>CM035424.1:142345948-142755948 GCA_020310875.1 Ceratopteris richardii | reverse complement strand
ATAGTGGGTATAGAACTAAGAATGAATGCCTGCTCACACACGCGCACACACACACACACACACACACACACACACACACACACACACACACACACACACACACACACACACACACACACACGTATCACAATACACACCACGAGCATGAACTCACAAGAAGCTCTACGAAGTGAGCATCCATCACTTCCAGAAGTAATGGGCAAACTCTTCCTTTTTAGTTTTTGAAGCGGTAAGCTCGAATGTTAACAAATAAGTAGGTATTAACCTAAGAGCCTTAAAGGAAGAGAATGTGAAGGTGGAATGGGAAGCATTTGTGTAACAGATTTTGCAGTATGTCATCTTTTATTCTGAGTACACATGGGAATAATCAATCCTAAGAGCCGGTAAGGAAGAGAACGCCACATGGAATGGGAATCATTTGTGTAACAGATTCTACAGTATGTCATCTTTGATTCTGAGTACAAACGGGAATAGGCTTCATTTGTGTACAGATTCTGCAGTATGTTATCTTTTATTCTGAGTACAAATGGGAATAATCAAGGAGGGCATGATAAAAAACAACAAAATACCAGGCAAAATTTCTCTCAAAGGCCAATAATGAGCGTCGGGTGTGGGCAATATGGCCAATTTCTATATAACTATTCCTTGCCTGAGGATGCACGTCCACGTTGGCACTATCAAGAAGCTAAGGAATTATAGTAAGGATTGTCCAAAATTTACTAGAGAACCATCTATTAACAAGCCATGTAACACGTCCTCTCCAAATTATCTCAATAACAAGGAACGCTCAAGAAGAAAACAAGGGCAACTTTTGAGAAACTGAGGAAAATTGGAATTCATAAGCATGGAAGGAAGGCCAAGGCATAATATTAGCAAGGTAAGATGCAGGTAACTCTTGTCCTCTCCGCATGAGCTCAATAACAAGGATTCCTTGGGGAGAAAGAAAGGGAAGCTTTGGAGAACATGGGGAAAATCGGATAGTCATAAGCATAGAATGGAGCCGAAGGCATAATATTAAGAAGTTAAGAGTACATCTGCATCAAAGCTATATTATGGACTCGGAAATCATATTCCTTGATTTTTCAATTTTTTTAAGGATGTTATTTGGATGTTGAAATACTTTATATCCGCTTTATTTTAGTTTTCATGCCTATCTCTGGTCTTCTCTGGAGTCTTGCAAATCTGAATTCTTTTGTTTTTGATCGGCTACTAAAGAAGTTCTTGTATGCAGAATGGTAGCCTGGCGATAAAGAAGACAAATGTTTTCTGACAGCATTGTAATCTGATGTATGAATATCCAGACGATATGAAGTGCTCTATAATTTGTTGTTGTGAAAATGGGCTACAAATTTTCTTTGATTTTATGAGTACATAACAATGTTCAGGAGCTTTATTTTCACCTAATGTGCTGTTATTAGTGGTTTTGTGTTTCTTGTAAGTGTTGTTTTGATTCACCTGTCAGCACTGCCAAGGTGAGTGACAAACTGATTTGTTAATTGAGAGGATTTCTGACAGTTCGGATTTTTGGGAATTCTAATTCTTATCTGATGCATAAATATTGTCTGTTAGTTTCCACTCGAGAAAATATCACTTTACGGACAAATGCGTCCATAACCTTGTACAAGAGCTACATAATGGAGTGTTTGGGAGAACACATTAATGCTCTGATTAGTAGAAAACGACATCAATATCAATAATCGGAAGATGGATGACTTATCTGAGGACATACAGGTTGTGCCAAAGGGTAGGTGGGTCATCACTATGGTCTGGAGCGTGTTCTATGCATGGAGAGCAAGAATAAAGAGTTTCTTCTTGATGAATGGATACATATAAAAAGAGGAATGTGTAGCATGATCAAATGATCACCTGCTGGGGTGAGCATAATCAACGTGGGCTTCCTCTACAAGGTAGGCCTTACTGATATGAAAAGCTAGCTGTCGTCCAAAATACCTAGTTCAGTCGACCTTTACAAGGTAGGCCTTGCTGATATGGAAAGTTAGCTGTCGTCCAAAATACCTAGTTCAGTCGACCTTACATGGAAGCAAAGCCGGTTTGCTCTGACTTGGCCTGGCTTCCTCTAGAAGGTAGGCCTTGCTGATATGAAAAGTAGCTGTCGTCCAAAATACCTAGTTCAGTCAAACTTGACACTCGAATTGGCAAAGTAAGGTGAGGTATCATGCATGAAACAAGGAGCTACTACTACTCGAAAGGTGTTCAAGCTTTGAAGGGTCTACTTATGGCACAAAATGGTGTATGCAAAGAGAGCAAATAGCTCCTCTACATACATGAACTTCACTGTGCATTCCTTCTTGATGATGACTTCGAAGTCAAGACTCGTAAGAGCAGGAGTCATCACAAAATATGATCGATATTGCATGGTTTATTTACGAGGCATAGCAATGCTTGATGCTCTACAAAGAACTTAAAGTCAATTGTCTAGCAGGTGATGTTGGAATTTCATCATAGCATACACCATCCCTAGATCTTCACTCTTATTATTATTGTTCCGTTAATTTAATCTGTCTACTGGCATATGGTACAAGGAACTCGATCAAACTCCATTCTAATGGTTGTGCAAGAATGCAAACAATCATAACAATCATAAACTTGGATTCATCCACGCACACATGGAAAATCTTATTCCAGCTGAGGTTTCAATATCAATGTAAACTCACCTACTACTTCAATCAATTCATTCATTTATCCACTTAAACTTTGTCCACAAGGTTTACAAAGGCTTGGCAATCATGAGATATATGTGGAGTGTTTACAGTATTTCATGAAAGCCTACGCTGCTTTGATTGTGGTTGGATGTGGTAGACGCACAATAGCCTTCATCTTTTCCTTGTTGATGGTTATTTTTTCCCTAGAGCCATAATGCCCTAGATTATTGCCTTTGTCCACAAAGAAAATGCAATTTTTGGATTGAGAAAATGGTGATAAGTCCACTTTTGATATAAATTGTCTTAAACCCTCTTGTTGGTTCTTGCTCTAAATAGGCACATAAATGACCGTTGATTTTCTTAGGAGTGACACATCACCCTTTCCAATGTCATTGGAGCATCTTTTAAACCAACTTAGGAGCATGATTCCGAATGTGTATACTCCCTATTCACTTGCAAAGACCATCTTAGGTTGATCCTCAAGCATGAGGGCCACTTGATTGTGTCCAAAAAGTACATCTAGGAAGTCGTAATAAACTTTCCCCACTACTTGTTGAAGGAGAAGGAGATGGTCAAAGACTAGCAAGGAATAGCTATGTCTAATGATTGATGCATTATCATTCATCAAATTCATGCATACTTAAAACTGTCCATTTTTCTTGGGTATAGTCCTATACCTATAATTTCATTGTTTGAATTTATTCGAGTAGACTCCGCTATATCATAATGTATTTGCATCTAGCAACATTTGTATCCTTCCAGTGGATACAAATGTTCCGATCTACACCTTTCAACTTCTTTATTCTTTATGTCCATGTGAACATGTCTCTATAATCTTTGATTAAGTCAACAAGCTTTATTTTTTTTTTCCTTTTGTCGTGTCATTAGCTATGAAGACTTTCCTTTCTACTCCACCTTTCTAAGTCACTACCACTCACTACCACTGGTTTGGTTTTGTTATGAAGTAGCTTGGCAAGGCCAAATCCCAATCTAAGGTTATAGTTGTATGTGGATTAGGTCAAAGCTTTCTACTCCATCTTTCTAAGTGATTAACATTGGTATGTTTGTGTTATGAGGTAGCTTGGCAAGGCCAAACGCCAATCTAAGGCTATAGTTGTATGTGGATTAGTTAAAACCTAAGAGCTTAACCTAGTGGTTTAAGTCCAAAGGATAGGAAGGAGTGTGTTTTATGGCAAGATCTCTAAAGCCTTCTAGAAGCATCCAAGTTGAGTTAACATGAGTTAACATGACTAGACTAGGACTCATTGCATGCTTACTATTTAATAGACTCTAGAGAACTCGAAAACTTGGCGAGTTGTGCTTGAGCATGCACATGTCAACTTGAGGTACCTCATATTTTCACCCTCAAGCAAAGAGCTATATAAGAAATGCTTAAGCATGCACATGTCAACTTGAGGTAACTCATATTTTCACCCTCAAGCAAAGATCTATATAAGAAATGCTTAGGAGTCTTAGTCATCTCTCACATGGTGGAACTTGTTCATAAGAGGTATCCTCATTACTATCATATAATTCTCTTGCAACGTGTTTTTCTTGTGGTTTTAGGTACATTATCATGCAATACTCACCTTATACTCCTTACAATGTCAAAGAGCATTGATAGGATCAAGAAAAACTTTTGGTTTTTCGAACTTAACCTCATATAAAGATTTCAAAGAGCCCTTATTAATATCGACGTAGCCCATTATTTTTTGAAGTTTGAACGTCTGTTATCATTTAATTCAATTGGCTCTAAGATGCAATCATCTATTCTCTGCCACTTTTTCTTATATACCAACGTTCAAAGTTGGCCATTAATCATCCCTTCTCTAAACAAAGAGAAATGGATGGTCGTTCTTTCTCAAGCCATTAGTCAATGTACTTCTTAAGCAAGCTAGTTGTTAAGCACACATACTCATGTTGATCTTGCTTAAAACTATGAATCAAGGATGATTTTTGAGGTTTAATCCCTCTTGGAAAATTTCATGGTGAATTCATCAAAGAAGTGATTTAATCTTCTAAATCCTCTTGTTTTGAGTGGCTAAAACCACATTAAAGGTGATCTCTTTTGTGCAAGATCAAAGCTCCCTATTGAGTGAACCAATCTTCAATTTCCTTTGCTCTTAAGGCTTTACAAAATTTCTCTACATGATCTTAGGGATGTCTAGACGTGTCATAATGATTCTTCATACATCGAGACTTGAGAAGATCTTCTTGGCTTTCTTTCTTGGTCTCATCAAAGGTATGACATATATTGCTTCTCTTTGAGCCACAACTCCTCAAGCATTGTCAGATCTCTTTCTACATCTTCAATCACTAGGTGGAATGTAGGACTCCCTCATCAAGCCTTAGGAAACGTTTAAACTTTTGCATCTCTATCCTTGAGGTTGGAGCTGCTTTTGGGATATTAAGATTTTCCAACCCAAACTACTTTTCATAATGCAACTTTCCCACTTGCCAAAGGATAAATCCAAAAGATATTCTTGGAGTTAAATTGATAGAAAGATCCTTTATAAAGTTTCTTTTGTTTTATCTAAGGCAAGCATAATCTTCTATCCGTTTGCGATCCATAGTTCTCCTTTTGATCTAGACGACTTCGCGAGCATCATACACAGAGGTTCTCCGGTTATCTCCCAGCCATGCTCGAGTGTCCCTTTTTTAATGAGACTCTAGAGAGACTATCTTAAGACTCCCCCTCTCTACTATATTCTACCAAATGGGCACAATGCCTCTAATGATGCCATGTGGCATCTGTGCCACCTCACCCAAGAGGGTGTGCATCCATAATATGACATCTGCACATTGCAAGTTGGTTGATATATTGGACAATTGTATGTCCTTGCTACACAGCTTCTCGCTCACATAATGATAATGAACTTCAATGTGCTTAGTCCTTGCATGATATATAGGATTAGCTACCAAATGAAGTGAGCTATAACCACATTGCCTCTTGCGTTGCATTTGCTAAACCTCTATATTCAGCTTCAATTGATGACAATGCCAGTTGTTTGTTTCTTTGATGACCATGAAATCAACTTTAATCTTGCAAAAGGTAAGTAGCCAGAGGTACTTCTCCTATCATCTTTTGAGCCAGCCCAATCTGCATTAGAATATAGCTTGATATCCAAATCAGATGTGAATGGATAAAATAGCCCTTCATTTATGGTGCCCTTCAAGTACTTTAACATCATTTTGACATCTTCCATGTGAGGTTTTCTTGGTGTATGCATGAACTGACTCAATGTACTTACTCCATAGCATATGTCCAATCTTGTTAGGGTTGCATAATTGAGACTTCCAACAAGACTTTGATAACCTATAATGTCTTCCAGTGGCTTTCCTTCATGAGTACTGAGTTTGTGGTTCAATTCCATGGGTGTTCCTGCACCTTTTGAATTTTTCATCTTGAACTTAATTAGCATATCATGGATATACTTCCTTTGAGTAATGAAAACACCATAATCTGTATAAACAATCTCTAAACCAAGAAAATATGTAAGCAATCCAAGATCATTGATCTTGAACTCCTCCTTCATCTAGGCTTTGATCTTCTTGATGCCATTGGCATCATCTCCTGTAATGATAATGTCATCCACATAAACACATCGATAAATAACTTCTGAATTAGTCTTCTTAATGAAAAATGAAGAATCCCTTGCTTACAACAAAGCTTTGGTCCTGCAAGTATGTGACAAGCTTATGGTTCCAAGCTCTAGGAGCTTGCTTTAGACCATATAGTGCCTTCCTTAATTTACATACATAACCAGGTTTGTCTTTATCTTCATATCCTGCTGCTGTTTAAGCCATGTAGACTTCTTCAGAGATCCATCCATTAAGGAATGCATTTTTAACATCTAATTGGTACAAATTCTATTCTTTTGAAGCAGCAATACTTACTAACTATGATAGTTGCCAACTTGGCCACAAGTGAGAAGGTCTCCTCATAATCAACTCCATGGGTTTGAGCAAACCCCTTTGCTACTAGCCTTTCTTTATACCTATTGATTGTCCCATTTGAATTCTTTTTCACTTTGTAAATCCACCTAGATCCTATTACCTTCATGAATGATTTTCTGGGAACCAAATCCCAAGTGATATTCTCTTGAAGTGCTTCAATTTGTTCCTGCATAGCTTCTCTCCATTCTTTTTTCTCGTTGGCTTCTTCAAATGAAGAAGGTTCCTTTGACATAGAATCTTTAGCAATGTATATAGAATGCTTGGTGACTAATGATGTGTCATAGCCATACCTTATAGGTTTCTTGTTCTCCCTTTGAGATCTTCTAAGTGCTTGGAAAATCATTTTCCAAATCATAGGGAAGTTATTTTCTTGCAATCATCTTCAAACCAAGAGTTATTTTCATAAATTACCACATCCCTACTTACTGTAAATCCCTTTTTAGTGGGATTATATAACCTATATACCTTCTGATTTTGGTCATAGTGAATGGATATGCATCTTTCAGCTTTTGGATCAAGCTTTTTCCTAATCTGTGAGGGTATATGTGTATAAGTAATGCGATCAAAGATCTTGCAATGATCTAGAGAAGGTCTCATGCCATTCCATGCCTCATAAGGTGTCATTCCATCCAGAGACTTGGATGGAAGCCTATTGATTAGGTAAGTGGCTGTAGAAACAACCTCTACACATAATTAATTTGGAAGTTTTTTCTCATTCAACATTGATCTTGCAGCCTCTACTGTTAGCCTATTTCTCCTTGTTGCCACTTCATTCTGTGCAGGAGTGTATCTTGTTGTAATCTCTATCTTTATGCCTCTGTGTTGTAAGGAGTCAAATTCATGTGAGAGGTACTCACCACCTCCATCAAATCTGATCCTCTTCAAGATTTTATATGTTTGGTTCTCAACCAAGGCCAAATACTTCTTGAAACAAGTGAAGACTTCATCTTTATGCTTCATACTATAGTCATCTATGAATGAAACATGATACCTTGACCTTGAGATCGATGGTTCTTTACTTGGATCCCATACATCTGTGTGCACAAGCTCCAAGTAGTCTTCATACATGTTTCCTCCTTTGTTGAATGGTTGCCTATGTGATTTGCCATATTGGCATGCTCCACATTTGTAAATCATATGTTGCTTGGACACATTTGGAATGCCAAGCACACTCTGATCCCCATGTATTTTCTTCAATGTCCTTTCACCTATATGACCTAGTCTCTTATGCCATATCTCCAATTCAGATAGGGTTTGATCTTTGTAATTGAAGAGAGCAATATTCCTTGTATCTTCAACTTCAAGTGTAAAAAGTCTACCAGATTTCTCACCTTTTGCAATCCTCTTGAAGCTTTGTTGAGGTTCCTCCATATGTGCTCCATGCCTTGTGAATCTAACCTGTAAACTCTTCTCAAGAATTTATCCAACACTGATTAGGTTTTTTGTTATTGTTGGCACATACAATACCCTACTTATGAGATTCATGTTACTATTAGATGCTTTAACATTTCCAATATTCTTTACTGAGTGTCTAGTGTCATCACCTGTCTTGACTTTATGCTTCCCTTTGGGTTCTTCAAGATCGGACAACAATGCTACATTGCTTGCTACATGATTGAAGCAACCAAAATCAATATAGAACAGATACTCATCATCTTTACCTTGCTTGGCTATCATATTCACGAGCAGTAGGGAATCCTCTTGATCATCTATATAGTTGTTGTAGTCTCTTCTTCCTTTGAAGCTTCCTTCATAGTTGTTGTAGCTTTGGCTGTAATTATGATGATAGTTGTTTCCTCCATTATTGAACCTGCCTCTTGATTGTCCATAGCCTCCTCTATGCAAGCCTCTTCCTCTCTGATTCTTTGTGTTCTTGAAGCATTCATCTATGGTATGATTGGTCAAGCCACAAATGGTTCAAGTTGAAGAGTTGTATGGTCTCCCCCTTCCTTGCTTTCCTCCTCTGCCCCTTCCTCTAGTACCTCTTCCTCTACCTATGAAATTCACTTGAGAGGTAGTTGCCTCTTCTTCATTTCTCTTACCTTTGCCTTTATCCTTAATCTTAATTTTATCTGTGTAAAAGGCATAAGATTGATTACCTCTAGAAGTATCTCTATTCTTGTTGAGCTTTGTCTCATGTGTGAAGAGTTGTTCCATCAATGTATTGAGGTTAGGTATTTGCATGTCTATATATAGGTCCATTGATGTGGTAAAGGACTCCCATTTGTCATCAAGCCTTGATGCCATTTATAATCTACCTTACTATCTACTCCTCTTCTATTTCTTCTCCAATACTCCCAAGTTGATCAGCTACATCCTTCATCTTGGTCACATAGTTAGCTACACTTTGCTTTGGTTGCTTCTCTAATGTTGTGAACTCCATCCAAAGTTGGTTCTTCCTGGCCCTTGTATTTCGTGAGAAGTATGAAGAAAGTACTTCCCAAGTCTCTTGGGAGGTCTTGCAATTCCTAATATGAAGTAATAAGAAATCAGATATTGAGTTGAGTATATAAGACCTGGCTAGAGAATCCTTTGCACACCATGCAGCTAGTCTCTCTTGCTCCTCTCTTGTAGGTTGATGTTTGCTTCTAAGGGTTGGCATTTCTTCATCTCCAGATATGTATCCATACAAGCTTCTTCCTTGGAGGTAAGCTTTCATCCTTAGGGACCATGCTAGATAATTTCCCCTGTCCAATTCGTCAATGAATGATGGAAATCCATCTCCCATTTCACCTTGATGTTGCTCTAATACCATTGTTGGAGGAGATGGTGGACACCTTCCAGAGATGAGATGGTGCTACAAACTTTTGCTTCACACCAGCCAAAATTGTGTTAGGAGTGCAAAGTAGGCCACTTGAGCTTTCCAGGAAGCACAAATAATCACCCAAGTACTTTGGAGTATGACCCTCAAATCATTGGCCCAAAATAGATGAGTAGGAGTTTCAACTATGAACCAAAACTTGCTACTTTGGTAACTACACCTACTCAAAGAAATGAACAGTACTCCCTCTCTACTAACAATTGAATAAAATGGTTTTGTTCATATCGAATTACCTAGGATATCCAACGTTTGCAAGAAATTGCACTTGAAATGATGGACCATGCTTAGAGAATGATGCTTAGCAAGTTAGAGGTGAACCCCGATATTTTCGGGTACTAGCAGTATGCAAACTAGTGAGCAATGTTTAGCTCGTAACTCGAGATTGGATAAGGTAATGATAATGAAACTTGATAATACAAAAATAGCCAAAATATTGAATGTATACCAATTTAAATCACATCAAATGATAAAGTATAGACTGAGAACAAGTCAACGAAGTTCACTATTTTGAGTGGTACATGACAGAGTAGAAGATATGAGATATGAGAAAACTATATGTATTAATGCACATAGATTACATTGGCATTGGCAATGAATGATTTCACAATGTGAGGGCAATGATAGAGCTATGATGTGAGCTCAATATCAACTTAAGATCCCTCTGAATATCTCTCAAATCAGGCTACACATTTGTGACTTTTGAAGTCCTCTTTTATAGCTAGAGTTGGAGCTCTTTTTGAATTTTGAAATTCAAAATTGTACCAAAAATATCTCTAGATTTTAGGATCTCAATCTGCATCTAACTCACCAATAATTCGTGAAAAGATTCTCCTAACAATTCAAGTATTAAAAAAAGGTCAATCTTTACAAGAGATCATTCATTTTTTAATACATGAATGTACATATGAACCTTAGGATAAATGATCAAGCATGTAGGTTTGGAGTAATTGCACCAACAAATTGGCCTCTCAACCATATCAAAGAAAAATGCATTTCTTTGAATTATGGTCCATATTTTTTCTAAGATTCTTGGGTATATGAACATACAATTCACACGTGAAAACTCAAAGACGATCATAAAATGGTGGTTTTCCTAATCATAAATCTTGTGCAACTTTCACATCTTTGGTAGTATTAGGTGAAATGTTTATCACATGAACTGTGGTCAATACTACTTTTGCCAAAAAGCATTTTGATAGGTTTTCATGATGCAACATAGAGACTACTATATCCGAAATAGTTCCGTTCATCCTCTCAGCTACACCATTCTATACTAGGGTATAAAGAGGTGTAAACTCTCTCCAAATTGCTCTAGAATTACAGGAAAAGATAAATTCATGTGAGGCATACTCACATCCATTACCTGAATGTAAATCCTTGAGCTTAGTTCCCTTTTTAGTCTCAATTAAAGCAAGCCATCTTATAAAAGTAGGGAATACCTCATTCTTTGATTTGATTGTATATACCCAAACTTTTTTAGTAGCATCAACTATGAAAGTGAAAAGATAAGGAGAACTACCTAATGAACTTGTGGGCATAGGACCACACACATCAGTATGAACAAGATCTAAAGGCTGAATTGAAGAGTCAATATGCACCTTATGCACACTCATATTTTGCTTTCCATATTGACAATGCATAGAAAACCACTTTATAACCAAGGTCATCAAGTGGACAAAATGACATCAAGCTACATGATAGCAAAGGTACATGGCATACAATAGCTGTAGTGAATCTTGAACTATTAGTGAACCGCATAACCAGATATCTAATCCGATAATGTCGCACTAGTAAGAGTAACCAAGTCTCACGATACCAAGAGGCTTTGCTACATAAGGAGAGAACCATTTTCTCTATGGTGTCACATGGAAAGAACCACTAGAATCTAGCATCCATGTGTGGAAAAGACAATCAACCATAAGAGTCTCATTGGACACAATACTATCAAGTGTCAACACACCATCATCATAAAAAGTATCATTAATTTCTTCAATCTTCACAATCAAAGTAGATGGTGCATGTAACTATTTAACATGCCCATCAACATTCTATCCTTTAACTTTAGCACTGTTAAAGCATAGTCGACTTTCTTCATGTCTCCTTTCTTATGACAATAACAACAATGAATATCCCTCTTCCTTGATTTACTTCATTTTTTTATTCCATTTACCATTCTTTTCCTTGTTCTTGCTTCTGACACATTGTTGATTCTTTCCTTGGTAAGAATCATGATGGTTATATGCATCTCCACTCTGAGTTCCAATCATAGATTTTCTATGGATCTACTCACTCAAGAGTGCTCCACATATGTCATCATAGACTAGTTTATCACTAGGTGCACTATTGCTAATAACTATGCAAAATGTATCCCATGATGATGAAAAGGTGCATAGTAATAAGATAATTTTCATTTCATTATCCATCTCCATGTTTTGAGCCTGTAACTCAAAGGATATTGCATGAAACTCAGCTAAATAAGAAATTTAATGGTAGACCTAGCCATTTCATCCAACTCATCCCAATTATCGTCATCCATATCAACTAGCTTCTTTGAGATTCCATTTACTAGCTTCCACTACCTCCTTTGAATCAACATATATTTAATATGATTCTTCCATAGAGAAAATTTTGTGTCATCAAATTTTCTAAGTTTCAAAATGATCTTTGCCCTACAAGTTATAGGTCCTCTTGGGAACAGGGGCACTAGAACTTGATTCACTAGATGTGCTTGAGATTTTTGATGCCATGATGATTTCTCATGATAGAGAAATAACTAGAATGATAATGGAGTTAGAATAGTCCAAACACCACTAAGGTCCAGAAAAAGGATGACCAAGTGTCAAGTTTTAGGAAAACTTTCATCGAGTCTTCCCAAAAAAATGAATCAATAGACAATGATGACTAAACAAAAGGATTATGTGTGTAAATTATGTGCTCACACCGATAAGTATGTGAAGGAGTCAAATCCACCATTGTTTAGTTGAAAAACTTAAATATGAAAAAATTCTATCACATTTTCTCGATAAAATGAGCATATGAGCAATGTTAAAAAAACTCATAAGGCTAAAATTACTGACATGTAAACGTTCATGGTGAATCACTGACTCCATTGTATATAACCACTTAAATGAAAGAAGCAAACTAGGCTTATCGAGAACTTATGAGCAACCAGCATACATCTCGTATGGGGAGGCTCAGTAAATCTTCCACCTGCATCACCAAAGAGACTTTGACACATGGGTGTCTCCAAGTTAAGAAAACCTCACCATGATCACCTTTATCAACATCAATGGCTTTATGCAAAAACTTAACCACTATATCAATGAACACATGGACATACATAAGAAGTATCCATAGAAGCATACGTAGTATGTATGTGCTCACTATAACTAGAAAAATGACACTGAAAGGCTGAATTTACAGCCTAAACACTAGCTAAAAATACTTGCAAGTGTCTATCAACTCTGCTCTTTCAACCCAAAAATGTGCATAAACTTGTGATGGCTACTCCCATCAGAACTAAAAGCTTTCCAAGAAACTTGTAATAAGACTCAAAAAATGAAACTTCAGTGATGAAATAAAATGTACACTAGCAAGGATAAAAAGCCCCAAGTGCCTCTGGCTCTAAAATTGATCATTGGACTAATCTTCCTACTTGTGTGGTCAAAAGTATCCCAAAACTACAAAATCGGGTTCTAAATTTTCTAGAATTTTGTGCCCATATAAAATCTTAGAAAATCAATGCAAAGATCCCAAGAAGAAACCACTCAATTGGATCTCACATAAAGACTAATCATGAAGACAAGTTGTTTGAGTGGTGGTAACTACCCAAGACCACCACTAGCACTACTAGTAAAACTACCTTGGCTAGACCACCACCCATCTCATTATTGAGGTAGCTCAGGGATAGCAATTTACCCAAATATTTAGGCCTTCTACATACAAATCAAATGCTATATAAACGGTTGTTCACCGAAGTTGGGGAGCCAGAAATGGATACCTAGTGATACTTTGGTTCACAGTTTGAGAGCACTTATGAACATATGATAGAAACTTACTTGTCTTGCAAGTAAGACCCTACCAATAGGTTTTAGTGAAATGGGTAACCTTGAAAGAGAGGTCCTTTAATGTCCACACTACTTATGTATTGACCTTTGCATTGAAGGTAATATGTTGAGTTCTCTTGCATATGCCTTGTCTTCTCGCAACTTAGTCTCTTTATATAACTTAAGTTTTTAAAATTTAAAGGTTCATTCATGTTACGTGTTGTATGTAAGTCTTAAGTGTGCAAGTTCTCAAGTGAATCTCTAAGAGATGTGCATACTATGCTCCCAAAATCACTTACTATTCACGACTCTACAATTTTCTCTTTGATCATACAAGTCTTCTATATTATATTTCTTGGTGGGAGTAGATGGATTGGCCTCTTGGAGTGGTTTGAAATTTCAAGCTTCATTGATGGTTCAAATGAACCTTGCTTTCCAATGCATCTTTCCCATCAAGTTTAATCTTGCTTGGATCTTATTTCGACACATAGAACACTCCATCTCTCTATATATATTTTTCATAAAAAACTTATCTACAAGGATTACACCAATGTCTACTTATTTGTTATCCACCCTCGATAAACATATTCATATATAATATTAATATATTTTAAGTCCCATTGGATTTCCATTTTCAAACTTCAAGATAGTTTCATAGTCTTTTTTTCCTTGCGCACAGTTGGCTAGGACTTGCATCTTCAAAGTTGGGGTATGCTTTTGTGTAAGAAAATAATAGCATAACTGAATAGACTAGTAGATAGAGTTCAAATAAAAAACATAGAAAAAGATAAATGTAGATTGAGAGATAGAGAACTCAAATTCTCGAATTGACAAGAGTAATACAGTTACAACGATGGTGTTGTTCACCCGTGCACTCACATTGTGGAGCTTAGTTGGGGATCTATACGAAATCTAGATGAAGGACTTACTCGTGCGCAATGCTATGCAAAGATTAACATCATTCATGCTTATATAGCTTTTATAGGGGGAGTTGGTATAGATAAGCATAGTTAGGAGATACAAAATAGTTAACACAATATACAATTTGATAATATCTCCATGACGAAAAGTCCTACCATCCCGACCCTATGGGTCAAGGGGATAGCCCCCTCGGACCCTATAGAAGGGGGCAAGCCCCCCTTTGCACTCCCCCCATTAAGGTTCTATGGGGAAACCATGTGGTACCACAAGGCATTTATTTTTGCCTTGAATGGAAATCCAATGGCCTGAAAGTTTATGCCCTACCTAACCTAATGGCTAGGCTCACAAAGATCATCTATTACCATCAATGGTCACCTAAACTAGAAAAAGAATAGAAAAAAAAAATAGAAATGCAAATCCCGAATCGAAACCGGAATCGAAAATAGAAACGGCTCCGAAGGAGTAAATGTAGGATTAAACGTAGGTGTAAATGTAGGTGTAAAAGTAGGTTTAAATGTAGGTGTAAATGTAGGTGTAAATGTAGGTTCTGCTTTTGGAATTGGAACAAGAACAGAAACTGGAACAGGAACAAGAAAGGAAACAAAAACGGAAACTCGAACTAGAACCGAAATTAGAATAAAAAATGAAAACAAAAATGGGAATCAGAATCGGAATTGCGAACAAAAAACAACAAAATAGAGAGCAGTCACCAAAACAAACAGAAATAGACCCCTCCACAGTGACACGTGTAGGGCTCTGATACCACATTTATTAGGATCTTGCTCATGCGCACACAGAGGTTATGGATGCAGAAAACACTCAGAATAATAGACACACCAGGAGACAAGATAGAATGCAGTATTTGGTGCAATCTCCCCCCATGCACTCTGTTTTGACAGTCCACAGAGTGCATCTATTTATAAGAATTTTTTATTATGTCAAAAATAGAGCATGCGTGAAAGTAAAAGTTGGCAACTTTTGTAGAAAGCCTTTGCTTTCTACAAAAGTAGTTCTATTTTTAGAAAAGTCTATTTTTATAAATGATTCTATTTTTAGAAGTAGTTCTATTTTTTGATATAGTTCTATTTTTAGAAATAGTCTGTTTTTAGAACTAGTTCTATTTTTAGAAGTAGTTCTATTTTTAGAAAAGTTAGTAAAAGTAGTGGTTAGGATAAGAATCATTGTAGACCACAATTTGTGAAAGCAAAGGCTTTCTACAAAAGTTCCCTACTTTTACTTTCATGCATGCTTTTTGAGGCGACTCTCATGTAACCACTATTTTGGACATAATAAAAAATTCCTATAAATACAAGAACTTTGTGGACTATCGAAACAAAGTGCATGTGGGGAGATTGGACCCAATACTACATTCTATATCATCTCTTGGCATGTCTATTTTTCTATGTGTTTTCTGCATTCGTAACCTCTGTGTGCGCATGAGCAAGATCCTGTTAACAAGCCTATTGACGAAGTAGGTGGCTGTGGAAACAACCTCTGCCCATAGATAATTAGGTAACTTCTTCTCATCTAACATATACTTAGAAGCTTCAACAATTAACCTATTCCTTCTCTTTGCCACTCCATTCAATTCAGGAGTGTATCTGGTTGTTACTTCCCTCTTTATGCCTCTGCCCTATAGAAATGAATCAAACTCATGTGAAAAATACTTATCACCTCTACCAGATCTTATCCTCTTCAAGATCACTCTTGTTCGGTTTTCAACTAGTGCCAAGTACTTCTTGAAACATGTAAATACCTCATCCTTATGTTTCATGAAATAAAGAATTGTCCATCTATTGTAATGATCAATAAATGGCCCATAGTACCTTGAACCTGAGATGGATGGATCTTTGCTAGGTCCCCACACATCAATGTGTACAAGCTCCAAATAGTCTTCATGGATGTATCCTCTCCTATTGAATGGTTGTCTGTGAGCTTTGCCAAATTGTCATGCTCCACATTTGTATATCATATGTGTTGCTTTTCCACATTGGGAATGCCAAGCACACTTTGATCCTTGCACATTTGCTTTAGAGTTCTTTCTCCTATGTGTCCTAGCGTTTTGTGTCATATTTCAAATGTGAATAATTTACCTGACTTCTCACCTTTGGCAATCCTTTTGAAGCCTTGTTGAGGGTCCAACATATGCTCCATGCTTAGTGAATCTGACCTTTAAACCTTTCTCAACAATCTACCCAACACTAATTAGGTTTTTGGTTATAGTTGGCACATACATAACTTTACTCAAAAGGTTCATGCTATCGTCAGATGTTTTGACATTTCCAATTTGCTTGACTGAGTGTTTAGTATCATCACCTGTTTGTACTTCATGTTTCCCTTTGGGTTCTTCAAGATTAGATAATAGAGCTACATTTCCAGCCACATGGTTGGAACATCCTAAATCAATGTAGAAAAGATGCTCATCATCTTTGCCTTGCTTGGATGTCATGTTCATGATGAGTAGAGAGTCTTCTTGGTCTTCAATATAGTTGTGGTAGTCCGTTCTTCCTCTAAGGCCTCCTCGATAATTGTTGTTATTGTAGCCTTGATTGTAGTTATGGTTGTAGTTGCCTCCACCATTGTTGTATCTGCCTCTGGATTGTCCATAGCTACCTCTATGGAAGCCTCTTCCCCTTTGGTTCCTTGTATTCTTGAAACATTCTTCTCTAGTGTGATTGTTTAGACCACATATGTTGCATGGTGAGTTGTTGTAGGGTCTCCCCCTACCTCGCTTTCCTCCTTTGCCCCTTCTTCTAGCACCTCTTCCTCTTCCTGCATAATTAGCTTGAGAGGTAGTAGCCTCTTCTTCACTATTCTTACTTTTACCTTTATCCTTACCTTTATTCTTATCTGTATAAAGGGAAGATGATTGGTTAACTCTTGAGTTGTCACCATTTCTATTGAGCTTTTTCTCGTGAGTGAAGAGTTGCCCCATCAAGGTGTTGAGGTCAGGTATTTGCATATCCATGTAGAGATCCATTGATGTGGTGAAAGACTCCCACTTGTCATCAACCTTGATTCCATTAATGATCTACCTCACCATGTGTTCTTCTTCTATCTCCTCTATAATACTTGCTAGCTGATCAGCCACATGTTTCATCTTGGTTACATAATCAGCCACTCCTTGCTTTGATTCTTTCTTTAGGGTTGTAAATTCCATCCACAATTGATTCTTTCTAGCTCTTGTCTTTGAGGAGAAATATGATGAGAGTACTTCCCAAGTCTCTTGGGAGGTCTTGCAATTCCTAGTATGTGGTAACAAAAAATTAGAGATTTATTTTAGTAGATATGTCTTGGCAAGAGCATCCTTTGCACACCATGTGGTCAACTTCTCTTGCTCTTCCCTTGTAGGTTGATGCTCGCTCCTAAAGATTGACATCTCTTCATCTCTTGAGATGTATCCATATAGACTTCTCCCTTGAAGGTAGGCTTGCATCCTTAGTGACCATGCTAAGTAGATTTTCCTATCCAATTTGTCAATGAACGATGGAAATCCATCTCCCATCTTGATTGTTGTTGCTCTGATACCACTGTTTGAGAAGATGGTGGATAGTCACAAGAGATGAAGTGGTGTAGCTAGATCCTGCTTCACGCCTGCTAAGAATGATGGCTAAAGAGTGTGGTAAACCTCTTTAGCTTGCTAATGAACACAAAAAATTATATATGTTGCTTGCAAGATGATCCACTAATTGATGGATCAAAACAGATATGTTTGGGTTGATCCAAGAACACAAAACTTGCTATTTTTGTTCTTACACCTATTCAGTATTTTGAACAATTCTCTGAGCACAGTAGAAATTGACTTAATTCATTTTGGGGAACTCTAATTAACTTAGTAAGCTAACAATAATGAGTGATTTCATAAAAACGATGGAATACATGCAGAGAAAGAAGTTTAGCAAGTCATTGCTCCATCCTGACATTCATAGGCTACAACATTCATCAAACCAGTGAGCAAAGATATGCTAATATCTAATGATCCCAAGAAGCAATGCTAACAAAACTTTGTAGGGTTGTAATAGACAGTATGCTGATTATAGCATGCTTTAAATCATTGCAAATGATCAACTACACATTGAGAACAAGCTTTGAGAAGATCACTATTTTGATGGAGTTATGACAGAGAAGTAAGATGAGAATGTAATGATCATATATGTATTAAACATATACAAATACAATGTCATTAGCAATCAAACATCACTCAATGTGTGAGAGGTGAATGAGCTATGAGATGAGCTCTCACCTCACAATGGTCTTGTAGAGCAAATTTTGTGCCATCAAATTTTCGGATCTCAAAATGGTCTTTGCCCTACAAGTTATAGCTCCTCTTCATAACATTGGCACTAGGCCCTAATCCACCAAACCTGCCTAAGACCTCTCATGCCATGATGGTAGACAACTGAATAGAATGATAATGGAGCTAGAAGAGGCCAAATACCACTAAGGCTCAAAGAAGGATGACCAAGAGTCAAATTCTGGGAGAGAATTCAACAATATTCCCAAAAAAAATGAATTAATGAATAGTAATGATGACCAACTAGAAAGATTATGTGAGAATAAATACGCTCATACGAATAAGTGTATCAAGGAGTAAATTGACCACTGTATATTTGACAAAATCAAAAAATATGGAAAAATTTTGCCAAAGTATCCTCTGCAAAATGAGCATATGGCTAGTGTCAAAATCTCATAAAACTGCAAGTACTAACATGTTTACCTACATAGTGATTCATTGACTCCACTGCATATAATCAGTTACCCAAAAGAAACCAATTAGGCTTATTGAGCACCTATGAACAACTATCATACATCTCCTATGGTGAGGCTGGGTAAGTCTTCCACTTCCATCATCAAAGAGACCTTGACATCTGGGTGTTTCCAAGTTAAGAAAACCTCACCATGACCCTCTTTATCAAACATAAAAGGCTTTATGACCCAAAAGATGAACATTCATTGTCGAAGAAGCACAAAGAACACTCTTCTTGATGTTCTTGACCTCTATGTAGACAACTATGCATGAAACTACTCCAAAATGGCTCCAAAAATCACCCAAAGATGCTTCAAAAATAGGCTTTAGAAGCAAAGAATGAAGCTTTGAGGGACCAAAACATGTTCAAGGTAATGCTAACCTTAGTCTTTCCCCTTCTTCAAACACCACAAGAGTGTAGCTTAGTGGCAAGAGATTGCCACGGTTAAGCGAGCTCCGGGGGGAACAGTACTGGGATGGGTGACCTCTTGGGAGGTACCAAGAATCTCTATCTTCCTTGATCATTGAGGTCCTCCCTCGCACAGAGCCAACGGCACCAATGGTGACTTCGGTGACTCGGATGACAAGGTATCCCAAGGTCTATGCCTTGGGCACCACCTTACTCATAAGCTTTGGAGAAAGCCTTGGGTGGGTGGGTGGGTGCTCGCTTTGCTTGCACTAAAGGAACAAAGTTTTGCATCAAAATGCTCTGAGACCAGTGAAGCATTTATGATGATGCACCATTGTGTGCTCTCCTTCTCGAGAGCTCCACGAGGATATCCTCGAAGTAGAAAATCGAGCTCCAAGTAACGCACATGGTACTCTGCACAAAGGCTGTAGAATACGCAAAAAATAGAGTATACAAGGGCACAAACACAAACTTCTTAGGTGTTACAAATGCGGTCAAACTTATAGTATGTGGCTCACTAGGCCACTATATGTTTTATTAAAGAACATATACGAAGAAGTGTTTGGTGGCCATTTGGCCTTTGACATGGACACTAATGGTAATAGGATGAATTGCTCCAATCAAATCTATGTTCTCAACATAGGTCTTACTTGCATTTCTTCTCATCCAAAAAAATACTTGGCCCTCTCATATACATCACATCTCTTTAAGTGCCCCTTAGGTGGGTTGAATTGTTTGAATTGGTTTTCCCTTTGATATTTGTTTTCTTGAACTTCTTGATTGGATTAGGGGTGATACTAAATTTGGACACCCAAATCTGAGTATCACCTTGCTGTGCTTCTATCAAGACTTTAGGTATCCAAATCTACCTTATGGAATAAGAATACTTGGAAAACCCCTTTTTCCTTTGTTTCTTAGTTCTTTGTTGTTGAGATTGTTGAGGTTTTGAAAATGATGAAGTGATGCATCATTTCACTACCCAATATATATTCAAGGTCAAGGTACTCAATTCTTTACATGTTTCCCTTGTTCTTGTAGCACTTGATGTCCAATAAGTTTCTTAGAATTGAAATTTGTGTGACTTTTGAAATGAATGTGCTTAATTATTTTCTGTGTAGAATTCCTTTATGTGTCACTCACTAGTTGTCATCGCAGAATGGTAAGCCACTTTTCTTCTATTATTGTCATGGTATTATTCGTTTCTAGGTTTAGACCCATGGAATGTTCTAGAAGCCAATCTTGACCTAAGATAACACTATTGAAGAAACAAGTGTCTATTCTAATTCTTGCATTATGTATAGGTATACTTTCTTCTATAATTCATGGTATTCTTGTATTGCCTATGTTTATTAGTGTAGCTTTCACTTGTGACATGGTAACCCAAAGCTTGTAAACTAGAGACAAACATATTACATTACTTGCTACTCCCATGTCTATATGA
The DNA here is from genome assembly GCA_020310875.1 of Ceratopteris richardii. Classification (NCBI taxonomy): domain Eukaryota; kingdom Viridiplantae; phylum Streptophyta; class Polypodiopsida; order Polypodiales; family Pteridaceae; genus Ceratopteris; species Ceratopteris richardii. The sequence goes on along the minus strand of CM035424.1, from coordinate 142,734,943 downwards.
ATATTTGATGGCGCATTAGAACTATGTCGAGCATAGATGTGTGGCCTTTGATCAATGAGTCTTCTAGAAGTTTCTTCAATTCGACACATTCCCATAGGAATATCTCGTTGTTCATTTAGGTAGTCACATGCTCTTCATCAATTTTTGCTTTTAGATTTGTTCTAAGGCTTCTTATTGAGCTTCTTGTCATATCCATAGCTTTTTGCTTTTCTACTCTTATCCTTTTGCAATTCATAGAAACATTCCTTTTGTGATCAGCTCTTGATAGAGCTTAACTCTACATCCACTATTGTAATTATGGATGACCTCTCCTTCAAAAGAAGCAAAGTGTGTGATGCCACTAGGTGATATCCTATGGATTACCGATGGTCCATAACCCATCTTTTTAAAATTCTTTGCATGTTGCTTAAGCATATATACCAGGACTAAGTCTCCTTCTTGCAATTTTTTATCTTTGATGTCACCATCAAAGTATGCCTTTTGTCATTTCTTTTACACACTCTTGGAGCATTTCAAGACTATCCACTATCTCATAGATTTCATGTTTCATTCAATCATTTTCTTGTGCCACTCATATAGTAGGTAAAGAAAATCTATTCACAAAATAGCTTCTTGAATGTAGACGAGGTTGAATGGTCTAGAGCCGAGGACATCTTGTGGGCTACTTGATAAGTAAAAATTGCATAGTGCAATTGCTTATCTCAATATGATCTTCCATTATTCACCAATTTGGTTGATACATCGCAAAGGACCTTTTTTTATCTCTCAGCTTGTCCATTTGCTTGTGGGTGATAGGGTGCTGATTTTTTATATATAATAAGCAATGTGCTTAGTAAATTTATATCACTTCATTGGTGAAGTGAGCCCCTCTATCACTCATAATCTCTTTGGGTAGTCTAGATCTAGTAAATACATGCTCAAATATATATTTGGACGTGGTTTGAGCATCACTTTCTATGTGGGTCTTTGGCTTCCACCTACTTTGTTGTAGCAGTTTATTAGAGAGCATTGAAAAGACAAGGAAAGTGGAAAAATTAAGGGTGTTGATCTATGGATCTGAGAAAGAACTCACTAGTATGGGACAATGGGAACTAACTCCCATTGAGAATTTTCTCTGATGGCTAGAGAGAAAACAGACTCAAGATCAGATAGAAAACATCAAGATAAGGTTTAAAGGTAAGACCATTGAGATTAAGATCTTAGGTTCATTAAGAGGTGCTTGGGATAAAACAATCCAAGTAGTTGGGTACCACTCAAGTAGCAAAAGATGTGCTTAACCGCCTACCAATGCTTGACACATGAGCAACGCATAAACTTGCTCATCTGTGAGACAAAAAACTAAATATCTAGCGGAGTAATGCATAAGTAAATCAAGCATCCAATAGCCTGGTAATAGAGAACAACATCAAATGCATCTCAAGCATCATGAAGACTCAATCATAAACATGTCTCCATAGGAGTGGCAATAGGCTTACAGTCTTCAAGGCCAAAACCCTGCAATAATGTGTCAATATATTTCATTTGACACAAAGCCATTCCACCATCAGCTTGCATAAACTGAATGCCCAAATAGTGATGCAAATGCCCCAAATCAAACATCTTGAATGAGGCATGCACATCAGCCTTAAAATCAGCAATATGCATGTCATGAGGACCAGTGATCAGTATGTCATCAACATACACCACAATGATCAGAAGCACATCATTAGCACGCTTAACATATAAGGTGCTTTCAGTTGGACTATTCTCAAAACCATGTGCAATCAAAGGCATGTATCTTTTCATACCAAGCACGTGGTGCTTGATTTAAACCATATAATGCCTTCTTTAACCTACACACCTGGTTTTCATGACCTTTGTGCACAAAGCCACAAGCTAAAGAACATACACTTCTTCATGCAAGTCAGAAATGTTGTTTTAATGTCCAACTGATGTACATTCCAACCATGATGAGCTTCAAGTGCAGAAATGCTATGAACAGTAGTCATTCTGCAAGTAGGTGCAAAGGTTTCATCAAAATCAATGCCTCTTTCCTACACATAACCCTTTGCAACAAGCCTAGCCTTATACCTGTAAACTGTTCCATCTGGTTTATGCTTCAGCTTGTATACCCACTTAGTGCCAATGGCCTTCTTGCCAGGAGGCAAGTCGCATAAAGACCAAGTACCATTTTTCATGATAGCATCATATTCATATTGCAGTGCAGCCATCCAATGTTCAGAATTTTTTGTGCTTCATCAAACAAAATAGGTTAAGTCTCATCACAGAGACTAGGTGTAGCCATAGCATAGCAATCTCATGCAAAAGAGGCACTATGAGAGCCTGATTGAGTATGATATGATAGAGGTGCATCTAATTTGATGTCACACAAAGTCTACACCAGCATCAGAAATGGAATGATCTACATCATCCATGAAACCTACAAAGGCTGAGAAGTTGCCTCATTAGGACCAACACTAGAGTGTCCACCTATAAAAAGAGGCAACAAAGTATCATACATGTCTTTGGAGCTAACGGATGTCTCCTTAGTACATGAAACTGACATATGAATAGCACCTTCCATAAGAGCAACATCATGGCTAACCAAAATGCGTTTACTCTGTGGGTGATACAGATGATAGCCTTTACTTTTAGAATTATACCCAACAAAAATACATTTTACTGCTTTATCATCCAATTTGTTGTGATGTTCAGGCACTAATGCATATGCCAAACAATCGAAAACATGCAAATGAGCAACAGATGGCTTGCAACCATGCCAAGCCTCATATGGAGTGATAGACTGTAGCGCTTTAGTGGGACACTTGTTAAGTACATATGCTGCACACATAACAGCCTCAAGCCAGAAACTATGTGGTAAAGCCTGACTCTTGACCACACACCTCGCCATCTCCATGGGTGACCTATTCTTCCATTCAGCAACTCCATTCTGTTGAGGTGTATACGCCACTGTACACTGATTTTTTATCCCATGTTCAGCCAAAAGTCTATTAAAGTTAGAAGACATATATCCCCCCCCCCCCGCTCGATCAGAATGGAGAGTGCCCATTTTACATGCTGAAAAATTTTCAACCAAAACCAGAAACTATTTGAAGCACATAAATACTTCGGACTTTGCTTTCAATGGATATATCCATGCATGCCTAGGAAAATCATCAATGAAATTCACGAAGTAAAAATTTCCAAAAGAGGGTGTCTGCATAGGACCACAGACATCACTGTGACCAAGCTCCAATTTATGAGTAGCTCAAACTAAACCATCTTTTGGAAAGGAGGAATGCTGCATTTTGCCCAAAATACAGCCTTCACATACATGTTTACCAGGTGCCTCAAGCTTGGGCAAAGAGGACACCATTTTAGATTTCTGCAGGCGTAGAAAACTAGCAAAATTCAGATGACCAAAGTGTGCATGCCAAAGCTTTGCATCTGACATAGCCTAAGAATCATGTACTGCACATGCTAAATCATTCACAGATCTTTCATAGTCTATGAGCTTATATAGCCCATGACATAAAATGCCAGAAGCAATAATGACATTGCCATTTGACAGATCATGAACTGTACATCTGTCATCAACAAATTTCACAACCAAGCTAATCTTGGCTAATGTAGAAACTGACAACAGATTTTTCTTGATCCGTGGCACAAATAAAGCATCTCACAATGTAAAGGAACTACCATCAGTAGTAGTCAGGAACTATCTTACCAAATCCCATAACAGGATAAGAGGCGTTGTTGATGCATGTAACAGTATTCCCTATAGGGGCAGGCTCGAGTGAAGAGAAGAAGCTATGTTGCGAGATAATATGTTTGGTCGCCCCACTATCAAAGTACCAAACATCTGAGTCTACTACAGACATGCACTACTCATGAGAAGATGGGTCAAAACTACAAACAGTAGTAAACGCCCATTCTTCATCCTGCACAAGATTAGTAGACTCTATTTTTGATATTGAGGCCTTTGCAACAACCATTCCGGCCTCTTTCTTCTTTGCCTCTTTGAGGCAGCCAATTTTGGATAGCTCTTAACGACATGATGATTTGTGTTAGAGTATTTGCGAAACAATTTCTGCTTTTCTGATTTCTTCTCATCTTTGTCTTCCTTCTTTGAATGTGCCGCATTTGCAGATTTCTGCTTACTAGTAGAAGAGCTCCATTTACCTTTGCCCTTCAAACTAGCTAAGAAAGCTTGATCTACAACACGCATAATAGACATGTTCTGCCTAAACTAGCCTTCTTGCAACAAAACAAAAACTAACTCTTCAAATGTAGAGGCATTTGGGTTTCCTTTCATCATCAAATGAAGAGTAGAAGCAAAAATTTGATATGAGTTGGGAAGACGATTGAGAATAGTCTGCACAAGTAAACTATCAAGAAGGACTTCATCTGTAGAAATCAACTATTACTTCAAATCCTTGATCTTTGTTAGAGAATTTTCCATAGAATCACCTTCATTCATGTGCTCGCTCTCCAACTTTTTCGGAGGTAAGAAACACGACTCTCATTCCTAGCTTGGTACAATGTGGTAACTATATCATCCTTAGTTTCCTGCACGAGTGAATGTGAAGAATTATGGCATGTTTGATAGAAAAAGCTATCAATGCATGTGCCTAAGCATCTTTGCCATCCCAATGAATTTTCTCTACAGTATCTGCAATAGAAACAATAGCACAAACAGGAATCCATAGAATATCACCATCTTCGACACCATTTGCATGAGCTTCAGTACCTGCATTTATAGTACCTGTGTGCAGGTGTAATAGGACGTCTTTCAACACTCTGCACATTATTCCATAGTCCTTTTACGACCAATGCATGATGCATCATATAAGCCCACAATGGGTAATTTGTACCATCCAACTTATCCTCAACAACCAACATACAAAATACATCACTGCTTTCAGCCATGGCCACTGACTAAAATACCCTGATGCAAAAAAAATGACTGTATCTGAAAAATTTGAACAGAGTTACCCTAACGAGTTCTGCAAAACCTGTAGCAGACTTCGAGATGCTTATATTGGCAAACTGAAATTGGTATATATCTATGGCACAAAAAGATGAAATAGCTTGCACAAGTGCTACGATAGTGCATTCGAAGGCCGAAAGGAGCGATTTTGTGCGATCCTGAGTATGGTCACCAAATTTCATGTGATTTTGAGACTACAACTAGAGAGGTGTTGACGATGCCCTAGACGAAGCGGTGACCTACGCTGATACCAATTGTTGGAGTTACACGTATCCGGTAGCACACAAACAACACAAAGAAGAAGAAGAAGAAGCTTGGAACACAACACATAATATTGAATGTATTACCACTAGAATGTACAAAGGTAAGTAACCCGTAGGCAATAGGCGTATATACAAGCCGGGGGAAAAAAACCTCCTAAAGAGGGAAAAAAGTGCCTCGACAGTGCTAGTGTGTTGACAGACATGAGTACCCAAATATATCAACAGATTCTAGATAGTGGGAGGCTGCATTATTTGGTCCATACTTCCACATTTATATGCAAAGAAAACAAAAGTTTCTCAAAGGCAAACACCCACTAGAAGTCCCATGGAAGATCTCTATCAAAGGGAAATTCCCCTCCATTGCACCCTTGCCTCTAAAAAAAAGAAGATATAAAAAAACAAAAGAAATTTGGATGAACCCCTGATTCAAAAAGGCCAACCCAATCGAGAATGATCTTCATTTCCTTCAATGTTCAAGGACATATGGAACCCTCTATAGCGACTATTATTGACAAATATCTCCCATAAAAGAGCATTAATCCAGCTTTCACATTACTTCAAGAGGTCAAAATTGATGGCGAGTAACTTTTTGAAACACTTCAGAGTATCTCCTCTATTCATCACTAGCTTGATGGAAGATTTCTCCTCCTATGCACAGCAAGAAGCTTGGACCATGTCCAAGACCTAGCTTCTCTCAAACTAATACTCACTAAAACTAGTATAGCCCTCAATTCCCAAAACTTGTTAAAAAATCCTTTTAGCATCATGAAGTAGACACTAAGGGCTTTCAAATGAGCTATCAATCACTAGAATTGGACACATGTAGACTAATCAACTTAGTCACAAAATACACACTAGTTTTCCTAATAGGATTCAAGATAGACAATCAAAGGAAAAAAAAGCTATAAATCATAGTACAAGAAGATTTTTCCAAAACCCTTATGATTGTAGAATCCTTGATTTATAAGCCTTTGAACAAGTATAAGAACTCTAAAAATGGAGCTTCCTACAGAGATACAATGAAGTCCTAATAGGTTGCTATAGAAATTTAGCACCAAAGGGTAGGAGAGATATACAAGAGAATATGAACTCCTATGATAGAAAATGGTTGAGTAACACATGTACAAGTAGAAAAACAACTTCCTTCCATCCACACACATTTAGAATGAGCTTGGATGGTGCTTAAATAGCCATGGGAGCCTTCCATGACTCTTCATATGTCCTCCATGTCTCTTCACATGCCCTCCTTGTCTATTCACATGCCCTCCTTGTCTCTTCAGATACCTTGTGACTTTGTCTCTTCCTTGAAGTGTCTTTTGGTGGTTCAATGTCTCCCTTTAGATAAGGCTGCACCTTCAAACATTTGCTCTGACTTTTGTAATGTTCAAAATCCTTCAAATGAAGTTATTTAGTGAAAAACATGTGCTTGAGCTTGCCCTAAAAGCACGTAACTTTTAACACCCCCTCAAGCTCAAGCTTCTTTGCTTTCAAGTGTGGGGATTGGTTGCTTCATACTTATCATGCCTTTGAGCTTTTCCATCCTCTTTGTATCCAAGAACTTTGTAAGAATGTCTACAATTTTCTCCTTGGTGTTGACATGCTGAATATCTACCTGCTTGCCCACAATCTTTTCTCTTGTGAAGTGGTAATGCAGTTCTATATGCTTGATCCTAGCACGGAACACTGGATTTTTTGTAGGGCAAATACTTGAGATATTATCTCCAAGCAATGGAACAATGTCAATCTGAATATCCAAATATTTTTAAGAGCTTTTTAAACCACATTACCTCACATGTGAGTTGAGCAAGAGCCCTATATTTCTACCTCTATGGAAGACAATGCAATTGTGGATTGTGTCTTTGACATCCATGATACACAGCTCTTCCCAAGCATCACTATGTATCCTAAGGTACTCTTTCTATCATCCTTGGAGCTATCCCAATCAGCATTTGCATAACCTTTTTGTTTCAAATCACAATCATATGCATAATAGAGGCCTTCATTGATTGTACCTTTGATGTACCTTAGAATCCTTCTAACTACATTCAAGTGATCAAGTGTGGGTGCATGCATAAATTATGAGACTAGTCCAAGATTATAAGATAGATCACGTCTAGCAATGGTAGCATAGATTCAAGACCCAATCAAACTTCTATAAACATGCTCATCCTTGATCTTATCACCTTGGTCTATGTTCAAATTGACATTGCAATCCATTGGTTGTCTCAATGACTTAGAACCACTGATACCAAACATGTATAGCAAGTCAAGCAGGTATTTCCTTTGCATAAGATACAAACCTTGCTTGGCATATACAATCTCAATGCCTAAGAAGTATTCTTTAGCACACAACAATCAGAAATTTTAAATTCCTTGCCCAATTCAGCCTTGATATGGATCCATCAAAGCTCCTTTTGACCTTGTGGACCCACTCATTTGTGACCATTTTCATTTCATCTTGCCTGGGTACAAGCTCCCACGTTTGATTTTCATGAAGAGCATCCATCTCTTCTCTCATAGCATTTATACATACCTTGTATGAAGAAGATTCTTCATATGTGCACAGTTCCTTGTCCTTCACAACCTAAGACATAAAAGCATAATGTCTAGCAATTAAGCTATCATATGTTAGCCTTTGAAAATGGTGTTTAAACCAATCTAACCTTCTCTCATTACATGTGGTAGAATACTTCGTCAAGTCCCTCTTTTGTTTCACACTAGGAGTCACTACCTCTTCAAAATCATCTTCATCATCAATAAAATGGAAGTCCCTTAGCGCATTCCCCTTATCATATTGCTTGTGGCTGCATGATGAGCTTGGTTCATCTTCCTCCTCTTTTCCTTTGAGTGATGAAGGAATCCTTGATGGACTCAAAAAGGAGAGGCCACTCAAACTTTTGCTAACTTGAGTTTGTTATTCATAGACCTTTTCCACTTCCCTTGATACTCTAAGATTCTTTGTGATGGGATTGTAACATCTATACCCCTTTTGTTATGTAGAGTATTCTATAAAGATGCACTTCTCTGCCTCAGCATCCATCTTACCTTCATTCACCTCTTGAGGTACATGGACATAGCATATACATCCAAAAATCCTTAGATGTGACAAGTCAAGCTTCCATTGATCTATGATATACAACCAAATCTTTCTAGAGCAATCATCAATAAAGGATACAAAGTACCAGTTACTCGCATGTGATGGCTCTCTTGATGGTCCCCATACATTTGTGTGGACCAAATCCAAAACCCTAGGAGCCACATAGCTTGATGGCATGAAAGGCCTCTTAGTTTGCTTCCCAAATTGACATGTGTCACATACCTCATGCAAGTTAGGTGTGGTGAAGTTTTAAAGTTCTCTTAAAACTTCATCCTTCTACATATTCTGAGCTCCTCAACATTAAGATGACCAACTCTTTTGTGCCATAGATCAAGAGATTCAATTTTAGGGTACCCACATGCAACAAACATATACTTACTAGAATTTTCCTTGAATCCAAGTGAAAACATCCTCCCTTGCCTTTCAGCTTTGGTAATGAGCTTGAAGCTATTCTTTGGATCTTCTATGAAGCATCCTTTTTCATTGAATTTGACTTGGTAGCCCTTCTCTACCATTTGGCCAACTGAAATCAAATTCTTAATAACAATGGGAACATGCAATACCTCTTTAACTGTAGTGCTCTTGTTGCCATTTTGAAATCTGATGTCTCCAATATGTTTAATAACATGGTCAGTATTATCACCTATCTCAACACAATCTTTTTCCTTGGGAACTTGCAAAATAGTGAACATATTTGCCATACATGACATGTGGTCTCTACAACCACTATCTATGTACCACTTAATCTTTGTCTTGCAAATGATCTCTATAGGCATGGATCATGGCTAACACTTGGTCATTACCTTCATTAGAAGCATAATTACCTTGATTCTTCTTTGAAGTGCATTCATATGCCCAATGGCCTTGGTTTCCACATGAATAGCAGCCACCTCTCTTGACTTGATTGTTGTAACCACCTGTGGCTCTACCTCTTTGGTTCTTTCCTTTGCATTTTAAATAGGATGTGCTACATTCATCTTTGTGTCTTTGGAATGATTTTGCCTTCCTCTGCCTCTTCCCTTGTCTCTACATTTCCCTCCATTTCCTACATATTGTTGGAGTTAGACATTTACAGAAGCACGTGAATAGCACAAGGACGAAGGGGAAGCTTGGAGCACAACACACAATACTGAATGTATTACCACTAGAATGTACAAAGATAATTAACCCGTTAGGGCAATAGGCATATATACAAGTCGAGGAAAAAACCCTTCTAAAGAGGGAAAAAAGTACCCCGATGTTCCTAGTGTGTTCACACACATCACTACCTAAATATATCAACAAATCCCCCTTGGGAGTGATGTGGTGAACAAGGAGCTAGCACTAATGTATAAGGAAGTGCCAAGCTATGTGGAATCAATCCACAAAAGGAAGTAAGCCCAAAGCTTTGTGGAAAGCTTCAAATTTGGCTAAGCCTTCATGAAAAGGTATGCAATGTTCTCCTCCGTGGGTACTGGTGACACTCTAGCACAATGGCAAGTACCAACGTGAGGAGCTTCACCTCATAAATCTCAATCCGTGGAGACGTGAGGACCGGTATGAAGACCAAGAGCAAGTGACGACACAAGTGCGTGAGTGAAATCACACAAGCATGCACACACATACACACACACGTGCACAAGGTAAGAGCAAAGAGTGGAACAATGGAAGGACTTCAATTACAAAAGAACTCTCTTAGAAAGCTGAAATCTACAACAAGCTAACCTCAAAAATGAGCTCTCCAGCCCTTTATATAGTTTTTTGAGTAGTTTTGGCCATGTCCAGACCTAGTGTCCGGCCTAGTTAAAAATTAGGTTCCATGGCATATTTGGGGGCTCAAACGGAGTCTAAAAATTATGAAAATTGGTAGGATGATACTTCTAATACTCCTCAACCTCAGGGACTCCTTGGCTTGAACAAAATGGAGTTTTAAAAATAGAAATTTGTATTTACACTGGTTTGTAGTGATAAACATCACTATTTTTATAGGGATTTCTTTTGAAAATTTGACATGTGCTTCTTGGAGCTCCCTACATGCTCCTTCTTCTTGTGTGTCCACTTCCTTGATGCACTTCCATGCTTGTGCTTGACCTTGAAAATTTGACATGTGCTTCTTGGAGCTCCCTACATGCTCCTTCTTGTGTGTCCACTTCCTTGATGCACTTCCATGCTTGTGCTTGACCTTGACTGTCAACAGGCACATATGCCAAGCTGATCTCTCCAACAGAGAACCCCTCCCTCACATAATGATAATGCACCTCAATGTGCTTAGAGCGAGCATGGAACACATGGTTCCTCGCAACTGCCAATGCACTCTCACTGTCAGTGAAGATGGTGGTGGCAAAAGACTGACCAACACCCAAATCAGCCATTAGGCATCTAAGCCACACACACTCAACTGTCACTGTGAAAGCTTCCCTATACTTAGTCTCACAACTAGAAGTGTCCACACTAGGCTGCTTCTTGGTCAACCAAGATATACATAAGCTACCAGGCATGAAGCAAAAGCCACTAGTGGACACACCAGTGTCATAGCAACTAGCCCAGTTAGAGTAAGAAAAAGCATGTAAATCTGGCGGTAGTGATCCCCCCTTGGGCTAAAACGATCCAAGTAGTCAGGTAGCACTCAAGTAGCGAAAGATGTGCATGAGCACCTGCCAATGCTTAACACATGGGCAATGCGTAAACCTGCTCATATGTGAGATAGCAAACTGAATAGCTGGCCGAGTAATGCATAAGTAAATCAAGCATCCAAGAGCCTGCTAGTAGAGAACAACATCAAATGCATCTCCAACATCATGAAGACTCAATTGTAAACTTATCTCCATAGGAGTGGCAATAGTTTTGCAATCTTCAAGGCCAAAATGTTGCAATAATGTGTCAATATATTTTGTTTGACACAAACCTATTCCACCATCAACTTGCATAAACTGAATGCCCAAATAATGATGCAAATGCCCCAAATGAGACATCTCAAATGAGGAATGTGAATCAGTCTTGAAATCAATAATATGCTTCTCATGAGGACTTAAGAGCAACATGTCATCAGCATACAAAAAAATGATCAGAAGCACATCATTCGCATGCTTAACATATAAGGTGCTTTCAGCTGGACCGTTCTCAAAACCATGTGCAATCAGATAAGCATGTATCTTTTCATACCAAGCATGTGGTGCTTGCTTTAAAACATATAATGTCTTCTTTAACCTACATGCCTGGTTTTCATGCCCTTTTTCCATAGAGCCATGGGGCTGAAAACATACACTCCATGCAACTCACCATTCAGAAATGCAGTTTTAATGTTGAATTGATGTACATTCCAACCACGATGAGCTCCAAGTGCACAGATGCTATGAACAGTAGTCATTCGGCATGTAGGTGCAAAGATCTCATCAAAATCAATGCCTCTTTCCTACACATAACCCTTTGCAATAAGCCTAGCCTTATATCTATCAACTATTCCATCAGGCTTATGCTTCAGCTTGTATACCCACTTAGTGCCAATGGCCTTCTTTCCAAGAGGCAAGTCACATAAAGGCCAAGTACCATTTTTCATGATATAATCATATTGTGATTGCATAGCAACCATCTAATTTTCAAAATTTTGTGCTTCATCAAACAAAACAGGCTCGAGCTCATCATAGAGACTAGAGGCAGCCATAACATAGCAATCTGATGCAAAAGAGGCACTATGAGAGCCGAACGAGTACGATATGACAGAGATGCATCTAATTTGCTATCACGCAAAGTCTGCACCAGCCATTTTGGCATAGTTTTTGCCTCCTCAATATCAGCTCTCTCATCAACAAGTGCATCATGTAAATCTGCATCAGAAATGGGATGATTTGCATCATCACATGAAACTTGTAAAGGCTAATGCTTCATTAGGAACAACATTAGACTATCCACCTGTAAAAAGAGGTAGCAAAGTATCATACATGTCTTTGGAGCTAATAGATGTCTCCTTAGTACATGAAAGTAATGGATGAATAGCATCTTCCAAAAAAACATCACGGGTAACCAGAATGCATTTAGTATGTGGATGATACAGACAATAGTCTTTGCTTTCAGAACTATACCCAACAAAAATATATTTTACTACTTTATGATCCAATTTCTTGCGATGTTGCCAGACAACCAAAAACATGCAGATGAGCAACAAATGGCTTGCGACCATGATAAGCCTCGTATGGAGTGATAGACTACAATGCTTTAGTGGGACACCTATTAAGTACATATGCTGCACACATAATAGCCTCAAGCCAGAAACTATGTGGTAAAGCTTGACTCTGGACCATACACCTCGCCATATCCATGAGTGACATGTTCTTTCGTTCAACAACTCCATTCTATTGAGGCGTATATGTCATTGTACACTGATGTTTTATCCCATGTTCAGCCAGAAATGCATTAAAGTTAAAGAACATATATTCCCCCCCTCGATGAGAACAAATAGTGCCCATTTTACATGCTGATAGATTTTAAGCCAAAAGTAGAAACTATTTGAAGCACATAAATACTTCAGACTTTGCTTTCAATGGATATACCCATGCATGCCTGGAAAAAACATCGATGAAATTCACGAAGTAAAGATAGTTTCCAAAAGGGGGTGTCTGCATAGGACCATAGACATCACTACGAACAAGCTGCAATTTTTGAGTAGCTCAAATTGAACCATCTTTTGGAAAGGAGGAACACTGGATTTTGCCCAAAATACAGCCTTCACAAACATGTTTACCAGGTGCCTCAAGTTTGGTCAAAGAGGACACCATTTCAGATTTTTTGCAGGCATAGCAAACTAGCAAAATTCATGTTAACCTCCGAATTTGCAGGCAGAATGCTGTTCTGATACTGATGACTATTGTAATTATCCCTTGAATGGATCCACTCTTGGCCATGTATTATCCACTCAGATAACAGATCCTGATGTTGTATTTGGTATTAAATTCAAGTGCCTATGTATCCTTGGATATGGAAGAAGTTTTCCCTTAATATCCTCCCTTGGATGTTGTAATGTTCCCTTTTCTTTGTAGACCCTCATCCATCCAATGCGGGGTCTAGGCTATCATTATCCCTGTGATTTGTAAGCTTTAAGCATGTGCGTCTTTGATCTTGGTCTCGAAAGCACAAGTAAAATATGTATCATCTTTTGTATTGGATGAGAAGAGAAAGAGGATGTGTCAGGAGCATATGGGGTAATAAAACACCCAGCATGCACTTGGCGACTTCTTCTTACCGGTTAAAGGTTTGGGGGGATACAGAGGGTGGGTTCTCCCTCCTCTGGAGGGAGATATCTCCCTTTCTCTCTCTCTATGGTGATGACAGTAGGAAATTTGGAGGCTCTTTCACGTAAGGCAGATATCAATGGAGAGAATAGGGTTTTGGTGGGTGGTTCGTTTGAGCAGGGAAGGGCGAAGGTCATCCAGAGCTGACACACAAAGACTTGGCGGCTTCATTGCTCTCTTCATGCTCGCCGTCAACTGCCTCTATCGGTTCCAGTAGTAGGGCAGACCTCTCCTCCCGATTCGCTTTCTCGCCCTCATCATCGCGGTTCAGAATCCTTCACATGCCTCTTCTTTCCAGCCATGGCATCTCCAAAGTGCTGGCTATGGCTTTCCCCAAACCTGTCAAAGAAACCAAGAACGTGGTTGTTGTGGTCAAGCTGACAACGGAGGCAAGAAAGCTACACCTGCACCACCAGTTGGACCTGCTTCTGGTTCTAAGAATGAGTCTCGCATATGTGTTGAAGACACCTCCTGCATCAATTTTACTTCTCAAAGTAGCTGGAGCAGCGACAAGAGTCAATAACCCACATAACAAGAAAGTTGGAATGGTTACCAGAGACCAAGTCCGTGCTACTGCAACAGAGAGAATATTAGTCATAAACGCTCTAACTATAGAATCATTGAAAATGGGTAGCATCTCTTGTGATGGTTCAGTAGCATGCACTATAACATGTTGAAGTTGTACGGATTTGTAAGTACTCAACCAAGAGACGCTTGATAATGTACAAGGAAAAATCTATTGTGACATCTCAAAGCTCTGCTGATTTACACGTTCTCAGTGAAGAGAAAGGGAAACATGTGCAGAAAAAAAAAATCTTTTGATTCAGTAGTGTGTATTGAGACTGGTTCTGTGTGTACATATGAGTTGCTGCAACGGTTCAAGTGCTTGTACCGCAACATATCAAAGATCTTTTGACTTGTGATCCATCAATGAAGGGAAACTGAGTGATGTACAGAGAAAATCTCTTGGCTTAGCTGTCCACAATGAGTCTGATTTTGTGTTTACAAGTAAAGATGCAATGTAGATATGTGCATTGACCATGCAATGTAATGGGACATTGTGCAAGATCAAAGAGACATCCACTGCAACAGCTCTTTCGGGCTCAGAAAGGGTAGCGGATAGCACAAATGAGTCTCCTACAACCAATGAAGGGGGACGAGGCTATGCAATGATGTTTCAACCAAGGAAAACTATGGTGGTAGGAGATGCATCTGAGACCTTGTTGGTAAAGAAAGGATCGATATCTTCCACCTTGGATGCAGAAGTTTTGCCGATGAAGAAAGGAGACGGGATCTGTGGGGAAAAAGTAGAAGACTGTTTGATGTGGTGTCTGTCCTGGAGAGAGAGGGAAGAAGCTGACATGAAATGACTAAGAAAAGAGCATGTCAGAAAGTTTCATCCTTGTTTGACAGTGGGTATCGATTGCAGGCTGCTTTAGATATCATCCATACCAAATATGTGTTTGTATGCTGTCCAATGTTGTTGATCGTTGGACATGTGAGGAGGTTGAGTTTGCAGCTGATATTCCTTTGGTGTATTTGAGGAGGAATCCTTTGTCATGGGCTTGTGTGAATAGTCACAATGTCTTAGTAATGGACCTCAATTGACATGTTAGCATCAATTGTTCATCATGTGAGTTCTTCCATCCATGCATACTCAATTTTTGGGCTATTTTCGTTCTGTTGGTGAGTGTGCTTCTCATTTTGAACCTGTGCCAAAAGTTGTGGTATCACTAAATAGTGGTTGAGTGCAATAGTGTGAATTTGCAAGAGTCAAGAGTGTGCTCCATTTATGAAGTATGCCTGGAAAGTGTGGAAAACCATACGTGGATTTGCAGATATTTGTATGTCCCTTCTTCTTTGAGAGTATGGGTGAGTGTATGGGTTCTAAAGTTCGGTGAATCAGTTGCTTGGGGTCATCAACATGACTCCATTTCAAGATGAATAGGTAAAAACAACAATGAAATTAGTAATGAAATATACATTTTGCATTGGGCTATAGGACTCTACATTTGGCGATCCTACTAGGGATGCAAGCTCAGCACATCCTATTGAGGATTGTTGTGGGCTCGCATGGTGCCCCACAGTGCGGCACAGCTTGCGATGGAACCACAGAAGAGAGGATGATGCAAATGACAAGGAAGGAAATGGTGCTTGAGCATTTAGTTGTGGGGTGTCTAAAGAACCAACAGGTTTTGAACCAAGCACTGGATGATGTTCTGAGATATTAAGCAGGTTGGAAGTAATGTCTCTGAGGCTAATGGGACTTGTCTCGAGTCAGACTCACAACTTCCAAATTCTTCCAGCTTTTTGCTAGGACAGCTACAGAGGAGGGTAGGAGAGTCTAAAGTATTTGTTGAGTCAATCAAAGTTGTGTTGCTATCCAATGGTGAATGTAAGGATATGACAACAAGCTCCATCAATACCTCCAATCAAATCACAGATAGCTCTTCTATGGAGGAGATGAAAAACTCACTTCAACATGACCAACATTGGATGCTTCCAGCTGAACACACAGAGAGTGACATCCTGTCCCCTCTTGAGATGACAGATTCCAGTATGAAAGAGATATCTGAAGCGGTAAGGAATGAAGAAAGATACTCCATAGAGGGAGTATCCTTAGATCAGGAGCAGGAGAGAAATCTTATCGATGGTTTAGCACAACCACATATCAATCTGGAAGTGCGTCTACAACAAGCACTATTGGATGAAAAGTTGGAAAGTGAATTGCAAGAACTCGAGGAGAGAGAAGCTAAAAGATGGTTTAGATGGTCGAGTCCAGCAGGTGCAGAATATGGAGATGGGTTGGAAAAGCTACACATTATCTTAAAAGGAGGGAAGGAAGGAATTTTGAATCCGGGGCAGAAGCTTGTTTCTCGCCCAGGTTGATTAAGCCAATATTGCAAGAGGGGCTAACAAAAAATATAGTACACAACTATATCTGTATCAAAGATAGAGGCCCTCAAACCAAATGTCATATTAGTGGAGAAGTCTGCATCTCATCAGGCTCCAGACTTGAAGTTGCTGTGATTATTTTTCAACACTCATGTCAATGGAAGATTCATGGTGAAACATAAATGGATGTACGATATCGGTGAGGGAATCTATCCCTCCAGTCTTGGTGCATCTGATCTCTCAACCAGCAAGCTAGCTATCTAAGCTATCGCCAGGAAGTAAGGAGACGGTTGGCTATGTGGTTCAATAAAATTTGGATTCATTTTCACTAATAAGTGAGGAAAATAGTAGTATAGTACCATCAGATGTAGGAAAAGGTGCCCATACTTTGGATTTCAATAGTTCTCAATCCTCATTACAAGGCAGTTGCTTAGCACACGTCATTCAGGGCTCAATCAGAGAAGAGCTTGTGGCTTTTCCCCCAGGAGACTTTATTCAATGAGCTCCATAAATATCAAGGCTTAGAAGAGCTGGAAGACAGCACATTGAGGTGCTCATAGAAGAGAGAATTCAGAACCACCTCACTCAATCGATGGAAATTGTTTCAGGTGGGAAAGAGAAAGTAATGGTAGAAATAAATGAGAAGCTGTAGTTCTTATGGGCTAAGGTAGACCCACTAATTGAAGGAAGACGGAAAATCAAAGATAACATGGAACAACTCAATCAAGTAGCTGAAAAGGCCAAAGAAGCTATAGGAAAAGAATTTGACCTGCTCAAAACAGAGAATGGAGGTTTGAAGACACAGAGGGGATTAATACTACAAATCAGATGGCTGAGCATCTAGGAGGTGTTGATAAGGGTGACTCATTGGCTCTTCTTACTGCCAAAGGAGCTGAAATTAAGAGTAATCTCCAGGAGGCTACTCATTCTGAGGTTGAATCAGAATTTTAAGGCAAAAGGATGCACAATTGAAGAAATGGTTGAAGCACAAGTAGCTCAGTGACAATGCAAGAAGGGAGGGGAGGTACTTGTTGCTGACAGGGAATATGAATTACAAGAGCTCCAACAACAATTGAAGTATTTTAAGGTAGAGACAAGAAGATTGCAATGAGAGTCTCCTATAGCTACAAAGAGGTGGTTCCTATGATTTAGAGTCACAACAGACAGAGCTTGCAGCAGGCAAGAATCACAAAGATGTGCTTGTGGTTGTCGATCCAAAAAGACTATGAACCCCTGAAAGAACATCTACAGGGGAAGGGAAATATGGATGATGCGATGTTCAAAAGAAGGTTAGCTTGGAAAGCATTTCAGCATGTTGCTGCCTATAATTCAGCAGTTTCTGAATGGTTCTAGAAACAAACAAAATCTGGTGAATTTGTACATTCCTTCAATGTTTTTTTAGAAAGATCTTCTTGCTTGAGATATGGTCAAAATCCACATCAAAAGGCTGCTTTTTATTTCGATGAATCCCTATGTGACGTTAAACTTGGAGGAACTGCAACTGCTTTACAACATCATGAAAAGGAAATGTCATGCAACAATGATCTTGATGTAGATGCTGCATGGAATTGTGCCTCATAATTGTCTACACCAACTTGTATCATAGTGAAGCATACTAATCCTTGTGGGATTGCCAGTCGTGACAATCTTGTAGCTGTGTACAGGTTGGCATTGGAGACAGATCCAGTGGGTGCCTTTGGTGGAATAGTTGCATTTAATGTCAAAGTTGATGAGGCTTAAAGAAAGCATTGATTTCTTTGTCAAATAAAACAAATTTAGAGTCGCTAGGGAAAAGCCTTCTCGAATTAGGGTACACAATAGTCTCCACCGGAGGGACTGTAAAGGCACTTGAGCTAATCAAGCTTTGCTTTCTATTGTTGGACTTGGTGACCGACATGGGGAGAACATTTTGTTTGACTCTACCATGGGGGATGGTGTACATGTGGATGTTAGTTGCTTGTTTGATAAGGGCCTTCAGTTAGAGAAGCCAGAGCTAGTACCATTTAGGTTTACGCAGAATATGGTGGATGGACTTGGAATTACTGGTTATGAAGTGGAATGGACGAAGACACACCAGTGGAACAGAAGTGAAGAACCCACATGCACAGAGAGCTCTGTCTAATATCAAAGCAAGATTGGAAGGCATTGTTGTAGCAGTGGGTGCTGCTCCTTCTCTGCTGCTTTCTAGGGCCAGGCTTAAAAGCTCATCATAGAAGCTATTTCACATGAAAATCTAAGAAAAAGGTACATTTGGTGGATACCTTGGTTTTGAATATCAATGGTGCTGGGACGTGTCATCATAACAGCATTCATGAAAGTGATGGTTGTCTAGCTTCAAGTTCTAGTATGCTACTAGCTTTATTGCACTAGTGGAATGCTAATCAAGCAGAAAGACACTTGAGAAATGCCCAAGGATTGATGACAAGAACTACTTAATATAATTTTGTAAGGTTGTGAGTTCAAATGGTGCTGCCAAGCCCGTTTGCTACAGCTACAATTATTCTAATGTAATAAATGTGCAAACCTGAAAAGCATGGTGGTCATGATGTCCCTATGGAGCAGTTGGATGCAAACATCATGGGATGGACAAACAATGGCATAACATCACTTGTTGTTTTTGACAGAGAGCATGTGGGAAGATGAGGGAAATTTGAAGATTTCCACATTTGAGAAAGATGATTGCTTATCAGGTAAGCATCTATCGAGTCCATTCGCTAGCAGTGATCAACAATCAAAAGATGCATTTGAAGCGAGCAGAACAACACAAAATCAGAATGGCAAAAATTCTAGATTGAAGTTCATGATGAATGGGGTAACTTGCTTAAAAGACACTCTCATTTAGGATGAATGGGAGAACGTTGGTTGTTTAGTACAGGTATTTGAAGATGGGGATGGCTTGGGAGAATCAGGCATTTCCAAATAAAGGGTAGTGAATTTTAATAGTTGAGGAGGGAATGATCCATGAGGAGTTGGAGATGGGAGCACCAACTGCCAAAAACAGCACATGGAATATCTCCTGCAACAACAGGGAGAATTTTGATGATCAACTGTTAGGGATTTTTTTTTAGAATGGCTCGAGCATGTAGCAGGGGAATGGGAAGATTCAACAGCAATAGCTAGACACAAGAAAACGATACTGCAGGTATAGAGGTAGGGGCAAGGTGAGGAAGATCCCTGACCATCAAGAGGCGAGTCCGGAATGGAAGGAGGATATCTTTATTCTTCCCACTTGTGTGTGGGGGCTTGTGCATCCATGTTTATCTAAGAACAGTACATGTATGCTTGTTAATGCTAGACCATGGTGGTTTTGAATGAGGATGGGTAGAGTAGTGTGTGAATGTGTCTGGGTGAAAGGTTGCAGGTATGTATGAGGAAAGTTTGTGTGTTAAGTGGAGAAGTGAGGTGAGTATGTGTGAGGGCCAAAGAGCCTTGAGGAGTGGTGCGTGGTGATAAGAATTAGGGTAGGTGGGTAGTGAGAGTAGACGAGTGGTGAAAATGTATGTGGGGGTTTGGTGAACAAGGCAAAAAAGCCTTGGAGAATGTGTATGAAGGTGTGGGAATTGTAGTGTAGAGTAGAAGAAAGAAGTGAGAAGGGTGAGAAGGAGAGGATGAGAAAGAACTTAAGTGTGGGGGAAAGAGGAGAGAATGGTCTAGATTAATATCATGCATTTCAGTGTTTCTTGATGACTTTGGTTCGCAGGAGCTCACTAGCCAAGTGTGGGGGGATATGTTAACCTCCGAATTTGCAGGCAGAATGCTGTTCTGATACTGATGACTATTGTAATTATCCCTTGAATGGATCCACTCTTGGCCATGTATTATCCACTCAGATAACATATCCTGATGTTGTATTTGGTATTAAATTCAAGTGCCTATGTATCCTTGGATATGGAAGAAGTTTTCCCTTAATATCCTCCCTTGGATGTTGTAATGTTCCCTTTTCTTTGTAGACCCTCATCCATCCAATGTGGGGTCTAGGCTATCATTATCCCTGTGATTTGTAAGCTTTAAAGCATGTGCGTCTTTGATCTTGGTCTCGAAAGCACAAGTAAAATATGTATCATCTTTTGTATTGGATGAGAAGAGAAAGAGGATGTGTCAGGGGCGTATGGGGTAATAAAACACCCAACATGCACTTGGTGACTTCTTCTTACCGGTTAAAGGTTTGGGGGGATACAGAGGGTGGGTTCTCCCTCCTCTGGAGGGAGATATCTCCCTTTCTCTCTCTCTATGGTGATGGCAGTAGGAAATTTGGAGGCTCTTTCACGTAAGGCAGATATCAATGGAGAGAATAAGGTTTTGGTGGGTGGTTCGTTTGAGCAGGGAAGGGCGAAGGTCATCCAGAGCTGACACACAAAGACTTGGCAGCTTCATTGCTCTCTTCATGCTGGCCGTCAACTGCCTCTATTGGTTCCAGTAGTAGGGCAGACCACTCCTCCCGATTCGCTTTCTCGCCCTCATCATCGCGCTTCAGAATCCTTCACATGCCTCTTCTTTCTAGCCATGGCATCTCCAAAGTGCTGGCTATGGCTTTCCCCAAACCTGTCGAAGAAACCAAGAACGTGGTTGTTGTGGTCAAGCTGACAACGGAGGCAAGTAAGCTACACCTACACCACTAGTTGGACCTTCTTCTGGTTCTAAGAATGAGTCTCGCATATGTGTTGAAGACACCTCCTGCATCAATTTTACTTCTCAAAGTAGTTGGAGCAGCGACAAGAGTCAATAACCCACAGAACAAGAAAGTTGGAATGGTTACCGGAGACCAAGTCCGTGCTACTGCAACAAAGAGAATATTAGTCATAAACGCTCTAACTATAGAGTCATTGAAAATGGGTAGCATCTCTTGTGATGGTTCAGTAGCATGCACTATAACATGTTGAAGTTCTACGGATTTGTAAGTACTCAACGAAGAGACGGTTGATAATGTACAAGGAAAAATCTACTGTGACATCTCAAAGCTCTGCTGATTTACACGTTCTCAGTGAAGAGAAAGGGAAAGATATGCAGAAAAAAAAATTCTTTTGATTCAGTAGTGTGTATTGAGACTGGTTTTGTGTGTACATATGAGTTGCTGCAATGGTTCAACTGCTTGTACCGCAACATATCAAAGATCTTTTGACTTGCGATCCATCAGTGAAGAGAAACTAAGTGATGTACAGAGAAAATCTCTTGGCTTGGATGTCCACAATGAGTCTGATTTTGTGTTTACAAGTAAAGATGCAATGTAGATATGTGTATTGACCATGCAATGTAATGGGACATTGTGCAAGATCAAAGAGACATCCACGGCAGCAGCTCTTTCGGGCTTAGAAAGGGTAGCGGATAGCACAAATGAGTCTCCTACAACCAATGAAGGGGGACGAGGCTATGCAATGATGTTTCAACCAAGGAAAACTATGGTGGGTAGGAGATGCATCTGAGACCTTGTTGGTAAAGAAAGGATCGATATCTTCCACCTTGGATGCATAAGTTTTGCCGATGAAGAAAGGAGACGGGATCTGTGGGGAAAAAGTAGAAGACTGTTTGTTGTGGTGTCTGTCCTGGAGAGAGAGGGAAGAAGCTGACATGAAATGACTAAGAAAAGAGCATGTCAAAAAGTTTCATCCTTGTTTGACAGTGGGTATCGATTGCAGGTTGCTTTAGATATCATCCATACCAAATATGTGTTTGTATGCTGTCCAATGTTGTTGATCGTTGGACATGTGAGGAGGTTGAGTTTGCAGCTGATATTCCTTTGGCGTATTTGAGGAGGAATCCTTTGTCATGGGCTTGTGTGAACAATCACAATGTCTTAGTAATGGACCTCAATTGACATGTTAGCATCAATTGTTCATCATGTGAGTTCTTCCATCCATGCATACTCAGTTTTTGGGCTATTTTCGTTCTGTTGGTGAGTGTGCTTCTCATTTTGAACTTGTGCCAAAAGCTGTGGTATCACTAAGTAGTGGTTGAGTGCAATAGTGTGAATTTGCAAGAGTCAAGAGTGTGCTCCATTTATGAAGTATGCCTGGAAAGTGTGGAAAACCATACGTGGATTTGCAGATATTTGTATGTCCCTTCTTCTTTGAGAGTATGGGTGAGAGTATGGGTTCTAAAGTTCGGTGAATCAGTTGCTTGGGGTCATCAACATGACTCCATTTCAAGATGAATAGGTAAAAACAACAATGAAATTAGTAATGAAATTAGTAATGAAATATACATTTTGCATTGGGCTATAGGACTCTACAATTCATATGACCAAAGCATGCATGGAAAAGCTCTGCATCTAACATATCCTGAGAATCATGTACTGCACATGCTGAATCATTCACAAATTTTTCATACTCTATGAGATTATACAACCACGACATAAAATGTGAGAAGCAATAACCACATCATCATTTGATAGATCATGAGTTGTACATCTGTCATCAACAAATTTCACAACCAAGTCGATCTTATAAAACTGATAACATATTCTTCTTGATCCATTGCACAAATAAAGCATTTGACAATGTAAAAGAACTACCATCAGTAGTGCTCAAAATGATCTTATCAACTCCCATAATAGGATAAGAGGAGTTGTTGGCACATGTGACAGTATTCCTTATAGGGGCAGGCTCAAGTGAAGTGAAGAAACTGCACTACAAGGTGATATGTTTGGTTGTCCCACTATCAAAGTATTAAACATCTGAGTCTATTGCAGACATACACTGCTCATGAGAAGATGGGTCAAAATTGCAAACAATGGTAAATGCCCATTCTTCATTCTGCACAAGATTAGCAAAGTCTATTTTTGGTGTAGAGGCCTCTACAAAAACCATTCCAGCCTCTTTTTTCTTTGCCTCTTTTGTAGCCAGTTTTGGACAGTTCTTTATGACATGATCATTTCCTTTACAGTACTTGCAAAAGAATTTCTGATTTTCTGATCTCTTCTCATGTTTGTCTTCCTTATTTGAATGTGCAACATTTGTAGATTTCTGCTTACTAGTAGATGAGCTCCATTTACCTTTTTCCTTCTCACTAGCCAGGAAAGCTTGATCTGCAACATGCATAATGGACCTATTCTATCTAGACTCATCTTCCTACAATAGAACAGAGACTAAGGCTTCAAATTTCAAGGCATTTGGATTGCCTTTCATTATCAAACGAAGAGTAGAAGCAAAACTCTGATATGAATCAAGAAGACCATTCAGAACAGTCTGCACAAGTGAAGTATTTGGTATAACTTCATCAGCAGAAATCAACTGTTCCTTCAAGCCTTTGGTCTTCATCAAAAAACTATCCATAGAATCACCTTCATTCATGTGCTCACTCTCCAACTGTTTTCGAAGGTAAGCAACACGAGCCTCATTCCTTGCCTGGTATAAAGTGGTAAGTGTATCCCAAGCATCCTTTGTTGTTCTACAAGAGCGAATGTGAGGAATAATGGCATGTTTAATAGTCAAGGCTATCAATACATGTGCTTGAGAATCTTTGCCATCCCAATGAATTTGCTCTGTAGTAGGTCGAGTAGGAACTACAACACGAATAGGAATTTGAAGAATATCAGCATCTTCAATGCCATCTGCATCAACTTCAATACTTGTATTTGTAGGTGTAGTAGGATGTTTTTCAACACCCTGCACAATATTCCACAGTCCCTTTGTGGCCAATACATGATGCATCATATAAGCCTTTAATGGGTGATTTGTACCATCCAACTTATCCTCAATAGCCAACATATGGAATACATTACTACTTTCAACCATGGCTACTGACTAAAATACCTTGATGCAAAAAAATGAGTGTATCTAAAAAAGTTGAACAAAACTACCTTGCCAAGTTTTGTCAAACCTGTAGAAGATTTTGAGATGCTTATACAGGCAAACTGAAACCTATATATATATCTTTGGCACAAAAAGACAAAATTGCCTACACAAGCACTATGATAGTGCATTCAGAGGCCAAAACGAGCTTAGATCGTGATTTTGGCATACAAAGGAAAGCAATTTTGATCTCCTAATCACTTGAGTATGCTCACCAATTTTTGTGTGATTCTGAGACTATGACCAGAGGAGTGTTGACGATGCCCTAGATGAAGTGGCAACCTGCTCTGGTACGAATTATTGGAGTTAGACATCTGGAGAAGGATGCAAACAACACAAGGAAGAAAGAGAAGCTTGGAACAAAACACATCATACCGAATGTATTACCACTAGAATGTACAAAGATAAGTAACCCATTAGGGCAATATGCATATATACAAGCCGGGGAAAAACATCCTAAAGAGGGAAAAAAGTACCCTGGTGGTCCTAGTGTGTTCACACATCACTACCTAAATATATCAACACATAACATAGATTGAGAACCTTTACCTTTGTTTCCTCCTCGAATCATCTCCGTGTTGATCACAAATGTGGTAAGTTGATCAAGGTTAGGCATGTTCTCCCTAGCATACAAAGAAGAAGTGAATAGCCTCCTTTTGTCATCTTCCTTGAGACAATTCAAACAATATGCCACCATGTCATCATCGTCCACTTGGGTACCTATTGCTACAAAGGAATCCCTAATGTTTTTGTCTTTTATAATGTACTCATATACTAATAGATTACCTAGCTTCTTGAGGTTGTTAAGTTCATTCTTGAGTTGCACCTTCCTAACTTTGGTGTTAATTGTAAACATCCTCTCCAAGTAATCCCACAACTCCATAGCTATCTTCTTGATTGATTGAATATGCCCAATCATGGTATTACTAACAAATTGTGAGATCATGAACATTACCTTTCTATTTTTAATCTCCTAATCTTTCATGGCCTTCAACTCAGCTCAGATAGGTACCATAGGATCCAATGGTATTGTCTTGACATCTGATCCATCAATGATGCCACCTAGATCCTTGCTTAGTATGAAATTGAGCATCCTAAACCTCCAAGGCTGGTAGTTGTCCTTCTCAAGCTTGTCAATAGCATTGGAATTATCAGCCATGATAAAATTAGGTGTGTGTTACCTCTATAGAATTTGTAGACAGCTTTGCTCCTTTGATGGTGAGCACTCCTCTAGATGTTTCCCCTTGACATAGCCTTCAAGTACTTCAACGTGTTGACTTTCTTCACTTTAGGTCTTCAAATGAGTCTTCTTGCACTCAACTTTATGTCGTCAAGCTACTCTAATACCACACATGGAAGATTTCTCCTCCTATGCACAACAAGAAGATTGGAACTTGCCCAAGACATAGTTGCTCTCCAACCATTACTCACCAAAACTAGTATAGCTCTCAATTACCAAATTTAATTAACAAACCCTTTTAGCCAAATAAACTAGATACTAAGAAATTTCCAATGAGCTATCAACCACTGGAATTGGACACCTACAGAATAGTCAACTCATTGCCAATACCCTTTTGGCTCTAGAATCCTTTACTTTATAAGCTTCTAACAAGTACAAGAAATCTGAAAATGGATCTTCATACAGAGAGAAAATGAAGTCCTAATAGGATGCTACATGAATTCATCACCCTTTGGAAAGGGTAGGAGAGATATACAAGAGAATATAAACTCCTATGATAGACAACCGTTGAGTGGCACACGTACAAGAAGCAACTTGACTTCCTACCATCCACACACATGTGCTCTGTTTCTCTTTAGCTACCTTATGGATTTGTCTCTTCATTAGAGTCTCCTTAGGTGGTTCAATGCCTCCTTTTGGATAATTTTGTGCTTTCAAACATGTGCTTTGACTTTCCTAAGGTTGAAAATTCTTCAAATGAAGTTAGTTAATGAAAAATATATGCTTGGGCTTTCCCTAAAAACACATAAGTTTTAACATATCTCACCATAGACCACCTTAGGGATAGTGACAACACTATGATTGGCTTTAAAACCTCATGATCTCCATTATAGAGGGGTCCTTAGAGGACCTGTACCACATGCATCCTTTTACCATCATTTGGTGTATGTCTTGAATCAAGATTTAGAGAGAATTGATACGTGGCAATCTCTATTTCCTTGCCCTAAGATATCATCCTTTGTGAAGTTTTGTGATGGCAATGCACCATGCTGAATTCGATCCACAAATTGGAAGGTACCCCCCTTTTCATAATCTTCATGATCTGATTAGATTTGTAGGAGATGGTGATGATGGTTTACGAGGCTATTGTTCAAGGCTCTGGGATATTTCAAGGAATTATGTACAATACATAAACTATTTACAAAAACACACTACACCAGAAGGATTTACATATGAGGGATCTAGAAAACAAATTATCCACTTTATCTTCTCAGTTAGAGTCTTTTAAAAAAATGAAAGAAACTCCTATAGGTTTGAGAATGTAGTCAAAACGAGTAAAACCTTTTTTAGATTTGACTGAAAAATCTGGCCAGAAAAAGAAAAGAATGAAAATTGTTAGAGATCATGTGACAAATGTGCTAGGTTTCAATATGTCGAGTAGTTTTGAGCGCGTACATTTCTGTGATGAAATTTTGAGTCAAAATGATGTTTTAAGACTATTGAAACTGAACGAAAATACATGCTTGAAACACTTTGTTTTTCAAAAACTCATGACAGAAATGAATCTGTTACTAGAACCATCTCAAATTCAAAAGATTTGTGATAGTGTCGGAGTGAGTAGGAAAGTTTATAGAGCAATTTCAAAAGTTTGGTGTGAATTTTTAAAATTTAACAAAGTTAGAAGTTTTGGATTGCCTGGACCCCATCATGTAGGAAAGTTTTGGCTCGGCTTGAATAGGAAGATCACATGAGTATTTGGTGAATATACCCATATTCATGGTAACATGCCTTACGAAGTAGGAAATCAAAAGTTACATTTCACTTACAATGCATTTAACAACATATGGATAGATGTTATAAAACTTCAAACATACATGGTTCAGTTCTATAATATAAAAGAACATGAATGTTCTGGTCTATTGAAATTTGTAATCAAACTTGATGAATCTGAGCTTAAAAAACATCAAAAGATGGAGAGAATAAGTATTGCACTGATGAACAAAGCTTTGGACTATAGCCTTGGGAAATTGGATACTCCGTCTGTCAAAGTATAATCAGAAATGGAGTTATGGTGGGTTGGTTGTGCTCAAGTTCCATCTGAGAGCCATAAAACATTTAAATGGTTATTCTCACAGACAAACATTCCAAATGTTATCCAAAGGCATCATGCAGGAGAATTGTTGAATGTCAAAGACTACGGGAACTTTCAAGTTGAGTGGCATTTGAGGGGAGACCTAAAGACACTCAAATGCATGTTTGGTATAAGTGGGGGAGCAAATTCTAAGTAACCTTGCTTGTACTGCATGCAAAGCCCAGACACAAATGGATGGATTGCTAGAGTTGAGGCTGAAGAGGCTCCTTCCAGACAAAATGTTATTCTTCATAACTACTCATTTTCTTCAATGATTTGGGATCCCATACTTCCAATAGCATTGACAAATGTACACATATGTACACTACATGCAAAGTTAAGAATCATTGACAAGTTGGTCCGTCTTCACTTGGATTATGCATATTCTATCAAGCCTACAAATCTTGCAGATGAATGCATTAAAAAAAGTGAATTTCTTCTTTCAGAAATGGGATTTCATGGTGGTGATGTTCATCTAAGAAAAGATCCAAAGCTTTCACAAAAAACAGGTGATGTACTACAAGATGTCTCAATGGGAGGTGCAAAAGTAAGGAGACTCTTCAGCAACCATGATGACAAACAACTAAATGCCATGTGGAATTGTTGGAAAAAATTTTGTGAGGTCATGACTAATGTAAAAAGCAAACCAGAAAGCAAAAAAGAGAATGGAGGTGTGGGTCAAACTAGATAATCTTTTTAAGATCATGAGGCAGTAGGTAACATCAAAAAGTTATGTGACAGATTTCAGAAAGGCGACCACAGAGCTTATAGAAACCATCATAGAGGCATGGGGTGCCAAAGACATAACATACTACTTGGTGAGATCCAAAGATATTTTATTCAATTTATTTATTTTTAATTGAAATAAAGATCTAATGAGATTCTTCTGCTCTTCTAGCATATTCTTCTTGTGCATGGTGCATTCTTTGTAGAAAAAGAACCACTTGCCATGTGGAACACTCAAGGCATGGAAAAATCTCATTATCAAGCAAGGACAAGCTTCTTTAGGTGTACAAGGAAAGCAGGAGGAGTAACAAAGAGCAATGCCTTCAGAGAGCTTTTTGATTGGTTCTTTAGAAGACAATTACAAAGAACCTCATGAAAAATATAATCAGAAGGATATGGCTATCACCAGACATAATCATCATGTATCAATATCACAAAATGAAAAAGACTACATTTCAAACAGAGCTTTAATATTTGCAATGTCTTTTATTTCTTTGAGAAATAAAGATGTCATGTATGTACATTTCATGATGTATTAAGCTTTGAAAAGAAATATGTCTATTACCATCAGATGACTTTGACCAGAGAATCAATATTAATTAATATTAGGCCATGGATCAATTACACCAAAAAATTTTGCAATGTCTTATATCACATTGGGCAATTTCTGTATATGTACATTTGTTGAGATATAGAATTTGAAAAAATCAAGTCATTCCTTGAGCCTCTTTAAAGAGCTTGGCTCTGGCAAATCACCTCTATATCTGAGGAACTCTTTTCTCCTGTATCCAGCAATGCTTTTTAAATCTGATACCCCTGCAGCCATTGCATAGCTTGAATAACAAAGAAAGTACCGTGCCCTTGAAGCATTGAGTCCTGGGGCATATCCAAAAATTCTGAATGCAGTTGGTCTTTCAAGCAGCAAAACTCTGAAAGCATTAAAGGGTATTGGAGTAAAACCCATGTATTTTGATAGAGTCCTCAAGCAGAACAATGCAAAGTCTGGCTCCTCACTATAGTGCTTGTGAATAACACAAAAAGTGTCTGGGTTCAAGTTTGGAAGATAGTGGATAATAGAATGAATATCCACCTTTGCTTTTCCTTTCTCTTCTATTGCTTTCCTTGTTCCCTTGCCCTTGCCAAGGTAATTGTCTTCATCCAATAAATTTAATTGTGGTAAAAATGAAAAACAAGGTTAGTTGAAGTGCAAGCACACTTTAGGAGTCATGAGAAGTAACTTGAAACAATTAGAAAAAAAGCAAGAGACACGACTGATGCAAGCGATTAGGGTCTTTAGAGAAATTCAGACAGTCGTTATCACTTGCATCGGTCGTCATCAATATCTCTTTGCAAACTACCTAGAAACATGTAATATTTGATGAATGAGGGGAATTCTTACAAGCCAGATATCTATTATCAATGATGCATGCAACTCCTAGACACGACCGATACAAGCGATAAGGCCTAATGGAAAATATCCGATGGGCCTTATCGCTTGCATCGGTCGTGATCGATTTCTAAAACTTCTAATGGAGAACTTGGACAAATCTGACACAAGATAGAGATTTTGCATTGGTCCATCTCATATCCTTAACCTAAAATTCTTGAGAATATAGATAACTGTATACCTTGACGTCATCTTCCTCAAGTCCAAACACGACCGATGCAAGCGATAAGGCCCAACGGAAAATATCCGATGGGCCTTATCGCTTGCATCGATCGTGATCGACTTCTGACACTTCTAATGGAGAACTTGGACAAATCTGACACAAGATAGAGATTTTTCATCGGTCCCATCTCATATCCTTAACCTAAAATTCTTGAGAATATTGTTAACTGTATACCTTGACATCATCTTCCTCAAGTCCAAACACGACCAATGCAAGCGATAAGGCCCAACGGAAAATATCTGATGGGCCTTATCCCTTGCATCCGTCATGATCGACTTCTCAGTGTAAATGGAGGCCTTGGAGAAAACCGATTGTGGAATCTCATCTCCTTTGCCTTAAAATCATGAGTGTTGATATATTTATGTAGTGATGTGTGTGAACACACTAGGACCGCTGGGGCACTTTTTTCCCTCTTTAGGAGGTTTTTTTCCCCTGGCTTGTGTATACGCCTATTGTCCTAATGGGCTACTAATCTTTGTACATTCTCTAGTAATACCTTCAGTATTGTGTGTTTGTGCTCCAAGCTTCTTCTTCTTCCTTGTGCTGTTCGCGTGCTTCTGCAGACGTCTAACTCCAACAATTGGTATCAGAGCAGGTCGTCGCTTCATCTAGGGTGCCGTCGACACTCCTCCGTTTGCAGTCTTAGAATCACACGAATTTTGGTGAGCATACGCAACGTGTTTCCGAGATCAAAACGTCTTCGCTTTGAGGTGCCGAAATCATGATCTGAGCTCGTTTCGGCCTCCGAACACACTATCACAGTGCTTATGCAGGCTATTTCATCTTTTTGTGCCAAAGGTATATACCAGTTTCTATTCGCCAGTTTAAGCGTTTCGAAGTCTGCTACAAGTCTAGTAGAACTCGTCTAGGCAGTTCTGTTCAACTTTTTGAGATACAGTCAATTTTTTGCATCAAGGTATTTTAGTCACCGGCCATGGCTGAAAGCAGTGATGTATTCCATATGTTGGCTGTTGAGGATAAGTTGGATGGTACCAACTACCCATTATGGGCTTATATGATGCGACATGTTTTGGTTGCAAAAGGATTGTGGAACATTGTGCAGGGTGTTGAAAGACGTCCTATTACACCTGTAACGACAGGTACTACAAATACAGGTGCTGGAGCTGATGAAGATGGTGTCGAAGATGATATTCCACAGATTCCTGTTCGTGCTGCTGTTTCTGTTGCACCTACTACAGAGTAGATTTGTTGGGATGGCAGAGATGCCCAGACACATGCATTGATAGCTTTGTCTGTCAAACATGCCATTATTCCTCATATTCGCACTTGCAGAACAGCTAGGGATGCTTGGGATACACTTACCACACTGTACCAAGCTAGGAATGAGGCTCGTGTTGCTTACCTCCGAAAACAGTTAGAGAGTGAGCACATGAATGAAGGTGATTCTATGGACAGTTTCCTAATGAAGATCAAAGATTTGAAGGAACAGTTGATTTCTGCTGATGAGGTTATACCAGATAGCTCACTTGTGCAGACCGTTCTGAATGGTCTTCCTAATTCATATCAGAGTTTTGCTTCTACTCTTTGGTTGATGATAAAAGGCAATCCGAATGCCTTATGATTTGAGGAGTTAGTCTCTGTTGTGTTGCAAGAAGATCAGTCCAGGCAGAACAGATCCATTATGCGTGTTGCAGATCAAGCTTTCCTGGCTAGTCAGAAGGGCGAAGGAAAATGGAGCTCTTCTACTAGTAAGCAGAAATCTACAAATGCTGCACATTCGAAGAACTAGGATAAAGATGAGAAGAAATCACAAAAGCAAAAATTGCTTTTCAAGTACTGTAAAGGGAATGATCATATCATAAAGAACTGTCCAAAACTGGCTGCAAAAGAGGCAAAGAAAAAGGAGGCTAGAATGGTTGTTGCAGAAGCCTCTACACCAAAAACAGAGTCTGCTAATCTTATGTCTTCTGATTTTAATGCATTTCTGGCTGAACGTGGGATAAAACACCAGTGTATAGTGCCGTATACACCTAAACCGAATGGAGTTGCTGAACGAAAGAATAGGTCACTCATGGAGATGGCGAGGTGCATGGTCAACAGTCAGGCTTTACCACATAGTTTCTGGCTTGAGGCTGTCATGTGTGCAGCATATGTACTGAACAGGTGTCCCACTAAAGCGCTGCAGTCTATCACTCCATATGAGGCTTGGCATGAACGCAAGCCATCTGTTGCTCATCTGCGTGTTTTTGGTTGTTTTGCATATGCATTAGTGCCTGAACCACATCGCAAAAATTTGGATGATAAGGCAGTAAAATGTATTTTCGTTGGGTACAGTTCTAAAAGTAAAGGCTATCGTCTGTATCATCCACATACTAAACACATTCTAGTTAGCCGTGATGTTGTCTTTGTGGAAGATGCTATTCAGCCATTGCTTTCATGTACTAAGGAGACATCTGTTAGCTCCAAAGACATGTATGATACTTTGATGCCTCTTTTTACAGGTGGACAGTCTAGTGCTGGTCCTAATGAGGAAACTTCTCAGCCTTTGCAGGTTTCATATGATGATGCAGATCATTCTATTTCTGATGCAGATTTACATGATGCACTTGTTGATGAGAGAGCTGATATTAAGAAGGCAAAAACTATGCCAAAATGGTTGGTGCAGACTTTGCGTGATAGCAAATTAGATGCACCTTTGTCATATCGTACTCGTTCAGGCTCTCATAGTGCCTCCTTTGCATCAGATTGCTATGCTATGGATACATCTAGTCTCTGTGATGAGAATGAGCCTGTTTCTTTTGATGAAGCACAGAATTCAGAAAATTGGATGGTTGTTATGCAATCTGAATATGATGCTATAATGAAGAATGGTACATGGTCTTTATGTGACTTGCCTCCTGGCAAGAAGGCCATTGGCACTAAGTGGGTATACAAGCTGAAACGTAAACCTGATGGTACAAATGACAGGTATAAGGCTAGGCTTGTTGCAAAGGGTTATGCGCAGGAAAGAGGCATTGATTTTGATGAGACCTTTGCACCTACATGCCGTATGACTACTGTTCGGAGCATTTGTGCACTTGCAACCCATCATGGTTGGAATGTACATCAGTTGGACATTAAAACAACATTTCTGAATGGTGACTTGCATGAAGAAGTGTATGTTTTTCAGCCCCGTGGCTTTGTGCAGAAAGGGCATGAAAACTAGGTGTGCAGGTTAAAGAAGGCATTATATGGTTTAAAGCAAGCACCACATGCTTGGTATGAGAAGATACATGCCTATCTGGTTGCACATGGTTTTGAGAACAGTTCAACTGAAAGCACCTTATATGTTAAGCGTGCTAATGATGTGCTTCTGATCATTGTTGTCTATGTTGATGACATGCTGCTCATTGGTCCTATTGAGAAGCATATTGCTGATTTCAAGGCTGATTTGCATGCCTCATTTGAGATGTCTGATTTGGGGCATTTGCATCACTATTTGGGCATTCAGTTTATGCAAGTTGATGGTGGAATGGCTTTGCAGCATTTTGGCCTTGAAGACTATAAGCCTATTGCCACTCCTATGGAGACAGGTTTACGATTGAGTCTTCATGATGCTGGAGATGCATTTGATGCTGTTCTCTATCAGCAGGCTGTCGGATGCTTGATTTACTTATGCATTACTCGGCCAGATATTCAGTTTGCTGTCTCACAGATGAGTAGGTTTATGCATTGCCCAGGAGTCACGCATTGGAAGGCGGTTAAGCGCATCTTTCGCTACTTGAGTGGTACTCGGCTACTTGGGTTGTTTTATCCCAAGGGGGGATCACTACCGCTAGATTTGCATGCTTTTTGTGACTCAGATTGGGCTGGTTGCTATGACACTCGTGTGTCCACCAGTGGTTTTTGCTTCATGCTTGGTAGCTCATGTATATCTTGGTTGAGCAAGAAGCAGCCTACTCTGGCCACTTCCAGTTGTGAGGCTGAGTATAGGGCAGCTTTCACAATGACAGTTGAGTGTGTGTGGCTCAGACGCCTTATGGCTGATTTGGGTGTTGGCCAGTCTTCTGCCACCACCATCTTCACTGACAGTCAGAGCACATTGGCAGTTGCGAGGAACCCTGTGTTCCATGCTCGCACTAAGCACATTGAGGTGCATTATCACTATGTCAGGGAGAGGTTCTCTGTTGGGGAGATCAGCTTGGCATATGTGCCCACGCAGGAGAACACTGCAGACCTTTTCACGAAGGCTCTACCTAGGGAGAAGTTTGAAGCTTTCCGCAAAGCTTTGGGCTTACTTCCTTTTGTGGAGTGATTTTCACATAGCTTGGCACTTCCTTATACATGAGTGCCAACTCCTTGTTCACCGCATCACTCCCAGGGGGATTTGTTGATATATTTAGGTAGTGATGTGTGTGAACACACTAGGACCGCTGGGGCACTTTTTCCCTCTTTAGGAGGTTTTTTTCCCCCGGCTTGTATATACGCCTATTGCCCTAATGGGCTACTAATGTTTGTACATTCTCTAGTAGTACATTCAGTATTGTGTGTTTGTGCTCCAAGCTTCTTCTTCTTCCTTGTGCTGTTCGCATGCTTCCGCAGACGTCTAAATCCGACAATGAGAATATATTTTACTACATACCTTGACCTCATCTTCCTCTTCAAGTCTGAACACGACCGATGCAAGCGATAAGGCCCAACGGAAATGATTCGATGGGCTTTATCACTTGCATCGATCATGGTCAATTTCTCACTAAAAATGGAGATCTCAGACAAAACCTTTAATTCATAAGAATATATTAAACAACATACCTTGACCTCATCTTCCTCCTCAATGAGCTCTTTTGAGTCAATACAGATTGTTCCTTTGTCCTCAGCAACCCAAGAATGAATAGCCGCGCCCAAACGAGTATATTCCAAGTTGCTTCTGATGCTCATCAAACTCTTCATCAGCAAGTCTTGGCTTCTTTGACATAGCTTTCTCAAAGCATTTTGAAAGAGCTTGTGATGAATCTTTGAATTCTTCATTAGAAAAATCCAAATCAAGACGCAAAAATTCTTCTTTTCTTTCTCCTTTCTTATTGATGAATCTCCTTGCAACTTCTTTTGACTCAGTTATAGCTGCAAGGCAGTAGTCCTCCCTTAGATTGAAAAGTTCCTGAATGTAAAATAGAGGTATGAACTCTTTTTCGGAGATAAAGTAAAAAGGTAGATTTCGGAGAAGTAGGGACTTCTCAGACACTTGAACTTCTTCAGTTGGCTCCCTTATTGCAGTTTCTGCTTTAAAAGTGGCCACATCAAAATCTTTGACCTGCTCTTCTTCTGCTTGGAGATTGATCTCCTTAACAATCTCCATGACACCTTTCATAGTTTTTGAGCTTCCCTCAAGTGTCAGCTCTAAGAAAGGCTCGTCTTCAACATGAACATTTTCCTCCTTTTCAACTGAGATATGATCAAGCCATATCAAGAAGGCAATGTTTAAAGGGAGCAAGCAGCAGTCCTTTTCATGCTCTGGGCATAAATCAAGCTTCCCTGGCAAAGGGGATATCCTTTTGCATTTTCTTGTGATTTTTGCCCTATCTATTGGATCCTTCCCAAATATGTGAGGATGGACATAGGTTTCTGAGAAATAGAAAGGATCCTTCCATTGATCAACCCCAAGAAAATCTCCCACTCATCCTTAAGAAAACTTTTCGATTTCTCTAGGAGTTTTTCAAAATCAATTTTGGGGTTGAATATCGTCATTGCATCAGGAAAATAATCTACAGTTAATCCCTCTTGAACCATGAAATCAAGAAGTTTCTCTGATAGAGAGACACTAAGGATCTCATTCATTCCCTCCATCTTAGCTGCAGCTTCTCTTGCATGTCTATTAGGAGAACACAACCGATGGAAGCGACTAAAGCGAGTCAACATAGGTCAAACGAGGAGAATCGCTTGTATCGGTCGTGTCGGGGACGAAAGAAAAATACGCATGTCAATGAGACAAATTCTCTGAAGGTTCAAAATTTGAGTTTGTGAAGGAAGTAGCTATTTATAGGCGAGGAGGGAAGAAGTAACGATCGAATGATGTGGACCAATCACAGAGTGCCATGTGGCAAAGCGTACATTGGCCGATGCAATGGATCGATGACATGGACCAATCAAATCATGCCACATGGCAAAAAAATGTTGGAATTTGCAATGGCTATATGACATGGAACAATCACAACATGCCACATGGCACCAACGGTCAACTCAGTTCTGGGACCTATTTAAGCTTCCCTATTCATTTCCTTCATTTTTTTTTGTCAACACTTGCCAAGCGTCGAGGTTCCATCGCCACCAAGTTTTTAAGCTGCTTCTTCACAATTTCTATAGCGAGCGCTCTCTGCGTTAGGTAATATGGACACGACCGATCCAAGCGATCATGGTACATCCAAGATTTTTGGATAACCCTAATCGCTTGGATCGGTCATGTTTCTTAAATGGCATCGAGTCCTTGATCATAGCTTGCAAATTTTTGTTTCCTTAGTGATGCTTGAGTATTACACATTGTTACCTTTATTTTAACTTGTATTTATTGAAATATGATGATGAATTCAGGGACAACCGATGCAAGCGATTAGGGACATCCGGGCATTTACGGATGACTCTAATCGCTTGGATCGGTCGTGTCTCTTACAGTGGAAAGAGTCATTGATCATAGCTGTCAAATTATGTTTTTCTTAGTGATAATTGAGTATTTTGCATTGTAAGATATATTTGATTGATATTTGATGATGAATTCAAGGACGACCGATGCAAGCGATCAGGGACATCCAAGCATTTCCGGATGACTCCTATCGCTTGCATCGGTCGTGGCTCTGATAAAGGAAAGAGTCATTGATCATAGCTTTTTGAGAGTAAGTTTTGACAGTGGAAAGAGTCATTGATCATAATGTTTTGACAATGGAAAGAGTCATTGATCATAGCTTTTTGAGAGTAAGTTTCCACTTTTCCTAATTCCTTGCCGAAAGACTCTGATTTTGTGCAGAGCATGGCTAGGACCAAAAGGACAGCAAGGAAGTTGTACCCTGAGGGTCAGAACCAAAATGCCTAGGAACAAAATGCCCAGGGGGAAAATGTCCTGGAGCAAAATCCCCAGAAGGTTCAAGCCAATGTGCCAGACAAGCCTTCAAAAAAAAAAGGTCAAGTACCATGTAAAGTCCTTGAGGGAAATTAGAAGAGCTCAAAAGTCTGTGGGATTGTTGATCCCTAGACTTCCATTTATGAGAGTTGTCAAGCAGATCTCAGCCAACCTCTGTGCTTTGATGAAGACCTCATCCTTTGTCAATGTGAGGTGGCAAACTCAAGCACTGCTATGCCTGTAAGAAGCTGCAGAGGACTTTGCTATTGATTTTATGAATGATGCCTATTTATGTGCTACTCATTCTCATAGGGTAACACTAATGGCAAAGGATTATGTTATTGTTTCAAGAATAAGATATAAATTTGATAAAGCTCTGGTTCCTATTGATCACCATGATAAAAAATTCTTCGATATTTTAAATATACCTCCAACTCGAGCACCCAAAACAACAGTTGTCATTGAAGAGATCAACCCTCAGGTCACTCATGATCATGAAACTAGAACTGCAGCAAATAGTGAGGAGGAGAGGAAAAAGTAGGGATTATTTACAGAGGAAAGTGTCATCTTAACCCAGATTCAAAAGTTACAGAAAGCAAATAAAGAGCTCCTCAAGAAAGGAGATGGGCAGATAATAGTTAATGTTGCAATGCCATGGCAAAAAGATTGGTTTCTTGACATTAGACCTGAAGACAACAAAATGTTGAGGGAGCTTCATGTTGAAATATCAGATAGTGTGGTCAACATTTCACTCAGGTATATCTAGAGGCCTTAAAATGCTTTTGTTTTG
The DNA here is from genome assembly GCA_020310875.1 of Ceratopteris richardii. NCBI lineage: Eukaryota > Viridiplantae > Streptophyta > Polypodiopsida > Polypodiales > Pteridaceae > Ceratopteris > Ceratopteris richardii. The sequence continues at coordinate 142,697,123 of CM035424.1, read as the reverse complement.
CTTAATTTTCTAGTTCCTTAACTGCATTTTTATTTCTTGATTTGTAGGGTTCTTCTTCAACAATGTGAGGAAGCGGTTCAAAGAAAAGTACTTATGCCAATACGAATGTGCACCTTTGATAGAATATAATAATTAAATTGAAATTAGATATTGAATTCTAGATCTCTTGTTCATCTAGAATTAACTTATGCAAGTTCCTGTATAATTATTTCTTAGTTGGAACCTCATCAGAATATTAAGATTAAACATAAAAATGCCAAGATGAGTTTAGATGAAGGGGAATAATTGAAGTCATCAATTCACTCTTGCAAATAAAAATCAATGGAAACATGAAATAAAGGACCTAAAAAATATCTAAGAATGTCTTGGTTTATATTCTTATCCTTGTACAATAAGAACCTCATCAAAATCTTGAAAATAAATTACAAAATGCAAATATGAATATAGACATTTAAAATTAATAATTTAACACACATTATTTGTAACCATCCTGCAAAGAAAATTCAATGGAAGTATCAATAGAAGCTTCTATTAGAGGAAGATACATTATGTAAGAATGTCAGGGTTAACTTGTTACAATCTTAAAGGTTGGAACTTAATCACCCTTGGTGGTAGGCAACTTATGCAAGATAATGATTTCTCTGATCTAATGTTAACTATTGCATCATCAATTGAGAATCTACCCTGAGATGATACCTCATCAAGGTATTCTAGGAGCTCCCTTACATTTCTAAGATTCCAATTTGCAGTGACAATTATTTTCCTTGATTGAAAATCTGGATGAATCAATACTTCTAACTGAAATTCTAGACAGCTCTCCTCTGAGTCCAAGGCTATCCAAAGTCCAAGCTTTTTTTTCACCTTCTATAGTCATATCCTAGAACCAGAGATTGTCGACATATTTGATATGAGAGTGAAAGAGAATTGGGACTAACTTTACATAAAATAATGTCACCTAGCTTTTGAACTTCTTTGCTATCCCATTCCCTACCTAAAACATCATCAATCTCTGAAATAGAGACTCTCCTATTCAACCACATTGTTTTTGTCTTCTGTAATAACATGTTTTTAAAGCATGCTAAAAAGACATGAATATGCAAAAACCATTGAATATTTATCCTTCTCGAAATTCGGGCTGCTGACATTGCCTTTTGGATGTCAAATTTAATTTTGCATAGAAAACTTGAAACTGTTGAATGATCAGGAGCATCCCAATCTAATGAAGAGATGCAAGGACCAGGTACATGTACAAGATTTCCATAAGAACTCCTCCCTGATGGCACTTGATAATCTGCATAATGGACAAATAACTATATGCTATTGAAAAATTGAACAGTTTTGTCTGCATACATGAGTTCTGCATATTCCTTATGAAGAACTCTGAATGTTCCTGTTAAACATTCAACAGGTTGCCATTCCATAATATTGGAAGGAAAGATATCTGCAGTACAAAAACATATGTTTTATTATACAAAAACAACTGGAATGATAGAAGAGCATTGTCAAACTTCACTTATAGTACGAAGGGAATTGCAGATGATTTTCTAGAACAAGATCCTTAGTGGTGTACACATGTTGTACTCGTGCAAACCAACCGCATCTCTTCAATTTGAAACTGAGAATACATCCCTTCCAGTGGTTTCTTGTGTTGTCTCTTTTGGCACGCTTGACTTTATGGGCACCTCTGCAGCTAGGAAGCATAGTTACCCATTCATTTACTTTCACAGAAAGAGGTTTCCACAAAGAATCTTCTCTTCTGTTGTAAACCTCACATGAAGTTATGCGATTGGAAGGATGACGAGAAGAAGAAGCCATTTGAACTTAGAAAAAGAAGAATGTTCAAAGCGAGAAACCGACGTTCACAAATTTTGGCAGTATTTATAGAGAAAAAGGCTTTGTACACGTGGAAACTTTTGATTTGATATAAACCTTGTCGCTGAATGACCATGAAATTTTGTGAACCCAAAAATATTTTGTATCTTAAAAAATCAATTCCTTCTTGGAAATTCGAGACTATGCTTTGTGTAGTGTGCATAAGTATCTTTTTTTGCATCAAACCGAAAAATTGTACACTGAATACGAGACTCTTCATCACTTTAGCGACACTTTTAGAGAAAATTGTATTAGAAAAAGAAATTCTTCATACGTTTAAAGAGACAACAATGTTATATTCTTGTACACGTGGAGAGATGCTATTTTTCAATTTCCTTAATCTCTCATTAGCAAACAGCCCCTTTTCGGCCGTTTTTCACCCTAATGGGTAGACCCATATCAAAAGCAACATGATGAAGTCACAATGCTTTCTTACATGCCTCACTAGCTATAACATACTCTGCTTTTGTAGTGGAAACAATTTCACATTCTTGAAGATGATATCTCCAAGACATAGCACCTCTAAAAAAGTGAAAATGTACCCTCATCTAGAATTTTGATTGTCTAAACAAGCAATAAATCAGAATATGTGTAATCAATGATGGATGCATCTCCTCTACCCAAGCATAGACACTTGTCCTTAGTGCCACTCAGATATCTCAAACTCATCATGAATGCTGCCCATGCTTCTTGTCGGGATTATACATATATCTATTCACAAATCCCACTATGTTGCTAGTCTTGTTGTTAGTCTGATTGCTAGTCTTGTTGTTAGTCTTGCTGCTACCATAGTATACATGGGACTTTGAACAACAAACTAATAAGCAATTCTATTCATGAAATCATTTTCCACATGTGATTTGGACAATCATCCTTACTCAATTTCACATATGTTGATAAAGGTGTAGTTAATGCCTTTCCACCATACATATTGAACCTATGAAGTACTTTGGGTTAGTTTAGACTAACCCATCACTCTATGTAGGGTTTCACATAGTTCGTAGTTTCTCTTTTGGATGTCTTTCAATCCAAATTCTTATTACCACTAACTTCTGGTTAATAAGAAGAGAAACATCACATGAATTGTACCCTCAATCCATGGCCTTGTTGATCAAGCATGCCATGTTTTTTATGGAACTTGAGGATCCATAAATGTTGGAGTTTGAGGTCTTCAAAAGCACACTAACATCACAAGGAAGAAGAAAAATAACCTTGGAGCACAAAATAGTACTAAACATATTACCAAGTCAATGTAAAAAGTTAAATGACCAGTTATGGTTACGGGCATATAAACAAGTCAGGGGAAAAAACCTCTTAAAGAGGAAAAAAAGTGCCTTAGCAAACCTAAGCATTCACACACATCACTATCAAAATATATCGATGAATTCCCCCTAGGAGTGATATGGTGAACAAGAAGTTGGCACTCATGTGTAAGGAAGTGCCAAGTTATGTGAAAAGAGATCAATCCACAAAAGGAAGTAACCCCAAAGCTTTGTGAAAAGCTTCAAACTTCTCCCTAGGTAGATCCTTTGTGACAAGGTCTACAACATTATCTTGTGTGGGAACATTAGCCAAATTGATCTCTCAAATAGAAAACCTCTCCCTGACACAATGATAGTGCACCTCAATGTGATTTGTGTGAGGATGGAACACAGGGTTCCTCATAACTATCACTGTTCTCTAACTATTGGTAAAGACGATAGTGGTAGAAGACAGACAAACACCCAAATCAGTTGAAAGGCCTCTTAGCCACACACACTTAAAAGTCATTGGATAAGCTACCATGTACTCAATCTCACAATTAGAAATGGCCAAGATAGGCTACTTCTTTCTCAACCAAGATATGCATGAGCTACCAAGCATGAAGCAAAAACCACAAGTGGATGCATGAGTGTCATAGCAATCAGCCCACCCTGATTCACAAAAGGCATGTACATTTGGCAGTAAGGAATCCCCCTTGGGATAAAAACTGGGTATCACTCAAGTAGAGAAAGATGTGCTTAACCGCCTACCAATTCTTGACTCTTGGTCATTGCATAAACCTACTCGTGTAAGAGATAGCAAAATGAATATCAATCTGAGTTAAGTAAATCAAGCATCCAACAAACTACTTATAGATCACAACATCAAATGCATCTCCAACATTGTGAAGAATCAATTATAAACCTGTTTCCATTGGAGTGACAATAGGTTTTCAATCTTCACGCCCAAAAAATTGCAATAATATTTCAATATATTTTCTTTGACACAAAGTTATTCCCCATCAACTTGCATAAACTGAATTCCAAAATGATGCAAATGCCCCAAGTTTGACATCTCAAAAGAGGCATGCAAGTCAACCTTAAATTCATCAATATGCTTCTCATTATCATCAATGAGTAGCATGTCATCAACATATAGAAAACTAATCAAAAGTACATCATCTGCACACTTAACATATAAGGTGTTGTTAGTTGGACCGTTCTCAAAGACATGTGCTAGCAAATAGACATGTATCTTCTTATTCCAAGCACATGGTGCTTGCTTCATACCCTATTGTTGCAGAGAAAAGAAGCACAGAGAAGGTACCCCCAAAAATTTTCCAAGTTATGGGCACAAATTTTCTTCTTCAAGTTTATATGAAAAACCTCATGAAACCATGTAAATGCACTAGAGGAGTCCTCTAGATGCATGAACCCCAGATCATGTAACATAATTCTTGTAACATAGTAGGACTTTAATGTTTTTCAATAAAAGTGCCGGTCTCATGTGTGAAAGGACCAATTTTAGGGCACATGTATATAAGTCACTTGGTGACTCTTGTAAACAACTTTTTGCCACTGTCAGAACTGAAGCTGATTTTTGAATTTGCCTCTTTCCTACTCATTATCTTCTTCTACAAGAGCTTATGTGTGTGATTCATGCTTGAAATGTGTATGCAGGATTGTTGTCTAGCCCTCTCCTTCACATTTGAACTACTGTAGTGCATGTGTGAGGCTTGAGGAGTTGTTGAGTAGGTGTTGGTGTTTCCCACCATTCACTATCTTGCTCATAACTTGAAAGAGTTTTTGTCAAATTTGATTGAAAGTACTATGATTACATGCGTCTCATCGAGAGCTTTGAAATCAACCAATATTAACCACATTTGGAGTTCTGATTTGAGAGAAAAGTTCAAATTTGTGCGTACTATTGTAATAGATATCTCAATGTGCATTTTCAGATGATTAGTGAGATGGAGAGGTAGTTGAGCTAATTCACATGCAATGTAGCATAGGCATTTCACCTACCATCATGTGTGCACTGTTAGTCGGCCGTGGGATTGGGACAAGTATAATGTAAATCTTTGTAAAACACACGCGAAAGGCTGTTACGCGCATATTTGTAAATCTTATATAAAGCAATGAAAGGAAGTGCTCAAAAAAGGGGGGCGGTTTTCGGATCAATTCTGAGTAGCGCCAGACTGTTCGTCTGGTTGAGTGTCTGAGTGTTGCTGTAGTGTGTCTTGTCTAAGCTCTGCGTACTCTGTTGTACTCTGTGTTGTCATCTGTCAATCTCGGTTGCACTGTGAATCTAGTTCCATTCAGTAAGTCGTTGGATCGCTGTCTGAAAGAGTTACTGTGGATCGTTGTGATGAATTGTTCTGATAAGATGTACGACGTAGTGCTCCTCTCCTTGTTGAACTGCTAAGTACTGATAAGTCTATGTGAATGTAGTAATCTTTCCCTAAGAACGTTGTGCAGAAGTAGTGTTGTTCTCGATCTGCACTTGTACGGTGAGAATTACCTATAATTAAGGGGTAATTCCAGTGTGTGTTAGTCTTCAGAACTAAAGGTTGAAAACCGTAGGTACCTTCTGTGATCCGGTTGCTTGACTGTGAGCGGTGTCTTGGTGAAGGTTGGACTACTGTACTGTTACAGTAGCATATTAGTCTGAAATAATTCGGTACCAAGGTACAGATAAGTCTGGTACAATCTAGTTGTTACTGGTAGCTGAGCTAAGACTGTGATGACACTGTCTAAGGGCATTAGATTCAGATAGAACTGTCAATAGCATTTTATTGCTGCAACTGAATCGGTTATTTTGGGAACTAAGTACAGGGCCTCTGTCTAACAGACCCCTACCACTCCCAAGAACCCACGATTCGTTTGACACGTGCTGATAGTTAGAACAATGCATTAATTCAACATTGGCCTTAACATTGGCTGTTTTGTCCGCAGTTAACACTTGGCGCCATCTGTGGGAAGGTGGCATCAAGATCGTCATTCGTCTGTCGAAATCAAACATCAAGATTACCGTTCGTTTGTCGAAAGTAGCAACACAATCAGATTGTTGCAAACTTGTTGTGGAAACGTGATTATAAAATTTTAATCTATAGTGATACTACGCGATTAGTACAAAAGATGATACATGCCGGTTACTCGATCCGGTGAAACGTATCCCAAGAACCGTCAGCCTGGAGTACTTAATTTACTAAAGACAACTCCGGGAGGAAGAAGTACAACTAGGTCCAACCCAGTTGTCAAGAAAGTCAAGAATGTTAGTAATGATTCCGGTCATATTCCGGTGGAACGTGTTACGCCTCTGGTAAATTCCGGTACTATTTCGGCACAGTCTGTCGAAGATATAGTAACTCCAGAATCTCCCAGAACGCAGCTTGAAGTTAGTTTAACAATCTTGCATAAAGATTCAAATTTGTTTACGACTAGAAACACTTTAGCCAAAGAAATTTGCGAAGATGAAAAAACACCTTATTTTGGCAAAAATTCGGCTCATTCCGGTGATATTTCGGTAACAAAATCGCAGTTTTTCGACGACGGTTTACCATTTTTTGGTGAATCTTCAGTCCAGCCACCGCTTTTTGGAGTAAGTTCCCCTACACTCGACATCAAGAAGGAAGGGAATTCGTTGGAAACCGAGATTCGAAACATACTGAACAAGATTATCGAACCAGAAAGCGCACAGACCAGCGATACAGACTCCAATAGTTCAGATATTCAACCCCGAGATACAGAAGATAGTCACAATACACTCGCCATGAACGAGCAACAACAACAACAGCAGCAGCAACAATAAGTATGCCCACCAAGGCCGACTCTGACAGGAGTAACGTACACCAAATTTGGTGGATTCCCAAGAGATGACCCGGATGCTCATGTACGCACATTCGAGATAAGCTACACAGTTCTCAACCATCCACGTGATCCGGCGTATAAGGCTATTGTTTTTCAATCAACATTGGTCAACAAAGCAGCTAGATGCCTTACAGAATATGATATTAACCATTTCGGCACCTATGAAGCAGTGAGGAATGCATTTCTGCAAACATTTAGGCTAAAGAAGAATCCAACCGAAATTTTTGATTACCTGCAAAACAATAGACAGAAGATAAATTAAACAGTATAGGAATACGCCACACTATTCAGGACGCATCTAAGGCAGTTACCACCAGCACACGCCAACCTACCGGACGACGTTATTACTCAGTGGTTTATCAATGGATTGACCCCGCAACTTAAACAGATTATGATCATACACTGTGTAGGAGCTATGATGCTAGATGCAGTAATTGCAATGGCTCTGTAACTAGAAAACAAGGTTGGAGGATTTACAGAAGATCTGGAGTGGCTAAAAGCAAATAGAAATACCACTGAAGACTCGACCAGACAGATGTACTACACTGTCTGCAAGAACTCAGGCCATACTAGTGCCACTTGTGCACTTAATCAGTTGTTTTGTGCTATCTGCAACACTACCGGACACACCACCAAAAACTACGCATATAACGCCAAAGTGCAGGGGACAGCGACTGTCAATGCAATTATACAGGAACCAGGGCAGCCAACCAATCACTATGTGCCTCCGCAAATGAGAAACAACCAGCAACAAGGATATCGAAATTACAGAGGACAGAGAAATAACAACTATAATGCAAACCGCTGGCAGACCGGACCGCCACCGGAAAATCCCAATTTACCACCACCGCGCTGTCATTTCTGTGGTGAATTTGGTCACATTAGAAGATTCTGTAAGGATGCAGCTGAATATGATCAGAGGAAGAAGGAACGTCAAAATCCAATGGCTAATATGGTACAAATCACACCAGTAGAAACACACGCTGTAGTAATTTAGACCCGCTCCGGTAAACAACTGCAACCAGCAGCAGAAATATTTGAACCAAGCATACGAGAACAACAAAGGATGTATGATAAAGCTAGTCAATGGACCACCGTAGAACCTCGAGTCTTCCCAGATCCTATTCCGGTAACCTAGACTCCGTTAATCGAAGAAGGAACACAACAACAGGATTCCAATTCAGCAGCAGGCACATCATCAGCAGCAGGCACATCATCTTCAGCAGGCGCATCATCTTCAGAATCTGTGGAAACAATCCAAACACAAAAGGCCTGGGAAATTTTATCTAAAGCATCCATCACTCTTCCTTTGGGCCAATTGCTTGCACTAGTACCAGGAGTTCGATAGCAATTTCAACAACAGTTCAGTCCTGTGCCTCCTTGCATTCCTGCGACAGCAACCGTGCAACCGGAACCTGATTCTACGGTCGATCATTCAGTTCCTTTGATAACGGTATGGTATAAGAATCATAAAATCACAGAGGTACTAATTGATGAAGGATCTGGAGTCAACATTGCTACTGCTGCACTATGTAAAAAGTTAGGGTGGACCGAAATCGAACCAGTTCAGTTTTTTGTCAGAATGGCCGACCAATCAAGAGTCCATCCCATAGGACTTGTATGAAATGTACCAATCACTTTACAAGGTACGACATTTAAAATGACCTTTGTCATACTAGATTTACCGGAATCCACTCTTGATTACAACCTCCTTTTCGGCCGACCTTGGCTGAAGCATGCTAAGGTGATACAGGATTGGTCTGCACAAGAACTCACTTTCAAGGATAAAAATCCTAAATACGTTGTAAAATTAGATGCTATACAACCTTGCGAGTTGCATGCTAGACCGTATTTGGCACAACCTGTTCATATGCTAGATGGTTTGTCAGATGATGAAGAAGAAGAGTTTCTGAAAAATAACATTGACTTGATTTCCCTAGGAACTGTTGATCTACAATCTGTTGTAGATAACTGGAATCCTACAATTTGTACGGTGATGACTGTAACAGAAACAGATACGAAAGAAGATAAGGTTACCATAGATGCCACTGATCTACAAGAACTTTTTAAGCCAGCTGACGATACAGAGAAGCCTCGACAATTTTATGTTCCAGAAGATCAGTTGATCACTTATAATTTAGGCGATGAAGATCATCCGCATCCTGTGAAGATAAAGCAAAACTTACCGGAAACATTTCAAGCAGGCTTAATCTAGCTACTCCGAGAATTCTCCGACGTCTTTGCATGGGATTACAAAGATATGAAAGGATTGGACCCACGCATCTATCAACACAGAGTCATGCTGAAGCCGGAAGCAAAACCGAACAAACAACCCAGCTACCGGATGAATCCAAACTATGCATCACAGGTAAAGGCAGAAATTGATAGACTACTAAAAGTCGGATTTATTGTACCAATAGAACATGCTGAATGGATCTCACCAATTGTTATGGTCCCGAAAAAGAATAAGCAGTTGCGAATATGTGTAGATTACCGAAAACTGAACGCAGCTACAGTGTCTGATCCTTTTTCGATCCCTTTTCTTGACACAATGCTTGATAGAGTAGCAGGACATGAAATGTATTCATTCCTAGATGGGTACAGTGGATATAATCAAGTTAGAATGGCTGAACAGGATATACCAAAGACTGCCTTCATTACCAACTGTGGTGTATTTGCTTGTACTGTTATGTGGTTTGGATTAAGAAATGCCCCAAGTACATTCCAAAGGTGCATGCAGGAAATATTTTCTCCTTACATTACTTCCTTTATGCAAGTATATCTTGATGATTTTTCAATTTTCCGAAAGATGATAGCACACCTGTTCCATTTACAGTGCTGCTTTGAAAAATGCAGAGAATACAAACTCTGTTTGAACCCAAACAAATCTGTGTTTGCGGTTTCATGTGGCAAGTTACTCGGTCATATTGTATCTGCACAGGGCATACAGGTGGATCCAGATAAAATTTCAGCTGTGTTAGAAGCTCCAGTGCCCACTACACCGAAGGAAGTAATGCGCTTCATGGGCCAAGTAAGATGGCATGGACGACACCTACGATGGCTTGCTCACTTGGCAATACCTTTGAACAGATTAATCACCAAGACTCCTCGACAGTTTGAGTGGACTCAGGAATGTCAGATAGCATTTGATCGCTTAAAGAGTTTATTAACACAAGGTCCCATCTTACAGCCTCCGGACTGGGATCGCCCATTTCATGTATTTGTTGATGCTTCAGATATAGCAATAGGGAGCGTTTTAATGCAACAAACCGATAAGTGGTTCAGACCAGTGTACTATGCAAGTCGAAGATTAGCCCCTGCTGAAAAGAATTACTCTGTAACAGAAAGAGAATGTCTAGGTCTAGTATATTCTGTCAAGAAATTCAGACATTATTTGCTGGGCCGTAAATTTACTTTTCATGTAGATCATGCTGCACTTGTCTATCTAGTTCGACAACAGCATCTAGGTGGTCGATTAGCACGATGGGTTCTACTTTTACAAGAATTTGATTACAAAGTCATTCATCGGTCAGGCAATTCACACGCCCTAGCAGATTTTCTTTCTCGACTAGATTCCGGTGAAGCTCCGGTAGGTATAGATGACACAACTCCGGCAATTTATGTCTCTGAACCAACCCATGATGAAATTACAGACCCGCATATGCCATCTACATACTATGATCAAATCTTGACCTTTCTCACTAATGGATGTCTTCCATCTCAGACTTCTACGGCAGTACGCAGGAAAATTGCAGTCTTTAGCCGCCGATTTTGGTTAATTGCTAGGGAATTATACTATGTGGATAATACTGGAATTTTACTTCGTTGTATTCCGCCACATGAAGTTAACTCGATTATTACTTTGGCTCACTCAATTCCTTCCGGTGGCCATTTTGCTGCAGACTTAACACACCGGAAAATTCTGCAAAGTGGTCTCTGGTGGCCTACTATGTACAGAGATGCATCACAGTTTGTCAAACAATGTGATAGTTGTCAGAGATCTGGACAGCCCCTGCAGCGTCATCTTTTCCCTCTGCAACCCATCTTACCATTGGAACCTTTCCAAAAGTGGGGTCTAGATTTTATTGGTCCGATTACACCTCCAGCAGTCCTCAGTAACAATCGTTATATACTGACCTGTACAGACTATGCAACCAGATGGGCAGAAGCCTGGGCTTTACGATCTGCTACAGCTGTTGCGGTAGCAAAGTGTCTGCTAACCGATGTCTTTCCACGTTTTGGTTTACCACTGGAACTTGTTTCATATCAAGGCACTCATTTTGTAAACAATTTAATGAAAGCACTTACACAGTCGTTCCAGGTCACGCATAAGTTTAGTTCTCCTTATTATCCTCGTGCTAATGGTTTGGCCAAAAGTACAAACAAAACTTTGCTAAATATGATTCGAAAATTGATTATGGAAGCACCGGAAAGATGGGATCAACTGTTGCCTGTAGTATTATGGGCATACCGAACTACATACAAGGTAGCAACAGGATTAAGCCCATTCAAACTAGCTTACGGAGTGGAAGCCATAGCACCCATGGAAATCATTGTGCCTAGTTTACGAGTAGCCATCAATCAGAAACTGCTACCGGAAGACTCACTGTCAATTCGGTTGGATACACTCAGAGGACTAGACGAGCTTCGATGGCACAGCTTTTTAACTTTGCAGGAAGTACAACTAAGATAGGCTCGGACGCATAATCGACACTTGAAAACTCCAGTTTTTACGATGGGACAACTTGTCCTTTTTTATAATGCAAAGTCGAATCGGTCTGCTGGTAAATTCAAATTACGATGGTATGGCCCTTACCGGATTTCAGAACAAGTGGGCTCAGCAACTTTTTGGTTGACTACGTTGACCGGAAACCCTCTTTCGAAAGTCATCAACGGTTCGAAGCTGCGGCCGTATCAACACACAGCGAACCCGCACAAACATTTTGCGGTTGGCCGCGTTTTTTGGAGTTCACTTTTCTTTTCTTTTCCTTTCTTTTATTTTTGCGTGCTTAATAATATAAGTCTGTAAATATCTGCGTCTTGATTCCTAATTATGTCATAAGCCGCCCTGCTCTTTCCAGCTACTAAGACATGCACACCCAAGTTAAAGAAGCGATCATCTCAACGTCGCATGATGATTAGTGATTTTTAATTACAGTCCACTACAGCGCATCTACTTAACCTTCTCCAGTTTGCCGAAAAACGCTATTGTGTTTGTGTGATTGTGCTCTGTGTTTACCCTGTGCTCTTCGTGTTTGTACTATCGTCCTGTGCGCCATGGAAGCTTTGGCTAACTACGCCGCCTTCCGTGATGGGCTCCCTACCGACGTAGGAGAGTACCTGCGCATACGTGGGTTGGCAAACTTCGCTGAATTGCCTTGGCATTCAGTGGAGTCCCACCCATTCTTCGCCCAAATCATCTCCGCCATCGCCAACACTTCTACCACCGATCAGAGATGGCCGATCACCTCCCTTCCATCCCGAACACTTATCACATTCCAAGCCTTTGCAGAAGCTTTTAGACTCTCATCGCAAGGCTGAGAAAATGGCCCAAGCCTGACAGTTGCTCGAATGATTGAGCTATTTCCTAGATATTCGTCTAACGAGTATGCAATCCTCTGCCGACCGGAACCAGAACGATCAGCCCTCCAATTTTTAGTAGCCATACTCAACCTCCAAAAACACACATATGGAATATCCCCCCCCTTCTACTCCGCCATAGAATTAGCCGCACAAGAACCAGTGAACTTCGCCTCTTTCTTCTTCCACCGCATCCACCGAGAATGCGTTGCCATCATGAAACAGGTAAACAAAGGAGGCACGCCGAGATCCAGACTACCACACTTCATTTCATTCCTCTTTCCGGCCATACTAGCAGCGCAACCACCACCCAGGGGACCAGTTCTGCGACATGAAGAGTCAGTGCAGCTGTGGGACGACGAAGAAGAAGACGAAGAGGAATTAAACCAACTATTCTGAAGAAAAAGAATAAGGATTAGCTCTTCTGAAAGTGAAGCACAAGGATTTGCCGGAGGGAACAATGAGGGCGACAAAGAAGAGGATAAGCAAGATGAAGAAACATTCCACGACACCACAACATCCATGCAAAACGAATCTTCTGCAAAATCGTCCCAAGAACAACAACAACAGGAAAAACATACGGAAGCTGACACATCATCAACCGAAGAAGAATCACAGCAAGAGTCTCAAGAAAAACAACAGATAGATGAAGAACAAGCTGCTAAGGAAGCACTCGACAGACTGCTAAAAGCAGTGGAATCCACAGTTCCAGAGCAGGAACAACAAACCGCCAATCAGGTAACAAATCAAACCATCCTTCCCACTCCCCCACCGGAACCACCCATCATCCCCATCCAGCCCATTCACCCTGCCAAAACCGTCGAGTCCTCATCCTCCTCCCTCAACTACTCTCCACCGAACTCCCAACAACTCCTCAACGCATCCTCTTCCCAACCACGACCCCAGTTACCCCTCCCTTCCATTCCAATACTTTCCGAACTGGCCACTATGGGTCAAGTCCTCATCAACCTATCGCAGCAATTGCCCATCCAAATCAAAGCAGCCACAAACAGTATCCGGAACGAACTGCAATAGAAAGTGGATATTCTAGAAGCTGACATCAGCCCCCATCAGGAAGAAGTGCTAATTGTCAAAGCCGAAAACCAATCACTGCAAGAGCAGTTGAATGAATTACAGGCAAAACATACCGAACAAGAGATGATTATTAATCAAAGAGATGCGGCTGTGGTAGAACTTACAAAGAAAGAAGAGTTACTGCAGATTGCCAATGAAGAAATCAACAAAATGAAGCAGGACATACAAGACAAAGAAGACGCCCGAATTGCATTGGGCAATCTACTAGAAGAAACCAGAAAGCAATTACAAGAACTGGTGCAGCAGAGTCAAGAACAACAGTTGCAGCAGAAAAGAACAGAAGAAGAATTGCAGAGAACGAACAAAAATTTGACAGACGTAAATAATATGCTCAAGCACTACCTAACAAAGGAAGGGTAGACACAGAAGCTCATTGCCAATCTCAAACACGAGAAGGACTCATACATCAGGACTGTAGATTTTCAAGTTCAGGAGATCGAGAGGCGCAAAAACCAACTGGCAAACATAAAAGAAAGAGTACAAAAGATGGAGCAACAGCTCGAGGAAATGAAGACGTCCCGAGATGCTGCATTGGCCAATGACTTTTATCTGCAAGAAACCTTTCTGCAAACGCAAGCAGAAATTTTGTTAACCGAAGCCATAGCCATAAGTTCTGTTAGAGTAGATGCCCAACTAGTAGAGCCAGAAACTCTCAAACAATTATTAGAAACACTTAAGAAAAAGATCGCTCGTACATTTAGATTAGCCCGAAACATGTACTTAGAAGGAATAGTCGATGAACAATAGTTTTGCAACTTGCGGGTTCGAGTCCACCGTGCATGCCAGTGTTAGTCGGCTGTCGGATTGGGACAGGTATAACGGAAATCTTTGTAAAACACGCGCGAAAGGCTGTTACGCGCATATTTGTAAATCTTATATAAAGCAATGAAAGGAAGTGCTAAAAAAAGGGGGGCAGTTTTCGGATCAATTCTGAGTAGCGCCAGACTGTTCGTCTGGTTGAGTGTCTGAGTGTTGCTGTAGTGTGTCTTGTCTAAGCTCTGCGTACTCTGTTGTACTCTGTGTTGTCATCTATCAATCTTGGTTACACTGTGAATCTAGTTCCATTCAGTAAGTCATTGGATCGTTGTCTGAAAGAGTTACTGTGGATCGTTGTGACGAATTGTTCTGATAAGATGTACGACGTAGTGCTCCTCTCCTTGTTGAACTGCTAAGTACTGATAAGTCTATGTGAATGTAGTAATCTTTCCCTAAGAACGTTGTGCAGAAGTAGTGCTGTTCTCGATTTGCACTTGTACGGTGAGAATTACCTATAGTTAAGGGGTAATTCCAGTATGTGTTAGTCTTCAAAACTGTAGGTTGAAAACCGTAGGTACCTTCTGTGATCCGCTTGCTTGACTGTGAGCGCTATCTTGGTGAAGGTTGGACCACTGTACTGTTACAATAGCATATTAGTCTGAAGTAATTCGGTACCAAGGTACAGATAAGTCTGGTACAGTCTAGTTGTTACTGGTAGTTGAGCTAAGACTGTGATGACACTGTCTAAGGGCAGTAGATTCAGATAGAACTGTCAATAGCATTTTATTGCTGCAACTGAATTAGTTATTTTGGGAACTAAGTACAGGGCCTCTATCTAACAGACCCCTACCACTCCCAAGAACCCACGATTCGTTTGACACGTGCTGACAGTTAGAACAATGCATGAATTCAACACTGGCCTTAACATTGGCTGTTTTGTCCGTAGTTAATAGCACATGTTTTCATACACTTGATACGTCTAATCTCTTGGATTGATAATTAAATGTGTATTAATCCACCACTATATGCACTTGTGGGGCGATTGAGGTATAGTCTCAATTGACACAAGTCCTTAAGGCTCTACAACTTAGGTACACATGTTTTTGGTGATGTTGCCAAGGATTAGCCCAATCAAGGTGCCTTCATGATGGTTATAGCTACGGAGTGAATGAATTGTATGTGTAGAGGTAGTTTTAGTCAGTGGCGAGTCACCAAATACTTTAGCACTTGTTGCTTTACACTTTAGGAGTGTGTGTAAGGAGTTCATAGGGTTAGGAGTGAGGGAGTGAGGAAGAGTTAGGGTTTAACTTGAGAAAAGTTGGCCCCTTTTAGTTCAGGTCCTTGGTCACCCAAGACCATAAAACCCAAGAAGTCTTCAGTTTCCTAGCCATTTGAGTGAAGCAGGTATCGTGGAGAGTAACTACCAATATTGCAGAGGTAATATCATGGAGAGCGCATAGAGCAGTGAGGTGTTAAGGGCAAGACTAAGGAGACTTGTGCTTGGAGGTGGGAACTTGAACTTTATAATCTTAGAAAATCAAAAAGCCACTCACAAACATGACACAACACCACATCGGTATCGCGGGGTAGAACAGAGGGGTTGGAGTGAGATTTTGTTACCATATTGGGTCAAGAGAGAAGAGGAGTGAGGGGGAAATACTTTGCATAAATTTTTTTTTGGAGTTTAGAGCACATTTGGATGTAGTATCACGATCAATCGAGTTTTGCTATCACGATACCAAACTTCCCTAGTATCACAATACTTGCCAAATATCGTGTATCATGTGTGCCTCCTTGAGGTATCGTGATACCATCAAGGTATCGTGTATTGCCAAGTTGAGGCATCATGGATTGTTGATTTGAGTGGTATCGTATCGATTAGCCTTGTGGTATCATATCATGAACCATAAGAGGTCTCGCATCGTGAGGCACTTTGGTATCGTATCGTGCCTTAGGTATCGTGGTATCGTGTATCATCGGTTGGTAGTCTTGGGAAAGATCGATGGACACTCCAAGTGATGAGTAGGTACTGCCAAATCTTGCATTGTACCAGCCCCTTGTAGCTTCAGAGTTGATATGTGGACCCTCTTAGCTTTCCAATGACACCAGTGTCTATGTACTTTAGAAATGGTGTATGTAAAGGTTTGATCAAAACAAACTACTTCTAAATAGAAGGATTCAAGAAAACCTTCTATTTTGGATCATACTCCTACTGATTGTAATGCTCAGTACAACCAGTACAGTAGGAATTGAAATAAATCCTTCTAGGGGTATGTAATTAGCTCAGTAATCTAATGATTCCAAGTGGAATCACTTGAAATGATCAACGCTTCAATCCATAAAGAGCTTTATTCAATTTGCATACATATGTTACCTTGTTTGGATCCTCATAGCCAGGAGGTTGTGACATGTACACCTCCTTTGAAATCAAGCCATTTAGAAATGCATATTTTACATCCAACTGATACATGTTCCAATTCTTTGATGTAGCCACACTTACCAATACCCTGATGGTTGGCATTTTGGCCACATGTGAGAAGGTTTCTTCATAGTCAATGCCTTGGGTTTGTGCAAAACCCTTGGCCACAGGTCTAGCTTTGTACCTGCTTATTGACCCATCAGAATTTCTTTTTATCTTATAGATCCATCTAGAACCAATTACCTTCATAGACTCCTTCTTTGGTACTAGTTCCCAAGTGTCACTCTCCTTTAGTGCTTCAATCTCCTCATCGATAGCTTCCTTCCATTCTGCCTTGGTCTTAGCTTCTTCATATGATGCTGGTTCTTCAATTGATAAATCTTTTGCAAGATAAACAGAGTGCTTAGTAACAAGAGAGGTGTCATACCCATATGTGATTGGCTTCTTGCTCTCCCTTTATGATCTTCTAACTGCTTGGTTGGAAGATTCAGGTTTATCTTCCAATTTCTTTATCTTGAGTTTACCTTTGGAATTCCATGCTTTGATTCTTCAAGGTTGATGATGTCCTCATTATCTGAATTGGTGTCTTCATTCTGAGTAGGCTCGTCCTTAGTAAGGCTTGGAAATTCCTCTTCCAAGTCATAGGGTAGCTTTACCTTCCTGGATTCACTATCAAACCAAGAGTCATTTTCATCAAAGACAACATATGTACTGACCATGAATCCCTTGTTTGAAGGATTGTAGAACTTGTAACCTTTCTGATTTAGATCATATCCAATGAAGATGCACTTATCTTCCTTAGGGTCTAGCTTACCTCTTATCTGAGAAGGGATATGCACATATGCTACACATCCAAAGATCCTGCAATGATCAAGTGAAGGTCTTCTACCATGCCATGCTTCATAAGGAGTCGTCCCATCAAGAGATTTGGATGGCAACTTGTTTAGCAAATAAGTGGCAGTAGATACACTCTCTGCCCACAAATAGTTAGGTATTTTTTTCTCATTTAACATTGACCTAGCTGTTTCAACAATCAATCTATTTCTTCTTTCTGCTACCCCATTCTGCTCAGGATTATACCTTGTGGTAATTTCTCTCTTAATTCCTCTGTCCTACAAGAATGCATCAAAATCATTTGAGAAGTACTCACCTCCTCCATCTGACCTTAGCCTTTTTAGATTTCTCTCTATTTGATTCTCAACAAGTGCAAGATACTTTTTAAAGCAACTGAATACTTCATCTTTGTGCTTCATAAAGTACAATACAGTCCACGTACTATAGTCATCAATGAAAGATACATAATACCTTGATCTAGAGATTGAGGGATCCTTGCTTTGTCCCCATACATTTGAATGAACAAGTTCTAGGTAGTCCTCATGCATGTAGCCTTTCCTTGAGAAGGGCAACCTGTGAGATTTTCCAAACTGACAAGCACCACACTTATAAATCATGTGTTGCTTGGATACATTAGGTATCCTAAGCACACATTGATCTCTCCATATTTGTTTCAAGGTTCTTTCACCTACATGCCCTAATCTTTTGTGCCAAATTTCAAGCTCTGATAACATTTGATCCTTATAATTATAAAGTGCTATGTTCCTTGTATCCTCAAGTTCAGAAGTGAAAAGTCTACCTGTCTTTTCTCCTTTGGAAATTCTCTTGAACCCATGCTTGGGATCCTCCACAAATGCTCCATATTGGTTGAATCTAACCTGCAAAACTTTTTCCACAATCTGTCCAACACTCATCAAATTCTTGGTAATAGTTGGTATTTATAGAACCCTACTCAATAGATTTTTGTTCCCATCAGAGGTCTTAACATTTCCAATTTTAATTACTGAGTGCTTGGTGTCATCACCTGTTTGTATTTGATGCTTACCCTTTGGTTCCTCAAGGTCAGAGAGAAGAGCTACATTGCATGCCACATGGTTTGAGCATCCTGAGTCAATGTAGAAGAGATGGTCATCATTTATACCTAGTTTTGAAGTCATGTTCATAATCAGAGGAGAGTCTTCTTGCTCCTCTGTGTAGTTGTTGTAATCTTTTTTGGATTTGTATCCTCCTTGGTAGTTGCTATTGTAGTTGTTGTTGTATCCTTGGTGGTGATTAAATTTGCCTCTTGATTGTGTATATCCACCTCTTTGATAACCTCTACCTCTCTGATTCTTGAAGTTCCTGAAACACTCATCTATAGTATGATTTGATAAACCACAAATATTGCATGGTGAGGAGTTATAAGGTCTCCCCCTACCTTGCTTACCTCCTATGCCCCTTCCTCTTGATGATCTACCTCTCCCTGCTTAGTTGGCTTGGGAGGTAGTTCGTTCATCTTCTACCTTCTTGTTCTTGCCTTTCTCTTTAGACTTATTCTTATCAATGTATAGGGTAGAAGAGCTATTACCTCTTGATGAATCTCCATTCTTGTTGAGCTTGGCTTCATGGGTGGATAGTTGCCCCATGAGTGTGGTAAGGTCTGGAATCTACATGTCCATGTACAAGTCCATTGCAGTTGTGAAGCTCTATCATTTGTCATTGGCTTTAATTCCATTGATCACTTGCCTTACAATCTACTCTTCTTCAATTTTTTTTCCCATGCTTGCCAACTGATCTGCTACATCTTTAACTTTGGTCACATACTCTGAGATAGGTTGCTTTCTTTGGGTTGTGAATTCAATCCACAATTGATTATTCCTGGCCCTTGTGTTTGAAGAGAAGTAAGATGATAATGTTTCGCAAGTCTCTTGGGATGTCTTACAGTTTCTATTATGTGGAAGAAGAAAATCAGAGATTGAGTTGACTAAGTAAGACCTTGCTAGTGCATCCTTGGCACACCATGTGTTGAGTCTTTCATGTTCTTCCCTTGTAGGTTTTCCTTTGCTTCTGAATGTGGGCATCTCCTCATCTCCTGAGATGTATCCATAGAGGCTCCTTCCTTGTAAGTATGTCTTCATCCTTAGAGACCATGCTTGATAGTTGTTCCTGTCCAATTTATCAATGGAAGAAGGAAAACCATCTCCCATTTTACCTTAACTTTGATATGATACCACTGTTGGGAAAGATGGATGGACACTCCAAGTGATGAGTAGGTACTGCTAAATCTTGCTTTGTACTAGCCCCTTGTAGCTTTAGATTTGATATGTGGACCCTCTTAGCTTTCCAATGATACCATAAAACTGCCTATGTACTTCGGAAATGATGTACATAAAGATTTCATCAAAACAGACTACTTCTAAATAGAAGGTGTTGGGGGTTTCTTGGACAAGAAGGAGTTTGAGGGTTTGTAGGAGAAAAGAAGAGAATAAAAGAGGAAATAACCTTGAAAACTTCTGCAGAAGCACGCCTTGAAATCTTGAGTTTTGATTACAGGAAAACAATTACAATGTCTAAACAGAATACAAGTCAATACTTCGGGACACAACTACAGAGAATGCTCAATTACAAAAGACCAATTATCTCAAAGTCTTCTGGCAGCCGGCCTCTTCTGTATCAGCCCTCCACTTGCTCACGCTTATTCTTGTGCATACCTTGCACTAAGCTTCCACCAAGCTGAGGAATGAAGACCTTCGCGGCCCGCTCACAGCAAGAGACCTTGTGATCCTTGGGGTCTAGCTTCGCACTCCCAGCCCTCTTCCTTTGCCACTCTTCTTGCACTCTTCACTTCCACCTCTCTGTGTTGTCGCACACTGGTGACTCTTCACTTCTCTTTCTTGCTTCCTCTTAGACTCCTCTCTGCTTCTCCCTTCTAGAATAGCCTTTGCTTTCCTTTTTGAAGTGTGTTGGTCCCGTACGCTCCTAACTGCAATAGACTCTTGGCCTTCCTTTGATGTCTCCAAGATTGTCTTTTTAGGAGGCGGCCAACGACTCACTACTTTGTCCTGTAGTGACTTTAGACAAAAATTTGATTGGGTGGCTATATTTCCACATGTGCATACACGGCGCTTCACGTACCTTTACCTTTTCCTTTTTAATTCTTCACTTTTGCACCCAAGAGGGGTTCACCTGGACCTTCCAGATTACTTTAAAACACCCTTTGACCTTATGGGAATTAGAAAAATACTTCTGCAATACTTTCCACATTTAATACCTCTTGTCTGTGAACAGTTAAAGTCCCCTTTTTTATGAACAATTGAGGGTGCACTACCCGTGCACTTTGACCCTTGAGTTTTGACATTTTACTCTTGCCTATGCATAACTGTGACCTTGACGTTGCTGGTTCCAACCTATTGGGGCTCAACAAATGCCCACCACCTAATGTACTCTCCGTCCCGGAGAGACCATAATAACACGATAACAAGAGGACGCAATAGCGGAGAGGAAACAGTTGAAGAGCCAGAGAGGAAACAGAGGCAAAGAAAATATTTAAACATAGTTGTGAGTTATTAAGCAGAAAAAACCATCTAAATAGTGCTGCTCTTATTGATTAACGGATGATGACAAAAGCCGAAGGATGATAGTAGGAGTAAATATCTAGAAGTAAATCTGAAACCCGAATTGTGAAGTGAATGGGTTATTGATAAGGGGGATTTAGGTCTGCTGGGGAAGGTTGTGGAGAGGATGGCAGTGGAGCAGAAGCTTGCTCAATCATCAGCTGGAGAGAACTAAGGCATTGCCTAAGATGGTCCCTTTCACGTTTGATACGACGCTTGACGGCAAGCAGCATTATCACATAACCCTAAAGAAGAGCGATTTTGAATATCTGACAATGCTTTTAACGCGGAATCAGCCATATCTCTATATCTATTTCTTTCTTCTCGAGTAAGCTTGCGGATTCCTGGAGGGACTGCCACTGAGATGTGGCCATGCGATTGATGTTCTCAATCGTAGAAATATATTGTTGATGAATAGAAGCTGCAGCCGAAATTGAATCTAAGGACACCTTGGATGCATTAGCACTGCCCAGAGCAATGTCACTGGCTTCGCGAAGTAAATGTAAAAAGGAAGGGGCAGACGGGATGTCAATTGGCGGAGGATGGTGGACCGGCGGATTAGGAGGATGAGTGGGAGTGGTAGAAGGATTGGGCTGGTGAGGAATGTTGGAGGGAAGTGGCTGGCTGAGGGGAACATCAATGAGAGGGGGGGAAATGGAAACCGGAGGGCGTGGGGGTGTACAGGTTGGGTTGTGGGGGTTGAGCTGTGTTTGAACGAGCGGTCTGAAAGTAGATGAGGGAGAAGGACCAGGCCTGAAAACAGGTGGAGGGTTAGGAACTGTCGCAGTAGCAGTAGATGCGGGAATGATATCGGTAGAAGATTGTGGAGGAAGGGAGGTGATATCAGGGGGGGTGGAGGTCGGTGTGGAAGCGGAAGCTGAGTCAATGGAGATGGGAGGGGAGGGAGGAGATTTTGATATTGAAGGTAGCCTGGGATGGTTAGGCGGGTGGCTAACAGGGTAGTGAGTGGTTATAGCGAGATTATGGGCAGAGTGCGCTGGTAATTGATAGATCCAAGCTATGAATGGGGCAGAATAGATGGAAAATGCATGAGATCCCCGAGTGATAGCTTCACGAAGGCGACGTGATCGCAAAGTTAAGGAACTATAGATGAGGGCGGCGTAAGGGTATGGACGGCTATTGAGGAAGCAAAAAAGGGGATCGGCAATGCGAATATCGGACCATGGAAGGGAAGAGGTGGGACTACGAAGCAAAAAGAAAAAAATGAATGCATTGAGAATGGATGTCATGCGGATGGAAAATCGAGCATTATTTGCGAATCGATCGGTACAAAAGGCAATGGTGGCAGAGGCTGACAACCCAGAATATAAGAAGGGAGGACTACTGAAGTGGATTGGGGAGGAGCCGATACTGGCGGCTAGAGCAGAAATGTGGAGAGTGCCTGTGCGAAAATTAGGAAAGAGACGGAGAGCTTCATAGATCTCAGAATAATTGGATGGATCATTGAAGAAAACGTTTGCCAAGCCCCAGAGACCCGCCTGCTGGAGATTTTCGATAGAAAAAAGATGACAAAGTTCAATGGTTGGTAGGGATAAATGAATACGAATCTGCAGATCTAAATCAGGCGGAAGAAAAAGGCGCATATAATCTCCTGAAGGCGAGTTTGGTTGCGAGGTATGAGAAGCAGACGGAGAAGGAGAAGGAGGGCGAGGTAGTGAAGGTGGAGAATATATGTCGGTGGACTCAGAGTGAATTGAATAAGTAGGAATAGTAAGAATGGCAGGAGGAAGAGCTGAAGGCGATGCATCATGTGTTGGGTTAATGGGTGCGGGCAAGGTCGGGATCTGGTAGGTGAGGCCTGCAAGCTGTTGTGCAGACGTGGGAGGAGGGTAATTTGGATGGTTTGTATGCAGCGCTGAAGGCGTGAATTCTGAATTATCATCCTGTGCGGAGGGATCGGCCATGGATGGACTGGTGAGAATATGCTGAACGAGAGGTAATCGAAGGGCCTGGATAGATTGCAAGTGGCCGGAGTGATAGGATTATGTAGACTTTGCTGGCGAAGAACTGAGGTGGAGTCGTTGTAGGTGAACTCCTTGTATTTGGAGGTGGATGGGTGAGGGGGAGGGGGCGGTAGTGGTAGAGAGGGAGGGGGTGGGGTGGGTCGGCGGGTGAGGGTGAGGGGGAGGGGGAGATGGAGGGGGAGGGGGAGGGAGCTTCTGCGGGGGGAATTGGAGGGGGGGGTTGGAGGGGAGCTTTTGCGGGGGAATTGGAGGGGGGATTGGAGGGGGCTTCGCGGGAAATTGGAGGGGGGGTTGGAGGGAAAGCTGGCAGGGAAGGGGAGGGAGCGATGGCGGGTGAGGGGTATGCGGGAGAGAGTGGAGGGGGGGAAAGGCGCAGGAGGGGGGGGCGGGTGGAGGGGGCTTTTGCAGGGAAATTGGAGGGGGGTTGGAGGGGAAGCTGGCGGGGAAGGGGGAAGGGGAGGGAGCGATGGCGGGTGAGGGGTATGCGGGAAAGAGTGGAGGGGGGAAAAGGCACAGGAGGGGGGGGGCGGGTGGAGGGGGCTTCTGCGGGGAAATTGGAAGGGGGTTGGAGGGGGAAGGCGAGGGGGATGGGGCGGGGTGGCTGAGGGGGAGGGTGGGAGGGAGGGCGCGGGGGCTGCTGAGGGGGAGGGTGGGGTGGGATGGCGGGGGAGATGGAGGGGAAGGGTGAGGGGGATAGGGCGGGGGTGGCTGAGGGGGAGGGTGAGGGGGAGGGCGCGGGGTCTGCTGAGGGGGAGGGTGGGGTGGGATGGCGGGGGAGATGGAGGGGAAGGGTGAGGGGGATATGGCGGGGGTGGCTGAGGGGGAGGGTGAGGGGGATAGGGCGGGGGTGGCTGAGGGGGAGGGTGAGGGGGAGGGCGCGGGGGCTGCTGAGGGGGAGGGTGGGGTGGGATGGCGGGGGAGATGGAGGGGAAGGGTGAGGGGGATAGGGCGGGGGTGGCTGAGGGGGAGGGTGAGGGGGAGGGCGCAGGGTCTGCTGAGGGGGAGGGTGGGGTGGGATGGCGAGGGAGATGGAGGGGAAGGGTGAGGGGGATATGGCGGGGGTGGTTGAGGGGGAGGGTGAGGGGGATAGGGCGGGGGTGGCTGAGGGGGAGGGTGAGGGGGAGGGCGCGGGGGCTGCTGAGGGGGAGGGTGGGGTGGGATGGCGGGGGAGATGGAGGGGAAGGGTGAGGGGGATAGGGCGGGGGTGGCTGAGGGGGAGGGTGAGGGGGAGGGCGCGGGGTCTTCTGAGGGGGAGGGTGGGGTGGGATGGCGGGGGAGATGGAGGGGAAGGGTGAGGGGGATATGGCGGGGGTGGCTGAGAGGGAGGGTGAGGGGGATAGGGCGGGGGTGGCTGAGGGGGAGGGCGCGGGGGCTGCTGAGGGGGAGGGTGGGGTGGGATGGCGGGGGAGATGGAGGGGAAGGGTGAGGGGGTATGTGGGAGAGGGTGGAGGGGGAAAAAGCATAGGAGGGGGGGTGGCGGGTGGAGGGGCTTCTGCGGGGGAATTGGAGGGGGGGTTGGAGGGGGAAGGTGAGGGGGATGGGGCGGGGATGTGGCGGGGGTGGCTGAGGGGGAGGGTGAGGGGGAGGGCGCGGGAGCTGCTGAGGGGGAGGGTGGGGTGGGATGGCGGGGGAGATGTAAGGGAAGGGTGAGGGATTATGTGGGGAAGTAGGAGGGGGGGGCGGATGCAAGCGGGGTGGAGAGGGCCTCTGGGGGAATACGGAGGGGGAGAGGGAGGAAGAGATGGTGGGGGAGGGATAGGGAGGGGGGAAAGAGGGAAGGGTATTCGGTGGTGGTGGTACGCAGGTGAGGAGGAGGGGGAAAGGCGGTTGAGGAGGAGGGGGAAGGATGAAGATTCCGCAGGCAGAGGATCCTAAAGTCTCAGTTATGAGCGATTGCAGCATGTCTTGAAGAAGACGATGGAGATCAACCTTGCATATGGGCAATAGAATTCCAATGAGGCTAAAGCTCGGTGTGAGCATTGATGATGATAAGCTGAGGATAGCAAGACTGAATGGGGAGTCGCATTATATAGCAAGGAGAAATGAGAGATCACCTCACAGGAAGGAATGGTTCAGCATAAAAGAGTGCTCAAAAGAGAGGAGAGGCAAACTTTAATCTCATCCATTGAAGAGATAACAAAGAAAAGGGTATTATTTAAAGTTGTTGTGCAGAACTAAGAGCCATAAAAAGATTGCGCCCAATTTTTATGCGTGAGCATTTATAGATAGGCTAAATTATTGCTAATTATTAAAAGAAAGCCAAAACAACTAGGAACTAAAATGATGAAAATGCGATTGTGTTATGACGTTTTATGATAAGCTTTGAGTCTGGAAATATTTACTAATGGCAGGGTGTCGCCATCGAGTGTTTCTAATTGCACAGCACCCCATTGCAGCATCTTCGTAATGCGAAAAGGGCCTTCCCAGTGAGGAATCCATTTTCCTTTGGCTTGAGTAGAAATCTGTGGTCTGTGTAATAGAGCTAAATCACCAAGCTTCAAGTTGTTATGCCATAAATTTTTGTCATGAGTCTCCTTCCTCTCTATCTGAATCTTCTCTAACTGTTTGGAGGCTAAAGTCCTTGATTCTTCTAGTTTATGCAAAGCGGTCAGTCGGGCTGGAACTTCTATCCCCATTTTTCTCAACTCCTTCCGTTTGGATAGAGCCCTTGATGAACTCAAATGGTTCAATGGGAACAAGGCCATAAACTAGTTGAAAAGGAGAATACCCCGTCTCTTTATAGGCCAATCGGTATACCCATAATGTACCAAGATAAGCCTGTCCCCAAGAAGTAGGCTGTAACATGCATTCCTTTCGTAGCATTGAAATCAATACTTTGTTGGTTGATTCAGCTTGACCATTAGCTCGTGGGTAGTATGCACAAGAAGTCCTATGTAAAATTCGATACCTGTTGGAGATTTCCTGCAGTACTTTGTTGACAAAGTGAGTACCCTGATCGGTGCATATTTCAAGTGGACATCCAAACCTGCAAACGATGTTACTGTATAAGAAATCAGCCACAGTTTGTGCAGTGCAGTCCGTGGATGCAATAGCTTCAGCCCATTTTGTCGCATAGTCGGTGGCTATCAGTACGTACTTTTCTCTTTTAGGAACGGCCACGGGGTATATAGGCCCGACAAAGTCTAATCCCCACTTCTCAAATGGTTGCCAAGAAGTGGAAACAATCAAAGGATTATGCCTCTGCTTGGTGGGCTTAGGGCCACACCGCTGGCACACATCACATGTTCTTCTCCATTCATCTGCGTCCTTAAATAGTGTAGGCCACCATAGACCAGCATCCAGTATCCTCTGGCTCATGATATGCCCTGGAAGGTGCCCACCACCTGTTCCTTCATGTGCAGAGTGCAGTACTTCCCTCACTTCATCTTCTTCCAAGCATTTCCTAACCCTGTCATCCTTGCCCTGTCTATATAATTTATCTTCAATGAAGGTATATGGTCTACTCTTGATTAGCAGTCTCTTCCTTTGTACAATACTAGCCTTTTCTGGATACATCCCAGTCTTAATGAACTGCTTAATATCATCATACCAACCTTGAGCTTGTACAGCGAACAAATGAGCATCGGGAAAATCATCATTGATTCCACTGACTTGATCCATCATACTTATTCTGGACAGGTGATCCGCCATAACATTCTCTCTACCTGGTTTATGAATTACCGAGAAATCAAACTCTTGGAATAACAATAACCACCTCCATATTCTTCCAGTGGCTTGTGGTTTGTTGAGTAAGTACTTTAGAGGTTGGTGATCAGTTATAATAACAAATTTCACTCCCAATAAGTAATGCCGAAATTTTTGGACAGCAAAAACCATGGCTAAGGCTTCTCTTTCTGTGGTGCTGTAGTTCCTTTCAGCCTTAGTCAAAATTTTGCTGGCATATTGAATTGGTCTGTCCATCTTGAATTCTTCACTAGGTTGTGTTAGAACTGCCCCTACTGCATATGCACTGGCATCCACGTGTAAATGATGGCAAGGAACATCTGTTTAGACATTGCCCGAGAAACCCCAATAAGGTTCACCCCACTACCCAGATCAATGTAATAAAAGTCATTGAATCATCTGGAAGTGACAAAGAACACACAATGCCACTAAAAGCCATTACTCGAGCTCAAGCCAAGTGACAAGCAATAAAAGAGATCGATTCTGACCCCAATCCTTCCAGAGACAAGGATACCTGAATGCCACTTCAACGAATGCCTAGAAAATAACAATCATAATCTACTAAAGACACAACATTAGGAGAAAAGTGAAAAAGAGTAGAAGAACGACAAGGAAGAACATATTGCATTAATTCTTGAACTAGAGGCCAATTGGCCACATGACTTATGGGCCAGAGCAATGGTGGAAAAAGAATGAGAGATCTCCACCACCCTTTGAAGAATTAGACACGTGCGAAAATCAATGTATACCAAACTTAGAAGAAGTTTATGAGGAAGTGTCCATCTTAGACAGAAACAAGGAAGAATCGAATAGCATTTCCACACTACCCAATTATATGGGAGAATAGGAAAGAAGTTCAATAGTATTCCATGCTCCTACGATCCGGGGCAAGGAAGAAAGGACAAGATAATACATCACACAACTTATCAGAGCTCAAGAAAACTAAAATACAATGCCTATTAACAACAGAAGAACTACTACGAGTTAAGCCCTAATTGTGGAAGCAATTAGCCACACACTTAATAATAGAAATTGGAGAACCTACGAATGAGAAGAAAGAAGCTAAAGTTCCATCAACCATTCGAATCCCAATCGATAAAGTTGGAGAATTCAGTGAGGAAGATGAAGGAAATATGTGCCTACCCATCACTTTTAATGGATATCTGACTAAAGCCATCTTAGAAACCGGAGCTGGTGTAGGCATAGCCACCAAAGAGATTTGGGAAAAATGGGGAAAACTAGCCCTACAACCAATGCGCATGAAACTTCAACTAGCAGATGGTCATGTGGAGAGGCCACTAGGAATGTTGGAAAAAATTAAGTTGTCCACCTGCGGACTAGAGGTCGAACACACTCTACCTATTTGTCAATTTGGAAAGGCCAATAATTATGAAATGATTTTGGGATGACCATTCATGACAGATTGGGGAAGAGATGCATAATTTACAACACCAAGGGACAACTAGGAAGATAAATTTACACACTTTTTTGTATAGCAATGTGCCCCCATTACTATGGAACCTAGTCCAATGAGAAGAAGATGATATGTCCATTCATAGCACAGGATCTAGTGACCAATCATGGATGAATGAAGATGTTCAACTATGGATGTGCGAAGAAGCAAAAAAAGAAGAAAACAAACCCACTTATGGCCAATAGGGCATCAAAATTACCGACCCATAGATGATTTAGCATACATGCCACAAATCTTTCCGGATGAAGCATTCAAGCCACATGGATGAATGGAATTATTAGCCACCCTAGATGTGTGTGTAAATGAAGAAGTAATAACCATGAATGAGTGTGTAAATGAAGAAGGTTATGATGTGAACCTGTACATGGTATCCTTCAAGAAATGGAAACGAGAGAACTACTAGAAAGGAATGGAAGGAGCATTAT
This sequence comes from Ceratopteris richardii, assembly GCA_020310875.1. NCBI lineage: Eukaryota > Viridiplantae > Streptophyta > Polypodiopsida > Polypodiales > Pteridaceae > Ceratopteris > Ceratopteris richardii. The sequence continues at coordinate 142,668,295 of CM035424.1, read as the reverse complement.
GAAAGCATAGAGATGGAGCCAGAATTTGATTAAGAGGAATGATATTTAGAAGAAATTCAAGTGAACAAGGGAAAGGAGACACCCAAAGTGTTCACAGTAGAAGCAGTACAAATGATGCATGACAACAAGGAAATGGAAGATAGAGTACAGCAAGTTTCAACCACCAGTCCTCTTTGAAGTTCTGGAGCATTTCAAAAGGTACGAAGTAGAAGAACGAAAGATAGCTATTCAAATGCCCAAGCGAGAAGCAACAGAAGGAGAAGCTTATGATAATAAAGAACAAACCAAGAAAGTACTAGTAATCATGGAAGAGGAAGAGGAGATATGTACCTACATTGGAAAAGATGTATCTCCTGAAGAAGAACAAGAATTGATAGAACTAATCAGGGAATAAAGAGATGTATTTGCATGGACCTACAAGGACATCAAAGGAGAAGACCCATCCATTTATTCCCATAGAATCCCAATGACTTCTGAAGCAAAACCCTCAAAGCAACAACCATACACGTACAATGATATTTATTTGGCTAAGATTAAAGAAGAGATTGACAAGCTCTTAGTGGAAGGGTTCATCTACGAGATAGACCACACATAATGGGTATCACCTTTGGTGGTAGTACCCAAGAAGAATGGTAAACTTAGAGTCTACATCAATTTGAAAAAAGTGAGGGCAGCTACTATACGTGATAGCTATCGTTTACCTATCATCAACCACCTATTCGAAAGAGTTACAGGCAAGGAATTCTACAGCTTCTGGGTTGGATCCTCATGTTATAACTAGGTAGCCATTGCTATAGAGGACCAACATATTTACAATTGAATGGGGAGTATATGCTTCTCGAGTGATGCCATTCGGGCTCACTAATGCCCCTGAAACTTTCCAAAGATTGATGTGTCATGTATTTAAGGAGTTTCTAAGAAAAAGCATGGAAGTATATGTAGATGATACTATGATGAATATTTGAAAAATGCCGATAGTATCGAGTATGCTTAAATCCAAAAAAATGTGTCTTTATGGTAAGGCAAGGAAAGATCTTGGGACATATTTTATCAAGGAATGGAATTTCCACAGATGAGGATAACATTAAAGTAATTATAAACTTACATAGACCTAAAAATGGGAAGGAAGTACAAGCCTTTATGGGTCATTGTGGATACTATCGTCGGTTTATCCACATGTACACTATAATCGTGAAACCTTTAAATGGGTTGCTGACTCAATTCACTTGGATGGAGGAATGTGAAAAGGAATTTAATGAATTAAAACAACAATTAAGTTCAACACCTATCTTGAAGGTAACCAATTGGAACAAACCATTCCATATCCATGTGGATGCATCAAACTTTGCAATAGGATGCATACTAGCTCAACCTGCGGACAAAGGAAAATTAGATCATCCTATCACATATGCTAGTAGACAATTAAACGAGCTAGAGAGAAACTATACCACTACGGAAAGAGAAGGCCTAGGAATGGTGTATGCAGTCAAGAAATTCCATCATTACCTTCTAGCCAAGAAATTCAAGCTCTTTATCCACCATTAGGCATTATTGTATCTGGTCAAGAAGCCTTGCAATATGGGAAGGCTAGTGAGATGGTTCCTATTACTGATGGAATTCAATTTTGAAGTAATAGTAAAAAAAGGAAATACTCATGTACGAGCTGATCACTTATCACAAATGACACATGGAGAACCACCTACTAGAGTGGCAGATGATCTACTTAACATATACTTATTCAATTTAGAAGTGTGTCTAAAATGGGCAAAAAAGTTGATACCCATCCTCACACATGGACCACTTCATAAGATCAATGGAGATAATAAAAAAGAATTTCTTATTTACATATTGTAGCAGGTAGTTTATACTACAAAGAACCAAATGGCATATTATTGAGATGTGTAGAAGAGGCAGAACAGAAAAACTTAATGGAGCAAGCTCATGTGAATCAATGGAATATTCATAAGGGATTTCATGGGTGTTGGTGCAATTCACAAGCCTACACATTTGGCTTGTACTTCATACACATATGAAGATGCATAGGGTTAATTACCATTTTATCTTTTTTGTAAAAGTCATATTTGACTTGGAATCTTTGTAAACACCTACCAAGAAGAACTTGTGGAAAAGTTAGGAGTTGATTGATGGAATATCTCCTATAATGGAGGATCACTTTTTAGAGAGAGCCAACAATTTGAATTCAAATTCAAATTGGAAGTGAACATCTATATAAACTTCCAAGAAAAAGTCGCGATAGAGCTAGTCACTTTCTGAGCTTCTCATTATCATCTCTGAGTGTGTGTGAGGTCTACACTCTAGCCCACACCTTTATACACCATTAGGCAATGATCTTCATGCCTATGGAATTGTACAACATTGTTCATTAATACATATATCTACATTGTTCATCTCTGAGTTCTCTGTCATAGTCTCTATCAATCAGTCAACTTGTGGAGATCATATCTCACTCATTTCTAGACCAAATTCAAAGATATATAGCTTGTTGGAACCAGCTCAAAGTATTCTACTTGCTACCAAAATTTGAAGGATTTCTATTCAACCATTTCATAGAAAAATCCATCGAAGTGATCACTGGTCGAAGTGTTGGGATAAGTGCAGACGTGTGTAAGGGGGTAGGGATGAACATGTGTGTCTATAAGTGAACATGTGAGAGTAAGGAAGTGGAAAAGAGTAGGTACAGGTGAAATAGAGAGAGAGAGGGAGTAGAAAGAAGCGAGGGTGTATGTGTGTATGAGAAAAAAGAGAGGGGGTAATAGTTCAAGTAGAAGCAAGAAAGTGGTTTCTAAGAGGGTGAGAGATAAAGAGATAGTATAGAGACAGAAGGGGTAAGTGTGTGTAAATGGGTGTGTGAGTGAAAGAGTGCTAGTGGGAAAGAGTAAGTGGGTGTGTGTATGTTTGGGGGTATGCATGTGCAAGGGCATGGGTGAGGATATGTGTGTGAAGAGTGTGAGAAGATAGAGAGAGAGAGACAGAGAGTGTGTGTGTGTGCGTGAAAGTCCACGTGCGGGTGTGAGAGTAAATGTCTACGTGATCTTCAAGTTGAGTGTTTTGTGATGGAACAGGATTAGGTGTGCATGTGCTATAGGTGTGAGCATATGAGTGCAATAGAGAGTGAGTGTGTGTACAAAGTAGGTGGGGATATGAGTGAGTGTGTGTGTGAATGCGCATGTGCATGAGAGGATGTGTGAAAGAGGGGAAAAGAGGAGTGTAGGAGAAGGAGGAGTAATGCACGAGAATGAGAAGTTAGAAATAGGAGAAGGAAGGTGAGTAGGGAGAGAGTGTGGTCGCAAGGACCACCCATTCAAATTTGGCTTCGATAGCATATGCCCGTGGGTTCCCATTTCTCTCCACCTATTCCAAAACACTTTGAAATTCAATTGTGGGCTTATACTGAAAAAAGTTGATTTAGCATCAGAAGTTCGAGCACAAGATCATTGTGTGTAGGTATTTTCCCTTGGGTAAAGGAGCCCAACATTTTGGTGCATTTGTCGAGAAAATTGCTTGGCACGTCTCTATCAGAGAGTGCCATAGGTTTGCCTAGCACCACACATTGGCCGAGCATTATATAGATTTGGAAGAAGGGACTCGGCTGATATGTCAAAGGCTTAGGTGGAAAAATCCAGCCTACTCAGAATTTTTCAAAATGGAATTGACCAAGTTGTTGGAAGCAAGATTTATATACCCCATTGCATTCAGCAAATGGATATCACCACTCATAGTTGTCCCAAAAAGAACAATAAAATTTGCATCTGCGTGGACTACCAGAAGTTGAATGAGCGAACGAAGAAGGACCACTTTTGTTTGCCATTTACAGACCAAATCTTGGACAAAGTGGCTAGTCATAAATTGTACTCCTTTCTAGACAGCTTCAACAGATATAATCAGGTTCAAATCTATGAAGAAGATCATCCAAAAACTACTTTCACCACAGAGTGGGGTACATACACATATCGTGTCATGCCATTTGGGCTATGCAATGTGCAAGCCATGTTTCAGAGATCAATGATTGCACCATACCAAGATTATTTGTAGGATTGGATGGAGATATTCCTCGATGACTTTGCCATCCAAGGAGACTATGAAAATATGGCGGAAAGAATCAAAGCCATTCTAAAAAGAAGCATTGAAAAAGGCATCGCGTTGAATCCGAAAAAATGCACGTTTGGAGTAAGAAAGGGATTGCTCTTGGGACATGTGATTTCCGAAAAAGGGATTTCTGTTGACGAGGATAAGGTAGAAAAAATCGGACAACTCCCACCTCCTCAAAACTTGCAGCAACTCAGAGGGTTCTTCAGACATGCTAATTATTATCGGCGATTCATATTGAATTTTACATCGATAGCCACACCATTGATGAATCTTCTGAGGAAAGATCATCTATATCAATGGACCCAAGAGTGTCAAATTTCATTCGACTATATCAAAGAGAAATGATAAATGTGTCGATTTTTGCAGCACCTGATTGGACAAAAGAGTTTCATGTGCATATGGATGCTTCCCATACCGCGGTTGGAGTAGTGCTATGTCAAGCCGATGAAAAGACTTTGGATCATCCCATTTATTATGCAAGTCGAAACCTGAACAGTGCCGAGAGGAACTACACAAATACAAAAAAGGAGTGCCTATTGATGATTTTTGCAGTAAACAAGTATCGACACTATCTGATGGGCTCATGTTTTATGTGGATCATGAAGCTCTAAAGTATATCATCAATAAACCCGAGTTATCAGGGCAATTGATGAGGTGGATGTTACTTCTGCAAGAATTTCAATTCACAGTGGTAAGTAAACTAAGGAAAGCACACATATTGGCAGACCATTTGTCTCAAAGTGTTAGAGAGGAGTCAATCTCTGGTATGCCCAATGATGCTCTTGATGGACAAGTACCCGTCGGGAGCAAGCAAAAGAGACAAGCAAAAACTATTAGCACTAGCAAAGCACCATAGCATCATTGATGGATACCTCTATCGATACTTTGTTCATGAAAGCATTTATTGAAGATGTTGGTAGGATATTGGTGGTCGACGTTGTTCAAAGACTATCACACTTATTGCAATGAATGTGACAAGTGTCAAAGAATGTGCAAACTGACACTAGCACACGTAGCTCCTCTTACACGAGTCCTGGCTCTTAAGCCTTTCGAAAAATGGGGGATTGACTTTGTGGGACCCATTGATCCTCCCTCCAAACGTAGTTCCAATAGGTATATCTTATTCTGCACGGATTATGTCACCAAGTGGGTGGAAGCAAAAGCTTTGAAGACTGATCGAGCTATTGATATAGCCAAATTTTTGTATGAACAAATTATCACATGATTTGGATGCCCGTTGGAGATAGTGAGCGATAGAGGAACACATTTTGTCAACGAATTGATCGAGGAATTGATGGAGTTGTAACAGATCAAACACCAAAAAAGCACTCTGTATTATCTGAGGGCAAATGGACAAGTTGAGGTTGCCAACAAGATTCTTGAACACATTCTGATGAAGATGGTGGCTGCTCACAGGCGAGACTAGGATGAACGGCTTTTAGAAGCCTTGTGGGCGTATCGAACCTCTTACTGGGTGACGATTATAAGCACCCTGTTCTCACTAATGTATGGCAAGGAAGCCATTTTTCCCATCAAAAAGGAACTCCCAACATTGAGAGTGGCCATCGAGGCCAGGCTGGGAGAGGAAGAGTCGTTGAAGGAAAGGTATATCCAAGTGGTCAAGTTAGAGGAGAAGATACTCATTGCATAGTAGAGCTTGGAAGCTATTCAAAGCAGGCAAAAGGACAGGCATGAAAAGAAACTCAGGACTTATGCCATTCAAGAAGGCGATCTGGTGTTAGTCTACGATAGCAAATACTACAAATTTGCTGGGAAGTTGCAAACAAGATGGGTAGGGCCGTTTAAGATGGTGGAAGTCAACTCGAATGGTTCTTTGCAGACAAAAGATGTAGGTGGAAAATTTGATCCAATGAAAGTCACCGCACGCCGAGTTAAACCATACTTCAACTAGCAACAAGACAGGAGAGACGGGACAGGATCCAAGAGGAAGGATGTTGAAGCTCAAGGTCAAGGACAAGCATAATAAGTGCATCTGAGAAGTGGACACTTAAGAAGAAGGAGCACATAGGGAGCTCTAAGAAGTGTATGTCAAATTTTCAGAAGAAATCCCTATAAAATAGTGATTTTCATCACTAAAAACCATTGTAAATATCATTTCACCTTTTTGTAGCTCCATTTTGTGCGAGCCGAGGATTCCTCGAGCTTGAGGAGCATTAGAAGTATCATCCTACCAATTTTCATAATTTTTAGACTCCGTTTGAGCCTTCAAATAAGCCCTAAAACCTAATTTTTAACTAGGCCGGACACTAGGTCTGGACAGGGCCAAAACTAATCAAAAAACTATAAAAAGAGCTAGAGAGCTCATTTTTGAGGTTAGCTTGTTAGAGAATAGAGCTTTTGTAAGAGAACTCTTTGTAATAGAATCTTTCCATTGTTCCTCTCTTTGATCTTGCCTTGTGTGCGTGTGTGTATGTGTGTGCATGTTTGTGTGCTTTCACTCACACACTTGTGCCTTCACTTGCTCATGGTCTTCATACTGGTCCTCACGTCTCTGCGGATTGACAAGTAAAGGAGGTGGTGCTTACGCTTGAGCTACACCAAATTTTGGCGCCATTGCTAGGGAGAGAGCTTCAAGGACGAGCGTTGTGATGGTAAGATTGTAGATTTGCGACGTTGGAAGGTAAAAAAACTATCATTTTTGTTCATTTTCTGATTTTTCTTCTTCATCTTCATCATCGTCACCATCTCCATCTTCATCTTCATAGAAATTTCTTGTTTTCTAGTGCATTTCCATCATTTTCATCCCATTTTTCATGCATTATTATGTGAAAAGGAGTTACGAGGTTCAAGGGAGAGCAAGCACCTATGTTTTTTCATGCTTTTCTGCACATACGGAGCTCGCCATTGCTAGGCGCTCAAAAATTTGAATTTCTTGCCAAAAAACACGATTCTGACTGAAAATCGTGATTTTCATAAAATTCAAATAAAAAAAAAAAATACGATTTTCTATTTCCTGCCTAAAAGCCTTTTGAAAAGAACACAATTCTCGGGTCGTTCTCAGAATCGGGATTCTCTGGTTGTGCTCAAAATCGCGATTCTCACAAATCATGATTTTCAGTCAAAAAACACGATTTTTGGGAAAACACGATTCTCTGTTGGCTCCAAAATCACGATTTTCAAAAAAACAAATGATTTTCTGTCATTAAGGCTCAAAATTGCGATTTTCAAGTAAAACACGACTTTGAGAAAACACGATTTTCAATGGGCTCAAAATCACGATTTTTAGAAAACACGATTTTCACTAAGGTACAAAATCGCGATTCTCAGAACACGATTCTTAGCCAAAATCGCAATTTTCAGGCAAAAAACACGATTCTAAGCAAAAACACGATCACAAATCACGATTTTGAGGAAACATGATTTTCAATCAAAATCGCAATTTTCTGTTCATTCTCAAAATCGCGATTTTAAGGCCAAAAACACGATTTTCTGTCAGAATCGCGTTTTTCACGATTCTTGCTCAAAATCGTGTTTTTCACGATTCTCACTCAAAATCGCATTTTTCACGATTCTCACTCAAAATCGTGTTTTTCACGATTCTCACTCAAAATCGTGTTTTTCACGATTCTCACTCAAAATCGCATTTTTCACGATTCTCACTCAAAATCGTGTTTTTCACGATTTTCATAAGAGCTCAGCATCGTGATTTTTAGACCCCCAAAATCGCGATTTTCACACAAAATCGTGATTTTTCCAAAAGGTCTTGTTTGCCTGTTTTGACCCCTAAGAGCCTGATTTGACATAACTTTTTCATCAAAAGTCCATTTTTTTAGCTCTATAGCCCATTGAAAAGCTCGTTTTGAATGCTTTGATTTTCAGATAGAGTAATTTGAGGTTGACCCTCTAGTGAGACTAGGAACCCAAGGGGACTCCCAAGGATTTTGAACCATACCAAGGGGAAATTTTGGACTCTTAACCAAAGCTTATGAATCTGAGATCTGGTAGACACCTAGGCAAGGATAAACAAAGCATTAGATCTTCTGAGGATAGTGTCAACCATACGGCTAAGTCTTGGGCACAACAACTAAGTGGTTACCCTTGTGTACTAAGTTCTGAAACAAGTGACTCAGAAATGTCTATTAGCATGGGGAAACCTGCAGGGGGCTCAGGAACTGCCTACTTACAAACACCAGAAGGTCCATATAAGACATAGTTGGAATATATTCGGACCAACCGATTAGGTGCTTGCATCTATGAGGATGGCCTGAGGCGATCAGTGGTCCAACTCAAAAATCCAGATCAACCCTTTGGACTTGAACACTCAATCATCAAGTTCGAAGAGGGTTCATACATTGATAAGGAAGGAACCATGTATGTGGTCACCAACCTACCAGATAGGATCGATGAGTTTGGAAATGTCATTCCTGAGAATGAGATAGGAGACCTAGAACAAGGAAATGTAGGACAAGGACCCCATACTCCTAGAGATAAGTCAGTTTTGACCAGAGTGATCACCCCAGATTGGATCCCTCAAGACAATAAAAGCATAGAACTATTCTTGAATAGAGAAACAGAGGAAGCCTTTCGGAGATTCAAGCCAAATCAACCTAGCCAATTAGGCATAGTCATCATCTACGAGTTCAAGGATCCAGAGACACCAGGAAAAGTTGTCTACCTAGATAACACATTAGAGAAAATGTTCTTGGTAACAGAACATGATAGACATGCATATACTTGGAAGAGTGAATTGATTTTCCCTCCACCAAGATCCAATGTTTCCCATGGCCTCCAAGGAGTAGGATCATCCGAAGTTCATGAAGCCCAGAGAGAAAGAACTAGAGAGAGACCTGAGGTAAGTTTTGCACACACTATGGGAAGAAACAGATTAGGGTTTGAAAATGAAAGACCTGAAAGAGAGAGACATCAAGAACATAGGCAACAAAGAGATGAACATGATTTTCCATTGCCTAGACCCCTAGTGCACCCAAGAACCCTAAGACCCACTCAAGTGATCAAGGCAATGAAGAATTATTTTGATGGGACAGGAGATCCTTATGATCATGTGCCCGAGTTCAAACAAGTGTTAAGAGCTGAATAGGTTGAGGATTTGTTCACCTAGTACGAGGCATTTGGTTTGACTCTTAAGGGCATTGCCTTAGCTCGGTTTCAACCACTAAGTAGTCGCAACTATCGCGATGTAGGTCAACTGCTAGACGAATTCATTGTAGAATTTTCCAAGAGTTGTATCAGGCATAACACATCATCTTTGATCCACAGCTTCAAGCAGACACCCCAAGAAACAGTGCGACTAGCAGGTAGAAGGTTCAGACAGTACCTAGAAAGATGCCCTGCTCCAGAGTTACCTACACCAGCCAAACAAGTGGCTTTGTTTTTAGATGGCTTATTGAGCACCAAGTTAAGATCATATGTGTACTTGAAAGAGCCTAGATCCATAGAAGAGTGTGTGCGGACCTGCATTGACATAGAAGACAACTTGGGTGAGGAGTTAGGACTATCCAAACTCTATAAAGACTCGGACAGTTCTACTAGACATACCTCTAGAGCCTCCACTGAGCTGGATGAGATAGCCGAGTAAGTTGCCAAGAAGCTAGGAGTTCAAAATAGACAAATACCAAGAGTCACCTCATTGAATCGGTGTTATACATACGGAGGTGACCATATGGCTAATGTATGCCCATTGCACAACCAGAACATGAGAGAAAGGAGTGCTCCACATTGCACTATTGAGAGAAAATACACGAACCACACGGCTCAAAATTGTCCATACAATAGACAGGCTGTTAGACAAAATTATCAACAACCTTACCAACAAGGTAGGTACCAGAACCAATACCAACAGCCATATTATAGACCACAACAACGATATTAGGCACCATATAGGCCACAACCAATCCTAGAAACCAACCACCAACACCTACCAATGTAATTCCAGTTAAGTATGCAGTGGCAGAAGAGAACCTTAATAGAGCATTGGTGCCAATGACCCCACTGATCTCAGAGAATGACTCTCATGCTCATAGTTCAGACTACTCCCATGAAGGTAGTCCACATGCTTATTACACAGAGTCACCTGAGCATAGTGAGACTTATCCATATCAATATGAGGCACCACCTATGGAACAAAATTGGGAGCCAAAATACTCCAATGTCATGTACACAAATCCTAACCCTAGGCCCCAATTGAGACAAATGAGACCACAAGCCCCTAGAGGACCATGTTTTAGGTGTCAGGGCAACTATTTCATTCGTGAATGTCCCCACTCACCAACTTTGGGACAAGGACAAAACATCACACTACAAGTCTTTTGTCCTGGGTGTGGTAAAGACCATCTCCCCAGAGATTGTCCAAGAAACCCCTCTAGTGCACCCAAAGTCACACCCATAAATGTGGTAGGCTTAGTGGTGGATTCAAGTGCTAGTAGTAGTAATGCGGCTCCTATACAAGTTGTCACTAGAGCACAAGCATTAAAACAAGATAAACCAACAGAGCAATCGGAGTCGAGTGAATCGGGAGAACCTAGTAAGAGGAAAACAAGAACATGGAAGGATACCAGGGAGAAAGCCAATCGCAAGTGGAACAAAAAGTTATCCGAACTAGAAGAAAGCCTGAAAGATGCAAAAACAAAAATAGAAGACATTGCATCTCTAAATCCCTTGCATGCCGAAACTCCATCCACTCCACCTCATCCCGCCCCTCCACCCATTGTAAATAGACCACAACTAGGGTCTGTTCTTGCAGATCCAATCCCAGAAGGCTTGGACATGATGTTCAAGGCCTACCAGACTCGACTTCAAGAAGGGCCAACAACTGCAAACCTAGACAAGAGTTACCCTAGAGTGGATTTAGAGATTGAATGGATGAAAATGTGCATGAAAATAGTAGAACAAGCTCAAGCTATGCTCGAGACTAGTCAAAAGTTCAATCAGACAAACTCTGTCAAACCAAATTTGCATTTCCACGGCTTACTAGAAAGATTAGAGGAGTTGGTAAACAAACCACAAGTTTCTTTACCTCCACAGGCTCAACCAGTTATTGAGAGAGAAGGCTCACCACCAATGGGAGCCTATGTTCCTAATTCCATGGATGTTGGAATACCTCCTTCAATTCAAGAACACTATCAAGAGTTCTTGCGGGAAATACAAGAAGAGAAATGGGCCAAGGAGAAGGGTAATCCTCCCCTATTCGTGAAATTGATGATCTTCATGATCAATTTCCCCAAGACATTCCATCTATTTACGGAGATCAAGTCGAGCAACAAGAAGATGAAAGGATAGATTTTGAATCTAATACCTTAGAAGAACTACCTCAATTTCCAAGCCCATGGGAATCTGAATCTCTTTAGATGAGAGCTCCCACAATAATGGTAAGACATGAAGACTCAGTGGTCCCAAGGAACAATGATGTTGTGAAGAAAACTAAGGTTCAATGTCATCTCACTGTAGAAGAGCTGCTCAAAGCAAAACCTGAACTATGGAATCATGTGAAGGATCATGTTCCAGAATTTGATTCCAAAATGCCAAAAGCAGGCTCTAAGAAAAAAGTTTCAGAGATACCTCTAGACAAAATAGGGGACATGAGTGAAGGAGAAGAAGGTAATACTTATCTTCCAATCACTTATCAAGGTTACACAACCAAAGCAATCGTAGATTCAGGTGTTGGTTGTTGGAGATAGATGTCTGTAGAAGCACGCGAACAGCACAAGGAAGAAGAAGAAGCTTGGAGCACAACACAATATTGAATGTATTACAAGAGAATGTACAAAGATAAGTAGCGCATTAGGGCAATAGGCGTATATACAAGCCAGGGGAAAAAAACCTCCTAAAGAGGGAAAAAAGTGCCCCGGCAGTCCTAGTGTGTTCACACACATCACTACCTAAATATATCAACAAATCCCCCCTGAGAGTGATGCGGTGAACAAGGAGCTGGCACTCATGTATAAGGAAGTGCCAAGCTATGTGGAAATCACTCCACAAAAGGAAGTAAGCCCAAAGCTTTGCGGAAAGCTTCAAACTTCTCCCTAGGCAGAGCCTTCGTGAAAAGGTCTGCAATGTTCTCCTGCGTGGGCACATATGCCAAGCTGATCTCCCCAGCAGAGAACCTCTCCCTGACATAGTGATAATGCACCTCAATGTGCTTAGTGCGAGCATGGAACACAGGGTTCCTCGCAACTGCCAATGCACTTTGACTGTCAGTGAAGATGGTGGTGGCAGAAGACTGGCCAACACCCAAATCAGCCATAAGGCATCTGAGCCACACACACTCAACAATCGCTGTGAAAGCTGCCCTATACTCAGCCTCACAACTGGAAGTGGCCACAGTAGGCTGCTTCTTGCTCAACCAAGATATACATGAGCTACCAAGCATGAAGCAAAAACCACTGGTGGACACACGAGTGTCATAGCAACCAGCCCAATCTGAGTCAGAAAAATCATGCAAATCTGGCGGTAGTGATCCCCCCTTGGGATAAAACAACCCAAGTAGCCGAGTACCACTCAAGTAGCGAAAGATGCGCTTAACCGCCTTCCAATGCGTGACTCCTGGGCAATGCATAAACCTGCTCATCTGTGAGACAACAAACTGAATATCTGGCCGAGTAATGCATAAGTAAATCAAGCATCCAACAGCCTGCTAATAGAGAACAACATCAAATGCATCTCCAGCATCATGAAGACTCAATCGTAAACCTGTCTCCATAGGAGTGGCAATAGGCTTACAGTCTTCAAGGCCAAAACGCTGCAATAATGTGTCAATATATTTCGTTTGACACAAAGCCATTCCACCATCAACTTGCATAAACTGAATGCCCAAATAGTGATGCAAATGCCCCAAATCAGACATCTCAATTGAGGCATGCAAATCAGCCTTGAAATCAGCAATATGCTTCTCAATAGGACCAATGAGCAACATGTCCTCAACATAGACAACAATGATCAGAAGCAAATCATTAGCACGCTTAACATATAAGGTGCTTTGAGTTGGACTGTTCACAAAACCATGTGCAACCATATAGGCATGTATCTTCTCATACCAAGCACGTGGTGCTTGCTTTAAACCATATAATGCCTTCTTTAACCTGCACACCTGGTTTTCATGCCCTTTCTGCACAAAGCCACGGGGCTGAAAAACATACACTTCTTCATGCAAGTCACCATTCAGAAATGTTGTTTTAATGTCCAACTGATGTACATTCCAACCATGATGGGCTGCAAGTGCACAAATGCTCCGAACAGTAGTCATACGGCATGTAGGTGCAAAGGTCTCATCAAAATCAATGCCTCTTTCCTGCGCATAACCCTTCAGCTTGTATACCCACTAAGTGCCAATGGCCTTCTTGCCAGGAGGCAAGTCACATAAAGATCATGTACCATTCTTCATTATAGCATCATATTCAGATTGCATGGCAGCCATCCAATTTTCTGAATTCTGTGCTTCATCAAAAGAAACAGGTGCATTCTCATCACAGAGACTAGACGCAGCCATAGCATAGCAATCTGATGCAAAGGAGGCACTATGAGAGCCTAAACGAGTACAATATGACAAAGGTGCATCTAATTTGCTGTCACGCAAAGTCTGCACCAACCATTTTGGCATAGTTTTTGCCTGCTCAATATCAGCTCTTTCATCAACAAGTACATCATGTAAATCTGCATCAGAAATGGAATGATGTGCATCATCATATGAAACCAGCAAAGGCTGAGAAGTTGCCTCATTAGGACCAGCACTAGACTGTCCACATGTAAACAGAGGCATCAAAGTATCATACATGTCTTTAGAGCTAACAGATGTCTCCTTAATACATGAAAGCAATGGCTGAATAGCATCTTCCACAAAGACATCACGGCTAATGAGAATGCATTTATTCTGTGGATGATACAGACGATAGCCTTTACTTTCAGAACTGTACCCAACAAAAATACATTTTACTGCCTTATCATCCAATTTTCTACGATGTTGTTCAGGCACTAGTGCATATGCCAAACAACCAAAAACCCGCAGATGAGCAACAGATGGTTTGCGATCATGCCAAGCCTCATATGGAGTGATAGACTATAGCGCTTTAGTGGGACACTTGTTAAGTACATATGCTGCACACATGACAGCCTCAAGCCAGAAACTATGTGGTAAAGCCTGACTCTTGACCATACACCTCGCCATCTCCATGAGTGACCTGTTCTTCCGTTCAGCAACTCCAATCTGTTGAGGTGTATACGACAGTGTACACTGGTGTTTTATCCCATGTTCAGCCAGAAATGCATTAAAATCAGAAGACATATATTCCCCCCCTCGATCAGAATGGAGGGTGCCCATTTTACATGCTGACAGATTTTCAGCCAAAACCAAAAACTGTTTGAAGCACAAAAACATTTCAGACTTTACCTTCAATGGATATACCCATGCATGACTGGAAAAATCATCAATGAAAGTCACGAAGTAAAGATAGTTTCCAAAAGAAGGTGTTTGCATAGGACCACAGACATCACTATGTACAAGCTGCAATTTATGCATAGCCCGAACTGAACCATCTTTTGGAAAGGAGGAACGCTGCATTTTGCCCAAAATACAGCCTTCACATACATGTTTTCCAGGTGCCTCAAGCTTGGGCAAAGAAGACACCATATCAGATTTCTGCAGGCGTAGCAAACTAGCAAAATTCAGATGACCAAAGCATGCATGCCAAAGCTTTGCATTTGAGATAGCCTGAGAATCATGAACTGCACATGCTGAATCATTCACAGATCTTTCATAGTCTATGAGCCTATACAGCCCACGACATAAAATGCCAGAAGCAATAATAACATCGCCATTTGACAGATCATGAACTGTACATCTGTCATCAACAAATTTCACAACCAAGCCAATCTTGGCTAATGCAGAAACTGATAACAGATTCTTCTTGATCCCTGGCACAAATAAAGCATCTGGCAAGGTGAAAGAACTACCATCAACAGTAGTCAGAATTATCTTACCAACTCTCATAACAGGATAAGAGGAGTTGTTGGCGCATGTGACAGTATTCCCTGTAGGGGCAGGCTCGAGTGAAGAGAAGAAACTGCGCTGCGAGGTAATATGTTTGGTCGCCCCATTGTCAAAGTACCAAACATCTGAGTCCACTGTAGACATGCACTGGTCATGAGAAGATGGGTCAAAACTTCAAAGAGTAGTAAACGCCCATTCTTCTTCCTGCACAAGATTAGCAGACTCTGTTTTTGGTGTAGAGGCTTTTGCAACAACCATTCCAGCCTCCTTTTTCTTTGCTTCTTTTGCAGCCAGTTTTGGACAGTTCTTTATGATATGATCATTCCCTTTACAATACTTGCAAAACAATTTCTGCTTTTCTGATTTCTTCTCATCTTTATCTTGGTTCTTCGAATGTACAACATTTGCAGATTTTTGCTTACTAGTAGAAGAGCTCCATTTTCCTTTGCCCTTCTGACTAGCCAGGAAAGCTTGATCTGCAACACGCATAATGGACCTGTTTTGCTTGGACTGATCTTCCTGCAACAGAACAGAAACTAACTCCTCAAATGATAAGGCATTCGGATTGCCTTTCATCATCAACCAAAGAGTAGAAGCAAAACTCTGATATGAATCAGGAAGACCATTCAGAATGGTCTGCACAAGTGAGCTATCTGGTATAACCTCATCAGCAGAAATCAATTGTTCCTTCAAATCTTTGATCTTCGTTAGGAAACTGTCCATAGAATCACCTTCATTCATGTGCTCACTCTCCAACTGTTTTCGGAGGTAAGCAACACGAGCCTCATTCCTAGCTTGGTACAATGTGGTTAGTGTATCCCAAGCATCCCTAGCTGTTCTGCAAGAGCGAATATGAGGAATAATGGCACGTTTGACAGACAAAGCTATCAATGCATGTGCCTGGGCATCTCTGCCATCCCAACAAATTTGCTCTACAGTAGGTGCAACAGAAACAGCAGCACGAACAGGAATCTGCAGAATATCATCTTCGACACCATCTTCATCAGCCCCAGCACCTGTATTTGCAGTACCTGTCGTTACAGGTGTAACAGGACGTCTTTCAACACCCTGTACAATGTTCCACAATCCTTTTGCAACCAAAACATGTCGCATCATATAAGCCCATAATGGGTAGTTGGTACCATCCAACTTATCCTCAATAGCCAACATACGGAATACATCACTGCTTTCAGCCATGGTCGGTGACTAAAATACCTTGATGCAGAAAATTGAATGTATCTCAAAAAGTTGAACAGAACTGCCCATACGAGTTCTGCTAGACCTATAGCAGACTTCGAGACGCTTAAACTGGCGAACAGAAACTGGTATATACCTTTGGCACAAAAAGACGAAATAGCCTACACAAGCGCTATGATAGTGCGTTCGGAGGTCAAAACGAGCTCAGATCGCAATTTTGGCACGACAAAGCGAAGCAGTTTTGATCTCGGAAACACGCTGAGTATGCTCACCAAAATTCGTGTGATTCTGAGACTGCAAACAGAGGAGTGTCGACAGCGCCCTAGATGAAGCGACGACCTGCTCTCATACCAATTGTTGGAGATAGATGTCTGCGGAAGCACGCGAACAACACAAGGAAGAAGAAGAAGCTTGGAGCACAACACACAATACTGAATGTATTACTAGAGAATGTACAAAGATAAGTAGCCCATTAGGGCAATAAGCATATATACAAGATGGGGGAAAAAAACCTCCTAAAGAGGGAAAAAAGTGCCCCGGCAGTCCTAGTGTGTTCACACACATCACTACCTAAATATATCAACATTGGTGTGGCTATTGTGACCACCTCCTTGTGGAAGCAATGGGGCAAACCCACATTAAGACCAACGAGAATGAAGCTTCAAATGGCAGATGGTCATTTTGAAAGACCTCTAGGATTGCTAGAAGGGATAACTCTAGCCACTTGTGGTGTAGAGTTTGGACACACTTTTGCTATATGTGACTTTGAAAAAAATAATGTCTATGAGATGATCCTAGGAAGACCCTTCCTACGACAATTGCAAATAGTACAGGATTGGGGAACCAACTTCTTGTACTTGTAGCACTTAGGGGTCACCACCAAGGTCAACTTGAAGGATTACACCTTCAGAGATGTACCACCCCTACAGTGGAATCCTATCCACAAAGAAAAAGAAGATTCAATCTCTGTGCATTCTGCAAATTCATCTGATCCATCATGACTGCATGAAGATACTCACTTGTGGATGCGCAAGGTCGCAGAGGAAGAGGAAAAATGCTTAAAGGCGAGAGAAGAAGCAACTTCGCCAGGAGATAGACCAGTTAGAGACCCAGCCTACACATCGATGATCTTTCCAGATGAGGAATTCGAGCCTCATGGCTGGCCAGAAATGTTAGCCACCATGGGCATTGCTGTGAATGAAGAATAGTGGACACCTCATTGTGATGAGGAGGGTTATGATATCTCAGTGTTCATGTGTCAGCCATTGCTGGAAGAATGTGACCCTAGTGACTTCATAGAAGAAGAAGAGAACGATGACGATCTAGAGTCCATTGTGATGGATAGTTGCTTTAATTCAAAGCAGCACTATCTAGAAGATGTAGGAGTGCTTACCCAAAAAGAAGAAGAACCTCTCACAAATATTAAAACGGTAAATTCAAAGGATGGAAGTGAGAGTAGTCAAAAGAAAAAGAAAAGAAAAGAAGTGAAACAAGAAGAGGAGGAATCGTTGTTTGAAGTACCAAATAAGTTCAAGAAATATGAAGTGGAAGATCGAAAAATTTTGGTACGAATGCCTAAGAGAGAGGCCATCATAGGAGAAGCATATGATAACAAAGAAAAGACCAAAAAAATTGTAGTAACCATTGAAGGAAATGAAGAGAGATGTACGTACATAGGAGATGACCTAAGTGCAAAAGAAGAAGCAGAGCTTGTAGCTCTATTAAGGGAATATGTTCTCATACAATTCCCATGACCGCTGATGCCAAGCCCACCAAACAAAAGCCCTACACATATAATGACACTTATGCAGCCAAAATCAAAGAAGAAATTGATAGGCTGATTGAAGCTGGATTTATCTATGAGATTGAGCATATTGAATGGGTATCCCCCATTATAGTGGTTCCCAAGAAGAATGGGAAGTTGCGAGTGTGTATTAACTTTAAAAAAGTTAATGTCGCTACAATCAAAGATAGTTATCCGCTTCCAATCATGGAACACCTATTGGAGCGTGTTGCAAGCAAGGAAGTTTATAGCTTCCTTGATGGATTTTCAGGTTACAATCAAGTAGCCATTGCCCCAGAAGATCAACACAAAACAACTTTTCCCACAGAGTGGGGAATTTTTGCATTTCGTGTGATGCCATTTGGGCTAACCAATGCACCTGCAACATTCCAAAGCCTCATGTGTCATGTCTTCAAAGAGTTCTTGCAGAAGAGCTTAGAAGTATATGTGGATGATTTATGTGCTCATTCCCAAGAAAGAAGATACCACATCCCTGAGCTCAGACAGATCTTCAACAAGTGTAGAGAATATCGAGTGTGTCTGAACCCAGAAAAGTGTGTGTACCCAGAAAAGTGTGTGTTCATGGTACGACAAGGTAAAATATTAGGTCACATTGTTTCTAAGAATGGAATATCAACAGACGAGGACAAAGTTAGAGCCATAGCAGAATTGTCGAGACCTAGGAATGTTAAAGAGGTACAAGCCTTTATGGGCCATTATGGATATTATCACAGATTTATCCACATGTATGCAATCATGGCTAAACCTCTTTATGCCTTGCTAACAAATTTTGAGTGGAATGACGAATGTGAAAACTCCTTCAATGAGCTGAAGAGACATTTGTGCACGGCACCAATACTAACCACTCCCGATTGGAATAAGCCATTCCATGTCCATGTGGATGCATCCAATCATGCCATAGGATGTGTGCTAGCACAACCCACAGGTGAAGGAAATCTAGATTTGCCAATAGCATACGCTAGAAGACAGCTAACCGCAGCTGAATGAAACTATACCACAACTGAGCGAGAGGGCTTAGGCATGGTATATGCTATAAAGAAGTTTAGACACTATTTATTGGCCAACAAGCTCAAGTTTTTCACTGATCATCAAGCACAAAAGGCATACCTCGATGCACACATCAAGGATAAAGGATTGAAAGAAGGTGACTTAGTGCTGGTGTATACGCTAAAGCAACATGCCCGCAAATTGGAAAAGCAAGGATATGGACCCATGATCATTAATAGCATTTCCACTAGTGGTGTTGTACAATTGGCCACTTTAGAAGGTGATATCTTGCCAAATTATATAAGTGGATGTCGAGTCAAGTTATATCAAGAACCTCTTACAGAGGATATGCTAATGAGACTCAACACTGCTAAGAAGCGAAAAGAAGAAGAGTTGAGGGCCAGAGAAGAAGCACAAGCCGAGGCGAGAGAGCGCATTAGGTGAAATAAGTTAAGGTGACTAGGCCTAGATGTCAACCTGAAAGCCCCAAAATATCACATGGACATGTGCCAAAAATCAGGCTTAATTACTTCTCAAAGAATCGATCGACGCCCCTTTGTGACCATAGAGATAGGACAAGGAAAGCGTGCAAGAACTGTGAAAGCATTGATTGACTCAGGTGCAACAACTAGTGCAGTTAGACTTTCCTACTGCCAAGACTTGCAGTTGAACATCAATCCTATAGAAGCCTATCTCATAGGATTGGGAGGGGTGGAAACCCCTTGTGTGGGTGAGGTGGAACTCCCCATCTCTCTTCAAGATGTCCCAATGGGAGTCAAAATGCTAGCGTGTCAAGATGAAGACCTTACTCAACCACTTGTCTTGGGTCAAGATTGGATTTTTGACCATGCAGCCAACTTAAACCTCAGAAGCCAACTTCTTCAAGTTTGGGTACATGAACAATGCATTACACTAGAGTTAGAAAACTGCATGCTCACAGATTATGGTGTCACACATTCTCTTAGGACTAATCTTAGAGAAGAAGAAGTTGTATGTGTCCAAAGCTCTATGGTGTAGAAGGATGCCGCCTCCAACAAAAGAGTTAGAGACCCATTGAGACTCCCTTCTTGTACGAAGACTCAGCCATCTGTAGTAGTTCAACCACACTGGCAAGAGAAACAACACATGACAACTGCTATATCAAATAGACAACAGGATTTCAAGAAGAAAGGAGTGCCCGACATGAAGCAGATATGGGTACTGAGCAACCACCAGCCTCGCCAACACAATTCCCACCCATGCAAGCCAACAATGTGAAGACCAGAACCAAGCAACCACGACCATCTCAACAAGAAGGTCTGCGACAAATTTGGGTGCCTACGAAATTAGTTGCAGCTCAACAAGGGTGATTACACATGTGGGTTCCAAAAGGACTATTACATGCACCTAGGCCTAGGCTCTCCACCATGCAAAAGGTCTCAACCAAGAATCCAAGGAGAGAAAAGGGAAAGAACCGAGCACAAAGACCACAGGAGGATAGACTCACCTCTTCGGCAATAGTCCGAAGACCAACAACAATGATATGGGTATGGAAGCCAAAAGCACTAGTAGGACTCACAAAACCAAAGAGCCAACCACAAAGGATAAAAGCCTCAAGAAACCATCCAAACATGGAGCAGCCAAAGGAGATCACTAAACAGTCAAAGACCATTCTCAAATGGATCCCTATAAGGAGGAAGGATCAGTTGTCATCTCAAGATCCAATGGATACCTCCAAGAAAGATGGCATCAACATCCGCAAATAACATCGAAAGCCTCGACGAGCGACAACCATGTGCTCCTTGCACAACCCTGTCTTTTGCACCATTCAGGTCATGCATTTCTAAAGTATGCATTAATATAGGGCCACATTACATGGCCGTGCATAGACACATTTGAGAGTCCCATGCACAAGAGCACATTTACATATGTCAATTATTTTTTCTGATACTAACATCTGTCTTCTTGTTTCGTGATATTGTTCCTCTCTTAGAAAAAAAAAAAAGAGAGACAAGGGAGAAAGAGAGAGCTTGTTCCCAGGTTTGGCTCATGGAACATGAATGAGTCATGCTTAGTTGAAGGTGGAACCATTGATTACTAGGCATTTATCAGTTTTGATAGAAGTGTGTCTCAGCTAGCAGAATGATATTATTGCTACCTTATCTGGTAGATGTCAAGCACTTGGCATGAACATGGCATCCACAACTATTGTTTCCCTTACCATGCTAGGAGGGAAGAACTTGAAGGTCCACAACTTGAGTGATGCTTCACTACTATATGTATGAGAGCATCCAAGGAGATATCTACAAGGGGTAGTTTGGTACCCTGAAAATCCTTGCTCGTATACTAGGTGAGACGACTCCTGCTTATGGTGAGCTAAAGAGAATATGTGAAACTAAGCTTGGTGTAGTTACCCAATGTTGTTTGTCAAGGAATATAAAGAAATTCAATTCTCAGTATTTGGCAAATGTTGCTTTGCAAAGAGGAGACAGGACCAGGTACTCAAAAAATTTCATCGATGGACCATCAACATGGACATTCATCGACAATGTTCCATCACAAATGCCGGGTGTACAACATGAAGAGATAAACATCGATCGACCTTTCACCATGGTAAGTATCTTTACTCTGGCAACACAATAACCATGATAGATTAGGAAACCTCTTCATCGGCATACCCTTGAGCACTTAGCTCAAGACCCCCAATTTTTGCACCATACTTGTTCCAATGCATTTTCCAAGTAAGCATGCATAGGGCTACATTACAAGGCCGTGCACAAGGCACATATTTTCCTCAATCCATGCACGAACACACTTACCCATCATTCATTATGGATTACGAGTACGGGGCATGAGCTACATAGGAATATCATCTTGGGAAGATTTGGAGGACATCAATGGAGGCCCACAATGACACATTCATGCTAGAATCCAAGGATGAAGCATATATCACGGGACTACAACTTGCACAAGCTTGCAATGACAAATGAGGAACCGAACAACAGCACCTGCTACAATTGGAAGATAGACGGCTCTTAGGATGGACACTACCTCTCTAAGCACTACATGGAACAACCGCCACAACAAGGGTCTGTCAAGGACGACAGACTCGAGGGGGGGGGGAATGTTGAAGCTCAAGGTCAAGGACAAGCATAATAAGTACATGCTTTTGGTTAAGCTAACGACAAGTGTGCTTGTTGTCTACAGGTTGCACGGCGGTCTTGGAAACATAGACGCATGATCAGGTCATGAAAGTCTTTTTTGGGTGATGGATTTCATTAATTGCATTCATGTTTTGGATGTGGGAAGCATGTGGATAATATGTTTTTGTTAAGCTTTGTTGCACGATGGTCTAGTGAGGATCGGATTTGTGAGCAAGTTTTGGTCTGATTTTTTGGCTGGTATGAGAAGGTTGAGAGCACTTGATTTCGAGTGTGATGAATATGGGTGGGTGCGAGCATGGACATAAGTTATGGTACAATTGGTAGAATAGACTATATGTTGATGGAATTTGTGCGGCACGATTGTGTGTGAGTAGAATAAGAATTGAAAATATGTTTTGGTGGGAAAATCGGTCTAATGGTTGCATCGTGATTGTTTTTGAGTGACTGATTTCGCTTACGGTTTTATGACCTGGATTGTGGGAAGTGCATAGCTGATGTGTTTTTGAAGTTTTATTGCAGGAAATAGTGAGGTAAGGAAGTCATGCATAGGATCTCGTTCTTTGCTTGAGCATACTTAGTCCTAGGAAGGAAAACTAGGTGCATTTGGCATTCGGGCGGAAGGTGAGAGTTAGAGAAAAGTGGTGAGTGGGAGCAGCTCAAATCAAGAAAAGAAGTATCTCTGTCTTTTCTTGCATGAGCATCACGTCTCGAAAAGGAAGGGGGCATACATGAGTGGTGTGGTTTTATGGTGCTTGATGTTCTTTCCATGGCATGTTTGTGTTTTGACATCAAATGAAGCTAACGTCTTTGATGAATGACATATGTTGCCAATGTCATTCAGCCTGACCATTGGCCTGAGGATGATATGGTGCGGATTTCTTGTGAATCACCATAAAATCCTGTAACAAATATTCAATGACTTGGTTTAGAAAGTGAGTTCCTCGATCGCTCACTAACTCTATAGGCAATCCATATCTCGTAAAGACATTTTCAAATAAGAATTTTGCAGTCGTGTGTGCATCATTCTTTTTCGTGGCTTTTGCCTCTACCCATTTGGTAAGATAATCTGTCGCAGCAATAATGTATTCCGCATGTGTACCTTTTGCAGGGGGCTAATGGGTCCTACAAAGTCGATACCCCACTTAGAAAATGCACGTCCGCCCATCATGGGTTTCAATGGCATTTCATCTCTGCGAGTAGGAAATTGAGTTCTTTGGCACACATCACATCTCTTAACATAGGTATGCGCATTCATGTGAAGAGTGGGCCACCATAAACCTGCAAAGAGGATGGCTTTGATTATCCTATCTAGTCCAAAGTGACCTTCTGCAACACCTTGGTGTGTAGTCTCTAGTACGCTCAGATAATCGCTTTCATGAATACATTGTCTCGGGTATCCATCTCGTCCTTGTTTGTATAGATTATCGCCAATAAGTGAATAGTCTTGAGCTTCCTGCTCTGGAATGCGTTGTCGTGCTAAAGTCATTCCTTGAGGGAATGTTTTCGTCCTCAAGTACGTCACTAAAGGTGCACTCCAGTCTAGCGTGAGAGACACGTGATATAATGTAGCATGTTCTACAGGTGGTCTTTCACAACAAACATGGCATTCTTTACACAACTTGTAGACATCTGCTTCCATCGTGGGCCAGTATACTCCTAGTCTATGCAGAGTCTGCAATGTTCGATGTTTCGAATGATGTTGCTTTAATGCACCTATGTGTGCTAATTGCAACCAATTAGCATGTTCTGATTCATCTACACAACAAGCAAGAATCTTTTGATTATCCTGTTTATATATACTTCCTGCTATTATGTGATATCTTTGTGATTTGGTAATCTCTCCTTCTTTGAGCCTTATCCTAGGATTCTTGGGTCCATACGTGAGAATAGGGACTATCGGCTTAGCCCATTCTGGTGCTATCTCAAGGTTAAACAAGTATGCATCAGGTAATTCGTCCACTATTCCTTGAGGAGCTTCTCCTGAGGTTAATCTTGAAAGGTGGTCAGCTCTAAGATGTGTCTTTCCTTTCCTGACTACGACTTCAAAATCATACTCCATGAGTAATAGAAACCAACGTATTAGTCGTCCTGTGTTACATGGCTTGTTGACTAAATACAATAGGGCTTGATGATCTGTAAAGAACTTGAATTTGTTGGCCAACAAATAATGTCTGAACTTCTTTACCACGTAGATCATCCCTAATCCTTCTCGTTCCGTAGTGGTGTAATTTCTTTCTGCTGCGTTCAACTGTCTGCTCGCGTAAGCTATGGGGAGATCTATATTACCTTCATTTGTGGGTTGTGCTAACACACATCCTATGGCATAATTGGATGCATCCACAAGCACATGGAATGGCTTACTCCAATCTGGGGTTGTCAATATAGGTGCTGAGCACAAACGTCGTTTAAGTTCGTTGAATGAATTCTCACACTCGTCTGTCCATTCAAAATTGGTCAAAAGAGAGTACAAAGGCTTTCTATTATAACCGCAATGGCCCATAAATGCCTGTACCTCTTTCACATTAGTTGGTCTAGGTAATTCTACAATTACTTTCACCTTTTCTTCATCAGTAGAAATTCTATTCTTTGACACAATGTGTCCTAGAATTTTTCCTTGTCTGACCATGAAAACGCATTTTTCTGGGTTCAAACAAACCTGATATTCTTGACATTTCTCAATTATTTGTCTTAACTCAGGGATATGTGTCTGTCTTATATTCGAATGAGCACATAAGTCATCGACATAAACTTCCAAATTCTTGCGTAAGAATTCCTTAAAAACATGACACATGAGTCGCTGGAAAGTAGCGGGTGCATTTGTTAAGCCAAATGGCATCACATGAAATGCAAATATGCCCCATTCAGTGGCAAAAGCCGTCTTGTGTTGGTCTTCTGGAGCAATGGCTACTTGATTATCGCCTGAGAATCCATCAAGGAAGCTGTAAACTTCCTTGCCCACAACTCTTTCCAATAAGTGTTCTGTGATAGGAAGAGGATAACTATCTCTAATTGTGGTGGCATTAACTTTTTTAAGGTTAATACACACACACAATTTTCCATTTTTCTTGGGCACTACCACAATGGGGGATACCCATTCCATATGCTCAATCTCATAAATGAATCCTGCTTCTATCAAGCGATCTATTGCTTCTTTAATCTTCGTAGCATAATTATCATTGTACATGTACGGTTTCTGTTTTGTCGGTTTTGCATCTGGAGTCATAGGGATTCTATGAGAATATATGTCTGGGTCTACTCCTTTCAAATCTTTGTAACTCCAAGCGAACACATCTCTATATTCGTGCAATAGGGCAACTAATTCTTCTTCTTCTTCATTCGTCAAATCATGCCCTATGTATGTACACTTTTCTTCTTCTCCTTCTATGGCTACTATAATTTTCTTGGTTTTCTCTCGGTTATCATATACCTCTCCAATGTCAGCTTTTCTGTTTGGCATTCGTACCATGATTTGTCTATCTTCTATTTCATATTTCTTGAAGTTCTCGAGAACCTCAAACAAAGATTCTTCTTCTTCTGGCATGGTTTCTTTCTTCTTTCTTTTCTTGCCTTCACTCTTGCTAGTCACTTGAGTGGCTAATCTCACCTCATTCGTAATTTCTTCGTGTGTCTGAGGATGAGTTTCTACTTCGTAAAAATATTCCTCTTCTGATGCAAAGGGTGGGTCCATAATAATTGACTCTAAATCAAAATCACTCGCGTCCTCGAAAGCATCAATGTTCGGTTCACACTCTTCTAAAACTGAATCACACATGATTGGCTCTATCGTGCAAACTGAGATGTCATAGCCATCCTCGTCATAGTGGGGTGTCCATTGTTCTTCATTGATGGCTACGTCCATGGTTGCTAAGATTTCTGCCCAACCATGAGGTTTGAATTCTTCATCTCGGAATACTACTGGTGCGTAAGCTGGGTCTTGAAGGATTCGTGGATGTTGTTCTGCACCTAAAGTCCTGGCTTCTAACCTTTCTTCCTCTTGTTTTGCTACTTTACACATCCATAAGTGAGTGTCCTCGTGTAACCATGAGGGGTCTGACTCTAAAGAGTGTACTGATTCTGTTTCTACTGGTGTCTTATGGATGGTATTCCATTGTATTGGGGGTACATCTCGATGTGAATAGTCTTTAAGATTGACTTTAGTAGTCACTCCTAAATGTTGCAAGTACAAAGAATTAGTTCCCCAATCTTGTACAATTTGCAACTGATGCATGAATGGTCGTCCCAATATCATCTCGTAAGCATGATTTTTACTAAAATCACAAATGGCAAAGGTATGCTCAAACTCCACACAAGTGGTGAGAGATATGCCTTCTAGTAAGCCTAATGGTTTTTTTATGTGTCCATCAGCCATTTGTAGCTTCATCCTGGTAGGTCTGAGTGCTGGGTTACCCCAACGTTTCCATAAAGCGGTGGTAGCGATGGCTACTCCGGCTCCGGAATCTAAGATGGCTTTCGTGGTGTAGCCCTGATGGGTTATTGGAAGATAAGTGTTACCTTCCTCTCCTTCACTTACATCTCCGATCTTTTCTACGCGCATCTCTGGTACCTTCTTATGTGATCCTATCTGAGAGGAAGTTGTAGCAAGCTCAGGGAATTGATTTGCTACATGTTTCCACAGTTCTGGTTTAACCTTTAACAACTCCTCTAGAGTGAGATTACACTGTACTTTAGTGTTCTTGATCACTTCCGAGTTTCTTGGGATTATTGATTCTTCATTCCTCACTATTATCGTGGGTGCTCTCATACTAATAGACTTTGCTTCCCAAGGTCCTGAGAACTGAGGTAATTCTTGTAAAGAATTGGATTCAAAACCTGTGGGTTCGCTCAGTTGCTCTTCCTCTACATCATCGTAAATAGAGGGGATATCTTGGGGAAATTGCTCTTGCAAGTCGTCTATTTCTTTAATAGGAGGATGAGTTCCTCGTTCTTTTCTCCACTTCTCTTCTTGGATTTCTCTCAAAAATTCATGTGAGTACCTATGTATGGAAGACAGGTTGTCTTGACTTTCTGTATTGGGTACTTGAGACAGGGATGGTGCATTTCTTTCCTGTGTCTCTGGGATGATAGGATTCCTATACTGATCCTTTTTCTCTTTGCTTTCTATCAAGTATTCTAGCCTCTCCATTAGTCCTTGAAAGTGTACTTCAGGTTTTTCCATGTTATTCCAATTAAGATATTTGGAGGCTTCGAACAAAGCTTGTGCTAATTCTACCATCTTCATGCAAAGTTTAGTCCTCTCAATTTCTAAGTCTGCTCGAGGGTAGTTTTTACTCATTTCAGCTACTTGAGGTCCTTCTTTTAATCTAGCCTGATATGCACAAAACATCATGTCTAGATTTTCTGGTATGGGTTCCGCTAAAATTGATCCTGATTTTTGCGCTAGGTTCTCTTGATTCAATTCTTGTGAAGTCAATTCTAGAATTTTGGCTCTAGATTCTTTTAAACTTCCTTCCAGCTCAGTTATCCTTTTACTCCATTTTCTCTTGATTCTTTCTCTAGAATCTTTCCAAGATTTCGTCTTTTTACTGCTAGATTCTGCAACTTCACTACTTCTAGCTACTTTCTCCTGATTAAGTTGTTGGTTCTGTAAGAGCGCATGAGCTCTTGTTATAGCTTGGATAGGCACGTATGTAGGGTTGGATCCATCTGTGTTGTTTACAATGCCTATCACGTTGATCGGTGTCACATTTGAAGCGTTAACTAGGTTCTTAGGACAATCTTTGATTATGTGCTCTTTGCCACAATCGGCACAAAAGCCTTGTATGTTGTAGTATTGTGATTGTCTTGCTATTGGAGGATGTGGACAATCCTTTATGAAATGATCTCCTTGGCACCTAAAGCATGGTCCTCTAGGGCCCTGTGGTCTCTGTTGTCTCAATTGGGGCCGCGGATTCGGGTTTGTGTACATCACATTAGCATAGTCGGGCTCCCAACTAGGTTCCACTGGTGGACTATCGTAGTGATATGTTTCCACGTGTTCTAGTGACTCTGTGTAATACGCGGGTGGACTATCTACATGAGTGGAGTCAAAACTGTTTGAGTTCGGATCACTGTCAGTAATTAGGGGTGAAACGGGAACTAAAGCTCTATTGAGGTTCTCTTCTACAGCAGCGTATTTCACTTAGATGAGGTTCGCTGGTGGGGGTGGCTGCTGAGCTAAAACAGGTTGAGGTCTCTGTTGCGCCTGATAAGGGTAGTTCTGAGGAGGCCTATAGTAATAAGGTTGAGCATTGTATTGGCCTTGATACCTACCTGGCTGTGTGTATGCTTGCGGGTAGTTCTGTCTCACTGCTTGTTTGTTATATGGGCAGTCCTGAGCCGTATGATTCGTGTATCTTCTCTCAATAGTACAGTATTGGCCACTAGGGTTGGCTTGTGTTTGTGTTGCATTGGGACACACATTCGCCAAATGATTTCCATCACAAGTGTAACAACGTACGTTAGTTGTTAACTTGGGCACCTGTTTACTAGAAACTCCTAGTTTCTTGGCCACTTTTTCTGCTAGGTCCTCTATCGAGTTAGACAATTTTGTGGATGCTAGAGAAGAACAATCTGAGTCCTTATAGGTCTTTGAGAGTTCCAACTCATCTCCTAAGTTGTCCTCAATGTCTATACATATTCTTACACACTGCTCTAGCGTTCTGGGTTCTTTTAAGTACACATAGGAGCGTAGTTTAGAGCTCAACAAGCCATCTAGAAACAATGACACTTGTTTGGCCTGTGAGAGTAACTCTTGCATTGGACATCTTTCAACATATTGTCTAAACCTACGTCCTACGAGTCTAACTGTTTCTTGAGGGGTCTGATTGAATCTATGAATCAACGAAGACGTGTCATGTCTAATCCCACTTTTAGAGAATTCAGTGATGAATGACTCTAAAAAGTGATGGATGCCTCTAAATTGCCTTTGTTGCAAAGGTTGGAACCAAGTTAAAGCTGTGTTCTTTAACGTTAGTCCAAAAGCATTGTATTGCGTGAACATGTCTTCGACTTGCTCGGCTTGTAGCACTTGCTTAAATTCCGCTACATGGTCATAGGGATCTCCTGTCCCATCAAAATAATTTTTCATGGATTTAACTAACTGAGTGGGTCTTAATATTCTTGCATGTTCACGTGGTCTAGGTAGAGGAAAATCATCTCTACCACCTTATTCCATGATCTCTTTGTCTATCCGCTATGTCCGTGTCTATGGTCGTTCTATCTCTTCCTATGGGATGATTGAAGCTTACTTCCGGTCTTTCTTTGTTCTTTTCTCTTTGCATGCCATGGTTTGAGGATGTTCCTACCCCTTGTTGGCTCGCGTTTATGTTTGCTCGAGATGGAGGGAATACTAAATCACCTCTCCATGTGTATGTGTTTCTAGCGTGGTCAGGCACCACAAAGACTCTTTCTGAAGTCTCATCCAGGTTGTAGCTCAGTGATGAGTAGCACCTCCTTTAATGTCAATCCGGGAAGACGTGAGGATGGTATGAAGACCTCGAGCAAGTGGAGGCACAAGTGCGTGAGTGAGAAGCACACAAACATGCACACACATACACACACACACGCACACACGGCAAGACAAAGAGTGAGAAGCAATGGAGTCCTTAGATTACTTTAAAAAATCTCTTACAAGTTTGTTTCAATTACAATCTAGCCTGAAAAATGAGCTCTCTAGCTCCTTTTATAGTTTTTCACTAGCTTTGGCCCTGTTCAGACCTAGTGTCCGGCCTAGTTAAAAATTAGGTTCCAGGGCTTATTTGAGGGCTCAAACGAGATCTAAAAAATACGAAAATTGGTAAGCAACTACTTCTAAGGCTCCTCAAGCTCGAGGACTCCTCGGCTTGCACAAAATGGAGCTACAAAAATATGAAATGGTATTTACAGGGGTTGTTAGTGATGAGAATCACTTTTAATTGGTGTAAGGGTGTTGAAAAATTAAAGGTTGCCTTAGTGCTAGATCTGCGTGAATGCTCGTACTTGCTTCTTCATGAAGAAAATTATTGGCCTACTTGCCAGATCGTCGTTGACTCCCTTGTCTGCTTGTGCCTTCTCTCCCTTCTGACTCTCTTCTCTGACTGCCATGCCTCGTTAGTCCTTCAGTTCCTTGTCTGCTGCTAACACCCCCCCTCTCTCGCGTCTGTCGTCCCTGACAGACCCTTGTTGGGAGGGTCGTTGGATGTAGTATTCGACAACATCTTGCGCTAAGTGATGTTCGGCGATCCTCAATCCTTTGGCCAAGTCTGTGAGTAGAGCATCCCAATCTACCGGCCCGGGAACCTCTAGATGTGGCATACGTAACTTGTCTGAATGGAGAGCTTGTTCCACTGCAAACAATTGTAATAAATGTGAGGGCCTGGGAATGAAGATCTCTGAGTGATGTTCCCAGAACCCGGTGACAAACATCTCTTCAAATGTTTGTTTGAGGCAGGCCGGTAGGTACTTTATGCGGGCATGCCATGCATAAACAACATTAATAGAGGGCGTTGTGCTCATGTCATAAACTAAATCCTGATTGCCTTCATTAAATCCGAGCGCAGAGAGGTGAGGTTCTTTAACATTCTTGAAGGTCCGGAAGGTGACTATCATGAGTTCAAAAATTTTAAGACACATCTGTGTCATGACATCTAGTACGTTTTTGAACCTGACACCCCAATGCCGAATTGTCGATATCATATACCCTACGGTAGGTTGACCTTTAGGTGGCGCCAAGTAGACATAGTTGAGCCACTTCTCGCAGCCTTTGGTTGTCAGCACCATCTTTGTGTATTCCGGCCATGACCTTCTTCGGAAAACAGGACAGTAGCAGGGATTGTACTTGATATACAGGGGCATGTTATTCCATGTGCGATTCATTTCCGGGTAGGTTTCAAGCAGCTGAATTCTCCAAGTCGGTTGGCGAATATTTCCCTGCTTGGCACTTTCTGGGAGGTCGTCTGGTGCAAACTGTGTGGCAGAGGTTGGTTCCCGTGAAGTGTGGTGCTTGATCTGAGCATTATAGTCTGCCATTAAGACACAAAAAGGAACATACAAGTCGTCAGAGGTGCCGATCCACCTGTGATGAGAGAGGTTCCTAAAATAGTCCGATTTTATGACCACCTCTTCCAAGCGTGACATCGATGCTATCTGGACTGCCACCCTATCATCATGTGTTGTGGCCACCTTTTCCAATTTCTGCATCCATTCCGGAGCCTCTATTTCAAGGGTGTCCATCCCCTCATCTGTTCGCTTGCCCCCAGGTGCTGGCATCGGAATGTACGGGTCCTCAAAGGTTTCCTCTACTTCGATTGGTACTAGGTCTTCAGGTTCTGGTTCTACCAAGGGGGAGGGTTGGCGTTCATACACAAGCACTTTCTTTTGTAGTTCTTCAAGTTGTGCTTTGAGCGCTGCTACTTCGTCAGTCGTGTCAGCTGTGGTTGGGACTTCTTTGGGTGGTGTTGGTTGAGCTGCCAATTGCCTTCGTAGTTCGTCTCTTTCCTTTTCTAAGGTTGCATGGGCTTCGAGGAGATCAGCATGGGTTTCCAATATGATTTGCATATTGTCTGAGGGAATAGCCTTAAACTTCTCCGGGTCAATTTCTTGTGGGGAACCTTCCATGGCTGCTTCCAAGTTCTCTTTGTTTTGTATCTGAAGCCGTCTATTTTCTTCCAGGGCTGCAGACATATGTTTCCTTAATAGAGCCATGTTGCGATGGAGCTTGAGGTTCTCTATGATTTGTGAGTGTAGCAGATCATCCATATGTTGTCTTTCTTCTGCATCTGGCTGCGGTGGAGTTGCCACTAATTGCTCATGTTGTTCTTGCAATGCACTAAACTGCTGTTGTAATTGTTTCTTCTCTTGCTCTAAGTCAAGGAATCTTCCTTGTAATGATTCATGACTCCTGAATAAACTTGTATGCTGAGCATCGAGGTGCTGATAGTGTTGTTGTAACTGAGACATGCACTAATACATGTTATTAAATACATTATTAATGGGGATGGATGCAGGGAGGGTGTTAAGTGCGGAGGGGAAGGGAAAGGGGAAGGGAAGTGTGAATGCGGTGCTGGAAAATGGGGAAGTGGGTGGTGGGGGAATGGGAGATTGTGGCCGTAAGGGGGGAGGGAGAGGTGCAGTGGAGGGTGATATGTCCATAAAATCCATGGTGGAAGCAGTAGTGGGAGTGATTGTGAATAGTGGAATTGTGGGTGCAGTGATTGTGGTGAATGTGTACAGTGGTGTGTGCAGTCGTGAATGTGAACTGCCCGAAAGTGTGAGTGGGGGAATGGGGATGTCAGTAGCTGCCATTAGGATTACAGTGGTAGTGGGGTTGTATACATGGGAGGTGTTGAGAGGGTGTGTGGGTTGATTGGCGGTTTGTGCTTCAGTCATGGCGGTGGACTCGGAGGCGGTAACGGTGGTTGTTACATTGGTAAGGGGAGGTGAAGGTGGCGGGTGTGGGCGCGAAGGTGGTAAGGGAGGTGATGGAGGTGCACTTGATGTATGGGCTTCCTCGGTGTCGTGAGCGGTGTGTGCAGTGCCCGTGGTTGTGGGGGTGCCTTGTGGTCCTGATCCTAATACATTCATTTGTTTCCCTGCTCGTGGGGGACGTCTTCCGTATCTCCTTTCCATTCTGCGTGATTGTGCCAGGGCCGTCCGCACTGCCTCAGATACTCCTAAGGCATCAGAGATCATATCCAGTGTGGCACGATACTGTTCGTCAACTCCTTCCTCCTCAAGGATTTGGTGCATGATAGCCTTTCCTGCTGCAAGGGATAACTTATGTTGTTGTTGGACCCTGTCAATGGTATCATAGAGCTTTTTAAACTCCTTTGTGTATGCTAGGGCACCCTCTAGCTCCTGTATAACTTCTTGCTCATAGTCATGCGCCTCCTCATCAGAAAATCCTTCCTGTTCAGCCTCTTGGCCTTCTTCATCTTCATCCTCCAATTCCACTACTTCTGGTTGTCTTGGCTGGGGTTGTTCTGTAGCCGTGTGTTGTCCACTACCCTGCTCTGCTTCGACTTCCGCATTAACAGCTTCAATGATTCTGGCAACTTCTTCATCCGTTAGATCTTCCAAAGTGAATCCGTGAGGAAATTCCAGATCAGTAGGTATTGGTGGAAACACAAGGTTAGGGCCATCTGTGCTGTGCCTGGGTAACCTGATAGTAAATGGTTGTACTCGTCTGGGAAGCCTTGGAGTTGTTTCAGATGTTAGGGTTGCACCGCGGGCTTGTGCACAAGGCATCTGGACGGTGCCTCTCATCTTCTTTGAGGGAGGCCCTGCGGCTGACAGTCTGCGTTGAAACTCCTGTGCTCTGGTCCAAATGAGAGCCCTTTGCACTGGTACATCATATGCGAGACATCTATACACAATTCTTGTAAGCGCACAGCATCCATACAGTACAAATTTTTGTTTCTTATACCACCTTTGATGAGCCAAATGAATTTGGTCGATAATCGAGTGGGGCATATTGATTGTCAAATCAAAAGCATCTGCTAAGTAGAGGCTAAACCAGATCTTTTTGGGAGGCATTGTGAACCTTTCCTGTGCGGGGAATGCAAAATGTTGCATGACCATGCGTAAATGAATGGCGATCGTAGGTGTCATCGCGACCATGTCCTTTAACTTCGTCAGATTCCTGTTCTTCATATTATCGGGGACCATGGTCTCTTTCTCTGTAGGAATGTGCATACCTTTCATGTCGAGAGCTTCTCTTACCAAGTTGATAGTCAAGCAGAAACGCTTCAGCTCATTGCCCCTTGTGAGTGATGGGAGTACAAAGGAGTTGTATCCTTTTTTTCTTTGCTTGGAGTGAGGGTGCTAATCAAGTATGAGCACCTTAGGAAATCAGGTTTTGGTAGTTGGAACTTGAAATAATCATAGAGCCCAGCCTTCTTCCATATCGGCTTCAGTCCTTCGTTATTCTGTAGTTTTTCAAACTCTCTGGTAAAGAAGTGGTATCTGCCCCAACGTCCATTGAATTCTACCTCGGACTCCCACATGTATGTGCCTTCACCCAGAGGTCCCGCAACATCACTGAACCAGTGTGAGGTTTTGCCCACCGGCATTGTGTGACCCTGTGGAGGATTCTGAATTGGTATGGCATGTAATGCCCTTAATGCCGCTGGTCGTTCCTTTAATTCCTCCTCAACCGGAAGGCTTTCAATGTCCACAATTTGGGGGCTGGTGCCTGCCTGGGAGCTAGTTCCTACCGTATCTGCCATGTTACTTCTTGCTTCCTGTCTCTGTGAGAATATAGAAACTAGTGTTAACATTGTACAGGACAAGAGAGAACCGTTGTTGCTCCCATTACAACATTAACACGAGGGTTGGGAGAGATTAATGGGTTAGTACGTGCTCGGTGTGAGTGTGTGTGTGGTTAGGAGTTTAGTACACCTAAGAGCTAAGTGGAATGATGTAGTGTGATAGTGATGGGGTTAGTAGGTTATCATGGATTTACAATTGGGGTCCGGGGGTTTGTTACAAGTCTTAGGCTGCCAAATGCAGTGGATGGGTTTTGCTCTTGGTTCCGTAGAGACTCTCGAGAGCTTTATGGGTGTGTCGGCTTGAAAATGAGACCTTTTAGGGACCCATTTACAATTGATTATGTTCGTGCTCATGGGCCTTGGTGTGTTCCTGAGTGTTGAAAACGAGTGGATGTCGGCGGTGTGAGTGAATGGACCACGCTGTAAAGGGTGTGGCCTTGGTGTAGCTATTTGAGCCTGCAAACAAGCCTTAGGCACCCAAATTTTTCTTGATTGTGGGCTAGCCTTCATCGACTTCTTGGGCACCCAAATAGACTTCACGTTAGCAGAAGAACTTCTGAAAGACTTCTTATAGGTGTCGTGTTGTTGGTTACTAATGAGAGGCTTTGCCCGTGTGGTTGACTTAAGTGCAACCGTGTGTTCGCCTTTCCGCACCCATACTTGTTTCACTAGCTGAGACACTTTGCTGCGCAGGTACTTTTGATCTCCGACATAGGTAGTACTCTGCTTCTTCTGCCTTTGATCCACCTTTGGTTGCTGCCTCCCTCTGGCCTTTGGAGAAGAAGGGAGTTCCGTTGTGGTTCTGACTCCTTTTTTGAGATCTTCATTCTTCTGCATCACATAGCCTCGGACAAGAACAGCATGGTCAGCTTCATGTGCACCCCTGGAGGGACCAGGAGTCTGTGCCTTTCCTAGTTCCTTGAGTGCTCCATTATTTAACTCAATTGTAATTCTAGTTTGATTCACCCATACCTGAAGAAGTCCACTTCTTAGGTTTAAGTTGACTGCTTGGTCATAGATCCAGTCTTGACCCAGGACGAGGGGTTCAGTGAGGTCCTCATCTTGACATACTAGCACTTTAACTGTCATTGCCTCATCATGAATATAGAGGGGAAGTTCCACCTCGCCCATGCAAGGGGTTTCCACGCCTCCCAATCCTATGAGATATGCTTCCACAGGATTGACAGTTAATTGCAACTCTTGACAGTAAGACAGTTTAACAGCACTAGTGGCTGCACCTGAGTCAATCAAGGCTCTTACAGTCCTTGCACTCTTTCCTTGTCCTATATCTAAGGTTATGAAAGGACGTCGATCAGTTATCCTATGTGAGCTAACACCTGAAACTTCACACATAGCCACGTTATATCCTTGATCTGCATATGCATCTTGCCTAGGGTGCTCTCTACCTTGTCTTCTTAATTTCATTCTTCGTATGCACTCTAGGGCTTCTGCTTGAGCTTCTTCTCGAATTCGCTTTTCTTCCTCTTTGCGTTTCTTAGCAGTATTGAGTCGACTTAGCATTTCCTCTGTGAGAGGTTCCTGATACAACTTGACTCTGCATCCGCTGATATAACTTGGGAGAACATCGCCTTCTAATGTGGCTAGTTGCACTGCTCCACTTGTTGAGATTCTATTAATGATCATAGGTCCGTAGCCTCTCTTTTCTAGCTATGTGTAGACTAAAACTAGATCTCTTGCTTTCAAGCCCTTATCCTTCACATGGGCATCAAAGTATGCCTTCTGTCTCTTCTTAGCTGCATATATCCCTGCAGCTGCTCTCAGTCTTGTTTCTCCTAATCGTTCAAGGTCAAAAAGTCTAGAGGAGAGTTCATGACCCGTCCATTCGTGCTCTTGTGCTACCTTCAATGTAGGTATCAAGAAATCCAAGGGTAGCACCGCGTTTTGGCCAAATACCATCTGAAAGGGGGTGGCTTGGAGTATCGTTTTGTAGGCGACTCGGTATGCCCAAACAGCATGGTGTAGCTGTTTGTCCCAATCAGAGCGTTTATTATTCACGAGCTTGGTCAACACATTACACAGAATCTTGTTTGTGCTTTCGGCTTGCCCATTAGCTTGTGGGTGGTAGGGGGCTGACTTCTTATGAACTACCAAGAATTCTTGGAGTAGATTTTCAATCACTTCGTTCAAGAAGTGAGTGCCCCTATCACTTACAAGCTCTATAGGTAGCCCATATCTTGTGAATACATTCTCAAACAAGAATTTAGCAGTTGTTTGAGCATCGTTCTTCGTTGTGGCTTTTACCTCCACCCACTTAGTTAGATAGTCTGTTGCAACAATGATATATTCTGCATGGGAACCCTTAGCTGGGGGATTAATAGGACCTACGAAGTCTATTCCCCACTTAGAGAATGCACGTCCACCCATCATAGGTTTCAGTGGCATCTCATCTTTACGTATAGGATACTGGGTTCGCTGAAAGACATCACACCGTTTCACATAGGTATGTGCGTCCATGTGAAGGGTAGCCCACCAGAAGCCCGCAAATAGTATTGCCTTGATCACCCGATCTGGTCCAAAGTGTCCTCCTGCTACACCTTGGTGAGCAGTTTCCAAGATCTTGAGATATTCGCTTTCATGGACACATAGTCTCAAGTAACCATCTTTACCGCGTTTGTATAGATTATCACCAATAAGTGAGTAATCATGGGCTTCTTGTTCTAAACTCCTTTTCCTAGCCAGAGTCATGTCTGGAGGGAATTTTTTTGTCCTCAGGAAGGATACTAGCGGTTCACTCCAATCTGGCACTATGGACACTTGATAAAGAGTGGCGTGTTCCACAGGTGGTTTGGTGCGACAGATTGGGCATTCCTTGCACAACCTTTGGACATCAGCTTCCATAGTTGGCCAATGTACTCCGAGTCTCCTTAGTGTCTGTAAGGTTCGTGGCTTTGAGTAGTGTTGCTCTAATGCACCTACATGTGCTATATGCAACCATTTTGCGTACTCATCCTCTTCCACACAACAGGCCAAGATCCCTTGATCTGTGTGCTTGTACATACTTCCAGCCATGATGTGATACTTTTGGGCTTTGACTACCTCTCTATTCTGTGTGGATACTACTGGGTGGTTAGGTCCATATGTTAACACTGGTACCAATGGCTTAGCCCACTGCGGCACCACTTCCAAATTAAACAAGTAAGCATCAGGAAGGTCATCTGATACTCCTTGTGGGGGTTCTCCCGATGTGAGCCTAGAGAGATGATCCGCCCTCAAATGAGTTCTCCCTTTTCTCACCACTACCTCAAAGTCATATTCCATTAGTAAGAGAAACCATCTTACTAATCTTCCTGTATTGCATGGCTTGTTTACCAAGTACAACAATGCCTGATGGTCAGTAAAAAATTTAAACTTATTTGCAAGCAAATAATGTCTAAACTTTTTAACTGCATATACCATACCTAAGCCTTCTCTCTCCGTAGTGGTGTAATTTCGTTCAGCTGTATTCAATTGTCTACTGGCGTAGGCAATTGGAAGATCCATATTACCTTCACCCGTAGGTTGCTCGAGTACACACCCCACAGCGTAATTGGATGCATCCACATGAACATGGAAGGGCTTGTTCCAATCTGGCGTGGTCAAGATTGGTGCTGAACATAATCTTCATTTAAGCTCCTGGAAGGAGTTCTCACATTCATCAGTCCACTCAAAGTTAGTCAGAAGTCCGTACATGGGCTTTGCAATGACGGCATACATGTGAATGAACCGGCGGTAGTAACCACAATGCCCCATGAAAGCTTGTACTTCCTTGACATTCCTTGGCCTAGGTAGCTCTGCTATGGCTCTCACTTTCTCTTCGTCAGTAGATATGCCATTCTTTGACACTATGTGCCCTAGAATCTTGCCTTTTCTGACCATAAACACGCATTTTTCTGGGTTCAGGCAGACCTGATATTCTCTACATTTGTCAAAGATTTGTCTGAGTTCGGGGATATGGGTTTGTCTAATGTTGGAATGAGCACAAAGATCATCAACATAGACTTCTAAATTCTTCCTCAAGAACTCCTTAAATACATGGCACATCAGCCTCTGGAAGGTTGCGGGAGCATTGGTCAGCCCGAATGGCATTACTCTAAAGGCAAATATGCCCCACTCTGTGGCAAAAGCCATTTTATGCTGATCTTCTGGTGCAATGGCCACTTGATTGTAGCCCAAAAATCCATCAAGAAAGCTGTACACTTCCTTGCCTGCTACTCTTTCTAAGAGATGTTCTGTGATGGGAAGTGGATAGTTATCTCGGATTGCGGATGCATTAACTTTCTTCAAGTTAATGCATACACGCAGCTTGCCATTCTTCTTGGGCAACACCACGATGGGGGATACCCACTCAGTGTGTTCAATTTCATAGATAAATCCAGCTTCGACCAGTCTATCTATCTCCTCTTTGATCTTAGCAGCGTAATTATCGTTATATGTATAGGGCTTTTGCTTAGAGGGTTTGGCATCTGAAGTCATGGGAATGGTGTGTGAGCATATGTCTGGGTCAACACCCTTCAAATCCTTGTAACTCCAAGCAAATACATCTCTGTATTCTCTTAGCAAGGCTATTAACGCATGCTCTTCTTCCTCTGTTAGGTCATGGCCTATGTATGTGCATCTCTCCTCCCCTTCTTCCAGGGCTACTACTATTTTCTTGGTGGTTTCTTTGTTATCATAGGCCTCTCCTGATTGTGCCTCTCGTTTAGGCATCCTTATCATGACTCTCCTGTCATCTGTCTCATACTTCTTAAAATTTTCTGGGACCTCAAACAAAGATTCTTCCTCTTCTAGTGAGACTTCTCTCTTCTTTCGTTTCTTTCCTTCTTTCTTCGGGGTCACATGTGTGGCTAATCTTACATCATTTGTAAGCTCTCCATGCCTCTGGGGTTGAAATTCTACTTCATGGAAGTATTCTTCATCTAATGCAAAAGGTGGGTCCATAATGATTGACTCTAGGTCGGAGTCACTTGCATCCTCAAATGCATCAGGGATAGGTTCGCATTCTTCTAGAACTGCCTCTCCCATGATTGGCTCTATGGAGAAAACTGAAATGTCATAGCCATCCTCATCACAGTGAGGTGTCCATTGTTCCTCGTTGATGGCTACATCCATTGTTGCTAGGATTTCTGCCCAACCGTGGGGTTCAAATTCCTCGTCAGGAAATACTACAGGTGCATAGGCTGGGTCTTGAATGGGTCTATGTGTTTCGTTTGCACCTATATCTCTGGCCTTCTCTCTCTTCTCTTCTTCTACTGCTACTTTGCACATCCATAAGTGGGTGTCTTCATGCATCCATGAGGATCCTGATCCTATGGAATGCACAGATTCCGTATCATCTTTGGCTCTATGGATGGGATTCCATTGGATAGGGGGAACATCTCTATGAGAGTAATCTTTGAGATTCACTTTGGTCGTAACACCCAAGTGTTGCAGGTACAAAGAATTGGTTCCCCAATCCTGTACCACTTGCAACTGTCGCATAAAAGGTCGTCCCAAGATCATCTCATAGGCATGATTTTTGCTGAAGTCACATATAGCAAATGTATGCTCGAACTCGACACCACAGGTGGTGAGAGTTATTCCTTCTAGCAATCCTAAGGGTCTCTCTATGTGACCATCAGCCATCGGCAATTTCATTCTCGTTGGCATGAGTGCTGGCTTGCCCCAACGCTTCCATAGGGAAGTGGTGGCAATTGCAACTCCTGCACCTGAGTCCAAAATTGCCTTGGTGGTGTACTCCTGGTAGGTAATGGGGAGATAGGTGTTCCCTTCTTCACCTTCACACATATCTCCTATCTTATCCAAGGGTATTTCTGGCACTATCCTATGTGATCCTACCTGGGAACGAGGTTTTGCTATCTTGGGCACTTGATTGGCTACATGTTTCCATAATTCAGGTCTAACCTTGAGTAGCTCTTCTAACTTGAGATTGCACTGCACTTTAGTGTTTTTCACTACCTCTGTGTTCCTAGGTAAGACTGAGTCCTCATTTCGTACCATGACCGTGGGTGCTCTCATACAAGTAGACTTTGCTTCCCATGGGCCTGTGAAGTGGGGTAGTTCTTGTAAAGAATTAGACTCAAAGTCTAGTCTTTCCTGAGACTGGGTACTCTCCTGCTCCCCATAAATGGATGTGATGTCTTGTGGGAATTGGTCATGTGCATCATCCACAAGTTCAATGGGAGGAGGGACTTCACTTTCCTTAGCCCATTTGTCTTCTTGAATCTCGCGTAGGAATTCTGGTGTGAACCGATTCATAGAAGATGATGTGTCTGGCTCCGTAGAGTTAGGCACATAAGCTTCAGGCACATAAGCTTTTGGCACATAGGCTTTCTGGGTAGGAAGACCTGCTCTTTCACTGGCCTTGTCATGGTGTTGAGGGGCAAGTTCCTTTTGTGATTGTGCCATTAGATTCTCCATTCTTTCTAGTGAAGGGGGGTTGTCTGGTTCAGTGGAATTGGGCACATAAGCTTTTGATGGGGGATGGGTCATGTTTTTGCTTGCTTTATCTCTTTCTTGGTTTTTTTCTTCCTTGGCAGATCTTTCAATTATGCCCTCTAACTTCTCTAGAAGTCCATCCAAGTGTAATTGCGTCTTGGCTGAGCCCGAGTAATTGAAAAGGCGACTGGCTTCGAACATAGTCTGAGCCAATGCGACCATTTTCGCGCAAAGCTTGGTTCTTTCTATCTCTAGGTCAGCTCTAGGGTAGCACTTGTCATGATCCGTTACATTTGGCCCTTCTTGGATTCTGGCTTGATAGGCTTTAAGCATCATGTCTATGTCTTCATGAGT
The DNA here is from genome assembly GCA_020310875.1 of Ceratopteris richardii. Lineage (NCBI taxonomy): Eukaryota > Viridiplantae > Streptophyta > Polypodiopsida > Polypodiales > Pteridaceae > Ceratopteris > Ceratopteris richardii. The sequence goes on along the minus strand of CM035424.1, from coordinate 142,627,060 downwards.
GGGGTCAGCTAATACTGATCCTGCTCTAGGGGGTGGTGGAATTGTATGAGGTGGGTTGGAAGGTGGCGGGTCGGATGGCGATGGGAATGGTGGTGGTGGGGTAGTGTGAGAGGGAGTTTGAGATGTGAGTTCAGTTATCTTGGCTTTGGTTTCTCTTATGCTTTCCTCAAGTTCACTCATCTTTTTAGCCCATTGTCTTTTCATTCTTTCCCGACTATCTCTCCAGGCTCTAGTTCTCTTCTTGGTTATGCTCTCCGTTTCACTGACTTCTGGGCTCTTTCCCTGATCTACAGCTTGGTTTTGCTGCAATGCTTGAGCTCTTGTGACCACTTGCACTGGTGCAGTGGAAGTCACACTCCCTGTGGAGTCTACTACTAACCCAATAACGTTGATAGGAGTGATTTTTGGCATATTGTTGGGATTCTTAGGACAATCTCATAAGAGATGCTCCTTTCCACACTCCTGACAATAGCCTTGGATCGTTACTGACTGGGGTTGCATAGGTGGAGGTAAGGGACAATCACGAATGAGATGATCTCCTTGACATCTGTAACATGGTCCTCTAGGGAATGGGGGTCTTACCTGCCTAGGTTGGGGTCTGGGGTTGGGGTTTGCATACATGACATTTGTGTAATCTGATTCCCAACTAGGTTCATTTGGCTCTTCACTATAGTAAGACTCACCATGTTCAGGAGACTGCATGAAGTAAGCCTGGGGACTCTCAACATGTGTAGAATCGAAGCTATGGTCATTGGGATCACTTTCTGAAAGCAATGTGTTACGGGAACTATAGCTCTATTCAGGTTTTCTTCTGTAGTTGCATACTTTACAGGGATTAAGTTGGATGGAGCTGGAGGTTGTTGGGCTAACACAGGCTGAGGCCTTTGCTGGGCTTGGTATTGTGGTTGGTAGGTTTGTTGAGGCCTAGCATACTGTTGTGGTTGGTATTGGTTCTGGTATCTGCCTTGTTGAGGGTATGTCTGAGGGTAGGTTTGCCTAAGTGCTTGCTTGTTGTATGGGCAGTCTTGTGCTGTGTGATTTGTGTATCTTCGTTCGATAGTGCAGTACTGGCTACTAGGATTTACTTGGGGTTGAGCCATAATGGGACATACATTCGCCATGTGGTCGCCGCCACAAGTATAGCATCTTTTTACAGGGGCGCACCTTGGGATTTGTTTACTAGAGACACCTAGTTTTTGAGCCACTTTCTCTGCAAGTTCCTCAATTGATGTGGATTGCGTGGAAGAGAGGCTAGAGGCACCATCAGAATCTTTGTAGATTTTGGAAAGCTCTAACTCCTCCCCTAGGTTATCCTCAATATCAATGCACATGCGTACACACTCCTCTATGGTCCTAGGGTCCTTCAAGTACACATAAGATCTCAATTTGGTACTTAGCAATCCATCCAAGAATAAAGCCACTTGCTTAGCTGGCGTGGGTAGCTCAGGGACAGGGCATCTTTCAAGATATTGCCTAAATCTCCTTCCTGCAAGTCTCACGGTCTCTTGAGGGGTTTGCTTGAAACTGTGAATCAGTGAGGAGGTATTATGTCTTATGCCACTCTTAGAGAATTCAATAATGAAAGCCTTTAGGAGTTGATCTATGCTCCTGAACTGCCTCTCATTTAGTGGCTGAAACCATGTCAGGGCAGTGTTCCTAAGGGTTAGACCAAAGGCATTGTACTGCGTGAACATATCCTCCACTTGTTCAGCTCTCAAGACTTGCCTAAACTCAGCCACATGATCGTATGGATCTCCAGTGCCATCGAAGTAGTTCTTCATGGACTTAACTAGCTGAGTTGGTCTCAAGGTCCTTGTGTGCTCTCTAGGTCGTGGTAGAGGAAACTCATCCGCATTTCTTTGATTCCTGTGAGCTCTAAGTACCTCAGGCTCTACTCTATTTGTTTCCGTCCTCATTCTTTCTCTGCCCACGGGGTTGGCAAAGCTTACTTCTGGTCTATCTCTACTTCTGTCTCTTTGCATTCCATGAGCTTGGGATGTTCCAGCTCCAGGGTGACCATAGGATACATTTGATCTTGGTTGGGGGAAAACAAATTCACCCTTCCAAGTGTAAGCATGCCTATCATTTTCTGTCACCACAAAGATCCTCTCCGAAACGTGATCTAAGTAGGTCACTCTACCTGGGCTATCAGGATCTTTAAACTCATAGATCATGATTGCTCCTATATCAGTTGGCCGATCAGGTTTGTACCTCCAAAAGGCTTCGTCAGTCTCTCGATTGAGGAGCAACTCTATGCTCTTATTATCCTGGGGAATCCACTCTGGTGTGATAATCCTCGTAAGAACAGATTTCCCTCGAGGGGTCCTCGGTTCTACTCCCATGTTTCCTTGCTCTAGGTCACCTAAGTCTGCTTCAGGGATCACATTTCCAAATTCGTCCGTCCTATCTGGGTGACTGGTGACTACGTATATGGTTCCTTCTTTGTCCGAGTATGCTCCATTTTCAAACTTGACAGCTGGGTGCTCTAATCCAATGGATTGATCAGGATTCCTAATCTGTACCACAGATCTTCCTAGGCCGTCCTCATAGATGCTAGCACCTAATCGGTTGGTCCTAAGGTATTCCAACTGTGTTTTGTAAGGGCCTTCTACCCTGTGCAAGTATGGCACTCATGTACTGCCTGTAGGTCTCTCCATACCTTGAGACATCTCGGATTCACTAGTCTCAGAACTTGGGTAGTATGAGTGGTGGCTCAACTGATGGGCCCACGACCTAGCAGTGTGGTTGACACTAGCCTCTGAAGACCTAAGGCTCTGTCTATCCCTTACTAGATGTCGCCCAGATCTAAGGTTCATATGCCTAGTTAAGTAGCCCGATTTTTGCCCAGAGTACAACCTCGTTGCCGATCAATTAGTCTCAGTCACTTGATTCGTTTTTAGTGAGTTATTATGTTTATGATCTTGTCTGGTATTGCGTCGTCAGGAGTACTTGAGTATTTTCCGTACTTGGAATTGATCGTTCCACGTTAGGTTCTTTTCCTTTATGTTATTGACAGTATAGAGATTAGGTTTTTAGCTTGAACTTGAGTTTTTAGGTAGTCTTCAACTTGATACCTGCCTATCGTCGCCCTGACTTACTTCTAGCACTATTCGTACTTAACCTGAGCTAGAAAATGACCGAGGGAGTTGAGAGTATTCCAACCTTGAGTTCCTTTCCTTGTGTTGATGCCCTAGTATGCTCAGGACGTGCGTTCCCAAGCTTGCACTTACACTTGCTTAAAATGCCTTTCGATGCTCTCAATAGATCTGTAAAAGGCCCACTGTTAGCTCAAGACTTAAATTCTAAAGACAGAACCAATCACTTTCATTCATGTAACACTTCACCAATTTGCACTATGACTTTTTGGACACAACTCTTGAGATCCCTGAATTTTGTTCCCCCTGGGTATGGTCACTTTCAAAATACCCAATCTAATAATCCTGATCTTAATTTAACTATAACCAGTCGATGTTTCGATTGTGCTCCCCACGAGCTTTCCAACAAAACAAAAATCACGGCAAACGGATTTTGTATGAGAAAGTTATGACCGTTCAGGGTTTAGGGGGTTAGAACAGGATTCAATCTGCCTGACAGATCCTAGGATTTTCTCCCAAATCACAAGTGTAGGAACCTCCAAGAATGCTAATAGATTGACTATTTTGCCCCAAAATTATCCCAATTTTGAACAAAAGCAAACCCTAATTTTTGGCCGAAAAGCCTGTCAATCGCGATCGACAGGTCTGTCAATCGTGATTGACAGAGGTGTCCGTCGGGCCTGTCAGTCGCGATCGACAGTGTCAATCGCGATCTACAGAGTCGATCGTGGCTGTCAATCGCGATCGACGGTATCAATCGTGATCGACACGTTTTCCGGTTTTTTCACCGAAATTTCAGTCAATCGGGGGCCTATCAGTCGCGATGGACACGTGGCTACGAGTAAAAGTCAATCAATCGTTGAATTTCAGTCGGTCGCGATTGACGGTGTCAATCGCGATTGACAGAGGTGTCGGTCGTGGCTGTCGATCGCGATTGACAGGGTCCTACGTAGCAGTCTGTCGGTCGTGAAGTCTGTCGATCGCGATTGACAGGACCTGTCGATCGCGATTGACAGGGTCTGTCGGTCGCGATTGACAGAGGCCGTCGGTCGCGATTGACAGAAAAACACGGAATTTTTCTACTGTTTTAGGTGATTTGGGATGTGCTCATCATGCTTGTGCTAGTGGTGAACTTTGTTTTACCAAATGATCGAATTTTCTGTCGATCGCGATCGACAGAGGCTGGCGACTGCGAGACAGATTCGACGAGTTTCGTACCTGAACAGAGAGCTGGGGATGATGATTCAGCAACAACCTGCAAAATGCTCAAGAAACATGCAAAAACCACACACGCAATATCGCTCTCTCGCTCTCTCTCACAAGTGAAATGAGGGAAATGAGGTGGAGAAGGTGATATGATCAAAAAACAGAAATTTTCGCGATGATGGAGATGGAGGTGGGAGATGGTGATGATGATGATGGTGATGAAGGTGGTGAAGAAAAAACAAGAAAATAGATGAAAGTGAAGAAAATACCTACAACTCCAATGCGTCAACTCTACGTCTTACCATCACACGCTCATCCTCAAAGCTCGATCCCCGGCAACGACGCCAAAATTTGGTGTAGCTCAGTGATGAGTAGCACCTCCTTTAATGTCAATCAGGGAAGACGTGAGGATGGTATGAAGACCTCGAGCAAGTGGAGGCACAAGTGCGTGAGTGAGAAGCACACAAACATGCACACACATACACACACACGCGCACACATGGCAAGACAAAGAGTGAGAAGCAATGGAGTCCTTAGATTACTTTCAAAAAGCTCTTACAAGTTTGTTTCAATTACAATCTAACCTGAAAAATGAGCTCTCTAGCTCCTTTTATAGTTTTTGACTAGCTTTGGCCCTGTTCAGACCTAGTGTCCGGCCTAGTTAAAAATTAGGTTCCAGGGCTTATTTGAGGGCTCAAATGAGATCTAAAAAATACGAAAATTGGTAAGCAACTACTTCTAAGGCTCCTCAAGCTCGAGGACTCCTCGGCTTGCACAAAATGGAGCTACAAAAATATGAAATGGTATTTACAGGGGTTGTTAGTGATGAGAATCACTTTTAATTGGTGTAAGGGTGTTGAAAAATTAAAGGTTTCCTTAGTGCTAGATCTGCGTGAATGCTCGTACTTGCTTCTTCATGAAGAAAATTATTGGCCTACTTGCCAGATCGTTGTTGACTCCCTTGTCTGCTTGTGCCTTCTCTCCCTTCTGACTCTCTTCTCTGACTGCCATGCCTCGTTAGTCCTTCAGTTCCTTGTCTGCTGCTACCACAGGTATACAACCTTCCAGGTGTATCTGGGTCCTTGAACTCGTAGATTATAATGGAGCCTACCTCGCTAGGTTGTTCCGTTCTGTATCTCCAAAAAGCTTCATCAGTTTCTTTATTTACAAACAGCTCTATGCTTCTGTTGTCCTGAGGGGTCCAATCTGGAACTAGTACTCGTGTCAGTACAGATTTCCCTCTAGGTGTTCTTGGTTCTTCTAATGGTTCCTTTCCTTGAGATCTCGCTTCCGTCTCTAACTGAATCACGCCAAATTCATTGGTATTGTTTGGCTGCGTACTTAAGATATACATCGTTCCTTCCTTGTCTATGTACACGTCTCTTTCGAATTTCACCACTGGACGTTCCAATCCGATGGGTTGATGGGGGTTATGCATTTGCACCACTTGTCTTCTCAAACCATCCTCATAGATGCAGGCACCTAAGCGGTTGGTTCGAAGAAACTCCAATTGAGTCCTGTAGGGTCCTTCTGGTCTTTCTAAGTATGCTACATTTGACCCTCCTTCTGGTCTTTCTATGCTAAATGCCATTTCTGATTCGCTAGTATCGGAGCTCTTGTAGGGATAACTAGTGTTCAATTGTTGAGCCCACGATCGTGCAGTAGTTCCTCCACTTGCCTCTGATGATCTAAGGCTTCGTCGGTCTGACTTACCTATGTGTTTGCCCGATCTAAGGTTCATGAATTTTCTTCCTTGCACACTTAGTACACACTCAGATCGTCAATGATTCTTTGTTATTACTTTCTTGATTCTTTTTAAATTTCTTTAGATTCTTGTCTTAATGTATGTGTCAGGAATTCGACTTTCTGCGGTACTTTGAGTTCTCGTTCCGTCAGACTTATGTTCTTTCCTTTAGGTTTTTGTATCACACACCCTTATCTTTAGTCTTAGACTTGATAAATTTAGTCTCTTGAACTTGAGGCGTTCCTATCGTCTTGAATTTACAATGCTAACGTTTATCCTAAGCAAAAAATTGACTGAGGGGGTTGAGTAATCTTCCAACCTCGAGTCAGCTTTTCTGGTTGCTCTGATGCCCAAGAAGCCGCGCTTCCCAAGCTTTATGCCCTTCACTGCCTTGCTTTGGTTGCCCTTGATTGCCTTTGCTAGACCTGGAAAAATCCAATATTAGACCAATATCACAATGGATGATCAAGCACCTAAGTTTATACACTTTTAAGTCCCTTAACTTTTGGCAAAAATTTTCTTCCCAAGGCCCCCTTTCTTTCCTAGTCCCACAGATGGTCAACCTCAAATTAGCTTATCTAAAAATCAACATATTCTTTATGAAAAAAACAGTTGAGGTCACGTAGTACTCGTCAAGAGCTTTCTAACGAGCTATAAAGCTCAAAAAACGAACTTCGGATGAAAAAGATATGAGCGTTCAGGCTCTCAGGGGTAAAAACTGACCAACAGGTTTTTCTCCAAATATGAGCTAAGGGGTCTCCTATGAGTCTAATCACCCAAAAATTTCCCAAAAATAGCCCCAAAATTGGTCAAAAATTGAAACCCTAAAATTTGTGTTTGGGGTGAGCAATCGCGATGGTCTGAGATGATCGCGATGGTCTGGGGCCGTCGCGATGGTCTAGGCGAACGGTCGCGATGGCGTGATGCGCGAACCGTCGCGATGGTCTGAAGTGCACGGTCGCAATGGTCTAAATGTGAGCAATCGTGATGGTCGGGTGAGGCGTCGCGATGGTCCGATTGAGTGAACAATCGCGATGGCGTCAGTCAACGGTCAACGCGAACCGTCGCGATGGTCCAAAGTGAACCGTCGCGATGGTCACAGATGCGATGGCGTGAGCCAATCGCGATGGTCCAAACTTTGAGCTGTCGCGATGGTGTAAGGGTCTCGTCGCGATGGCGTGGCTAGTGAGCAATCGTGATGGTCTAGCTTGCCACCTGGCACTATCGAGGCGATGGCATGGGCCAATCGCGATGGCGTGGGGTCGAGGGGATCGTCACGATGGCGTGAGCCAATCGCGATGGTGTGACACAATCGCGATGGTCTAAGCCAATCGCGATGGTCCACCAAAGTGTGAATTTTTGAAATGCAGCAATGGATTCCTAGAGGCGCAAGGGTCGCCTACATGCCCATGAACTTGCTTACCTCAAATTCCGAACTTGGCAGACCATCGCGATGGTCTGACACAGTCGGCAATTTCTTACAGAAAGTGATTTTCTTACCTTTTTGTAGCCTTCCTGATGCACTGGAGCTCTGTACCTGCAAGAAAACTCAAAAACACACAAGTACACACAAGCACAAAAGCTCTCTCTCTCGCACATGCACAAATGAGGGGAGATGAGGAGAATGGGTGGATATGGTGAATTTTTTTATTTTTTTGGAGTTGGAGATGATGATGCGGTGATGAAGATGGAGTGTGGGGGAGGTGAAAAACACTAAAAACTAACTAAAAACAACAACAAAAACTGAAATTTTTACCTTCCAACGCCACTTCTTGCTATACTCTTACCATCACACGTTCGTCTTAGACTCGGTCCCCGGCAACGGCGCCAAATTTGGTGTTGCTCTAGCACAATGGTGAGAACCACGTTAAGAAGCTCCACCTCCTTAATGTCAATCCGCGGAAGAGATAGGAGTGATATGAAGATCGTGAATGTGAGATGAAGTGAGAGTGAAGGTGAGAAGCATAGAGATGCACACACACATACACACACACTACGAAGAGACAAGCAAGACACAATGAAAGGTGAGAAATCAACTCTATTGCTCAAGATCTCAATTACAAGCTCAAAATGCTCTAAGCTCACACTAACCAACACTAAGTAACCCCAAAAATGAGCTCTCTAGCTCTTTTTTTATAGATTCTAGACTATTTTTGACCGGTTTCACATCTAGTGACCGGCATAGTTAAAAAATAGGTCCTAAGTGCTATTTGAAGGGGTAAACGGTGTCTAAAAATAACCAAAATTGATACGCTCATTCTACCTAAGCTCCTCAAGCTCAAGGACTCCTCGGCTTGCACAAAATGGAGCAAGAAATTAAGAAAATGGTTTTTCTATATTACATATGTTACAATAGTGATAAAAATCAGTGTTGGAGGTTTTTGAAAAGTATTTTAAAACATAATTCTTTGAAAAAATTGATTCGACTGACTCCCTGCTCTGCCTTTACATGCTTCCGCGTCTTCTATGCCTCTGGCTACTGCCAACACTCGTCAAGGATGACTTCATGAGTAGAAGGGGGGAGTATGTTACACGGACAGGTGGTGTTAATTGGCAGTCTATTGGGATATTGATCATGAACATATAGTTGTCCAAAAACACGATTTTGTCTTTAATTCAAGAATTTTTTAATGTATTTGTGTTCAATGAGATGTGTGCATATGTGAGCATGGATAGGTACGTGAGTGCATGATAACAATAGGAAGATGCCTGTATGAGAGTGAGAAATTTTTGTTGCAAATAAAAGTGCCCAAATAAGCCACTCACTACTCATTGAGTTTTTTGAAGGAGGTATTGTTGTAGCCATACCCGTACAATGGGTGAACTGCACCTAACCAGTTCAAGTGGCAATCATCCAAGATTGTGGCAACCAGATTGGCAAAAAGAAAAGAGGATGATTTTGTTGCCAACTCTTCTTTTCTGTAGCATAATGTTCCCGATACTTGTTGACTCTTGAGAACAAGGACAAGCTGCTCAGGTCCATGAGGATTGTTTGCTCAACGTGTCAGGACGAATGATCATGGTGCTGATACTCTGATATCTCGTGTTGTCAATGAGTAATTTGAGTTCCATTCTACTTCTAGTCGATCCATATTGCATGTAATGAACAAGAGTAGAAAGAGAGATCCATATTGCATGTAATGAACAGGAGTAGAAAGAGAAATTCAGCATGTAATTATAGTAAGATGTGCAACCAATATTATTTCCTTATCTTGCTTGTGTAGAAGCTTGAAGGTTGTCTAGAGAGAACACTCACATGCAAGGAAATCTAGTCCAAGTAATGGGGGCCGTTTGTGTGGATGATCCATGCTTTATTATCTCTGGGCTTGTTTAACACTCTAACGTATATGTAAAATCATGATCTTGAGACGGAGTTTTTTCTCCATAGTGTATTTTGGGGCTTTGTTTTTTGTGTGTGCAGGTACAGGCCATGGCAGTGGTTTTTTTGGCAGTCTGAGTGGAGCAGAGGGTATGCCCCATGACTCCACGCATGCAAAAGGAGGAGTAGTTGGGAAGTGAAAAAAGGGGGGGTATGTGCAGGTATCAAAGAGAATATTGGGGGGGGGAGGGGCGCTACTTCTGAAGGGGATGATGGCCTCACCATATTGGTAGACAGACCTCACCGTTGATCGTTTATTTGCAAGAGAACACATAGTAAGGTTGTTTCTTGACATAATATGTTGTTACTGATAGTTTTTTTTTTTTAATGGAGGGCTCGGCCGAAGCCTACTCCTCTGGACTTTAATTTTGAAATTGCAACGGGTACAAGGAAGGGCATAGTACCCATAGGACCCCCCTTATCCCACAAGAACAGGGGTTTACAAGATTGGTTTAAACGGCGGTCAACACTACCGCAAGGATAGACAAACGGTGACACTCAGCCATAATGCAAAATTTTTTCAGATTACATGTCCCTTACATGTTGCTGCCAAGGATTGAACCCTCGCCCCACCTCTAGAGGCGAGAGGCCCAACCACTAAGCCAGCGAACTGAGACGTTACTGTTAGTTTTAATGTTTGATCTAACTGAGTGCAGTTATGATGGACCTTTGAAAATGGAAAATGCTACTTGTGTTTGACCACTTAGCGATGTCAAAAAATTACGTTTCGAAGTCACCATTGTCTGCAAATACATTTGTATCGGACTTAGTAATTGGAAGACTGGGAGAGGATTTTTTCTATTGTTCTTGGCATACTCTTGTGCATTCGGCTATTAAATATGTGCAGTAGATCGGAGTTCCTATGCATGACATTGTGTTGTTGCCAAAGTGCTTGTAGAGTCGAGTGCCACAAGCAAATCCTGTTTGATATGGAGCCATAATCATACACATTTGGATAGTAATGATAGTTTCTAAAAAATTATATAGCCCATGAATTCTTCACTCGAGGTTTTATTTTGAAGAAATAACATGTTGTGAACATGGTAATGATGTGAATGCATAAGTGAGTGTGTGTTGGGATAAGTGCAGGCATGTGTAAGGGGGTGGGGATGAACGTGTGTGTCTGTAAGTGAGAATAAGGAAAGGGAAAAGAGTAGGTACATGTGAAATAGAGAGAGAGAGAGAGGGAGTAGAAAGAAGCGAGGGTGTGTGTGTATGAGAAAAAAGAGAGGGGGTAGGAAGTCAAGTAGAAACAAGAAAGTGGTTCTAAGAGGGTGAGAGATAAAGAGTGAGTAAAGAGACAAAAGGGGTAAGTGTGTGTAAACAGGTGTGTGAGTGAAGGAGTGCTAGTGGGAAAGAGTAAGTGGGTGTGTGTATGTTTGGGGGTATACATGTGCAAGGGCATGGGTGAGGATATGTGTGTGAAGAGTGTGAGAAGATAGAGAGAGAGTGTGTGTGTGTGTGCATGCAAGTCCACCTACTGGTGTGAGAGTAAATGTCTAGGTGATCTTCTAGTTGAGTGTTTTTTGAGGGAGCACGATTAAGTGTGTGTGCTATAGGTGTTAGCATATGAGTGCAATAGAGAGTGGGTGTGTGTACAAAGTAGGTGGGGATATGAGTGAGTGTGTGTGTGTGTGTGAATGCACATGTGCACAGGAGGATGTGTGAAAGAGGGGAAAAGAGGAGTGTAGCAGAAGGAGTATGGAGTAATGCATGAGAATAAGAAGTTAGAAATAAGAGAAGGAAGGTGAGAAGGGAGAGAGTGTGGTCGTGAGGACCACCCATCCAAATTTGGCTTCGATAGCATATAACCTTGGGTTCCCATTTCTCTCCATCTATTCCAAAACACTTTGAAATACAATTGTGGGCTTATACTGACAAAAGTTGATTTAGCATCAGAATTTCGAGCACAAGATCATTGTGCGTAGGTATTTTCCCTTGGGTAAAGGAGCACAACAGAACCAACATCCTACTTCATCTTTCATGAAGGAACCCAAAATTTGCATGCCATAAAAGTTCGATGGTGATTGCACAAAGTTCTGAGGGTTCCTACAACAAGTCAAATGGTACATCCGTATGCAGCCTAATAGATACCCTGATGATGCATCAAAGGTCGGTTTTATTGGAACCTTCCTCTATGGTCAAGCATTAGCATGGTTTGCCCCAATCTTGGAGAAGGATATGGCAATACTTCATGACTATGAGGGGTTTCTTTGAGAACTCATCCCCACATTTAGAGATGCAAACACGAGTCAAGTGGCAGAAACAAAACTCCAAAAGCTACGTCAAGGTAACCTCCCTACCTCTACCTATGGATCAGAATTTAGACAGTTGATATGTTATCTCACTTGGCATGAAGTTTATTTCATAAACCAATTTAGATGGGGTTTAAAAGATGATGTAAAGGACCTTATGCTCACGACACTAGAGGTTAAGACATTGAATGAATACACCAACCAAGTTATTCAATGTGATAATCGTCTTTTTGAAAGGAAACAACAAAAACAAATAGAACGAAGACCTCGCCAATGGAAACCCTTCCAGCCCACTCCTAGAGATGAGTCTATGCCTGAACCTATGCAAATAGATGTAGCTAGGTTCTAGCCTCTAACACCACAAGAGAAACAGAGAAGGAGGGATAACAAGTTATGCCTTTATTGTAGATACCTTGTTCATATTATAGTTAATTGTCCCAACAAGAGAACAAACTCGAGAGTCGCAACCACCCTTGTAGAGCAAGGAAACAAGGAAGTCCAATTGTAAAAGAGACCTTACAACCGAACCAGGATATAAGAAAGGGTCTCATAATTCTAGCTACACCCATATAAAACATGTCTTGCACTTGTTAAGTTAATCATGGCCAAGAAGACCCGTTCCCTTACAGCCTTAGTAGATTCAGGAGACGCCTCATGTTTCATCAATGAAGGATTGGTTAGGAAACATGGAATTTATGTACTTCAGAAGAACAAACCAGTAGTAGCTGAAGTAGTAGATTGTCGACCTTTAGCATCTGGGAATATAACCATGGAAACCACACCATTAAGAGTACACCTTGGTGACCATGAATCCCACATATATTTCAATGTCATATCGACCCCATACATCTAACTATCATTGGAATGCTCTCGTTAAAGAAACATAATCCAGACATTAATTGGGAAAATAATAAAATCACCCGTCGAGATATCCAAAAGAACCTGATATATGTCAGAGCCAAAGCCTTCATACATGCAGTAAGGAAGGAACTGACATATATGATATATGCCATACTGGCTCAAGAATCCAAGAAAGAGGATCCAGTGCAGCTACCCGATCAGTACAAAGTCTTTGAAGATGTTTTTGGAAAGAAGAATGCAGACTCATCCTCCCATAGCATAGACCTTATGATTATGCCTTTAAACTTCAAGAGGGAGCAGAACTGCCCTTTGGACCAATCTATAGACTATCCCCAGATGAATTTATAGAAATATGCAAGAACATTGATGAGAATCTAGCAAAGGGGTTTATCAAACACTCAAAGTCTCCAGTAAGAGCTCCTATTTTATTTGTAAAGAAGAAGGATGGGACTCTTCGGATGTGTGTAGACTATCGTGGATTGAATAAAATCACTATAAAGAACAGATACCCTCTACCACTCATATCAAAACTCTTGGAATGCCTTGGAAAAGCTAAATTCTTCATGAAGATTGACCTTCAAGGAGCTTACAACCTTGTCAAGATCAGAGAAGGATATGAATGCAAGACAACATGACCATTTTGAATATGTAGTTATGACATTTGGTCTCACAAATGCTCCAGCTGTCTTCCAACATATGATGAATGATATCTTTTGAGAATATTTAGATTATTTTTTTGTAATATACCTTGACGATATCTTGATATTCTCCAAAAATCTAGAGAATCATGAATATCATGTAAAGATAATCCTAGAGAAACTAAGAGAAAAAGGATTATATGCAAAATTGGAGAAGTGCTCTTTCCATAAGACAGAAGTGGAATTTTTACGGTACATTGTATTAGATAAAGGAATTTTTATGGACCCTAAGAAGATTGAGACAATCCTTGATTGGCAACCACCTTCATGTTTTCAAGATGTACAATGTTTTCTGGGGTTTGCCAATTCCTATAGGATATTCATCAAAGATTACTCCAAGATAGTGACACCTCTTACCAAGCTTACAAGGAACTCCAAATTCTCATGGACTGAAGAGGCAAAAAAAAACATTTCAGACCTTGAAATCAGCATTCACTATTGCTCCAATTTAGTTCATCCTGATTCTAGTAAGCCCTTCTTCCTAGAGACAGATGCATCAGACTTTGCCCTAGGGGCCATTCTTTCGCAATATGGAGATGATGGACACCTACATCCAGTTGCATATCATTCAAGGAAATTTTCCCCTCTAGAAATTAATGATGAAATTCATGATAAAGAACTTCTCGCCATAGCGGATGTGTTTGATACCTGGCATCACCATCTAGAAGGAGCAGTTCATAAAGTTACTATGTATATAGATCACAACAACCTAGAGTATTTTATGACCACCCGCATTCTTAATAGAAGGTAATCTTGATGGAGTAACTTTCTATCCAGATTCGACTTTGTCAACACATACCATCCAAGATGTCAACAATGTCAGTCAGATGCCCTCTCCAGAAGATCTTACCTTGCACCAAAGAAGGGTGAAGAATGTTGGGTGTGTGTAGAAGTGCGAGAGACACACGAGAAGCACACACAAGGAGCACAAATACAACAAGAGACGTGGAGAAGATGATGGTTGGAATAGCTCTCTCTATTGACAATGAAATGAACTGAAATAAGAGTTGAATAATATCCCTAAGTACAAAGTACCACCACATATGAGTGAATCATGTATGTGGTAACATGGGGAAAAAACCTCTAGCTAGCACTAGAGTAAAAAGTACCAATGTACAGGGAAAAGATTCACATCAAAGCTACTCGAGGAGCGAATGATGTGAACACATATAGGGAGTGACAGATCAGCCCCCACAAGGTAATAAGCCTAAAGCTTTGCGAAAAGCTTCAAAATTTTCCCGTGGAATAGCTTTAGTGAATATGTGCCACATTATCTTGTGTAGGCACATATACTAAATCAATATCTCGTGCATGAAGGTGCTCTCTCACATAGTGATAATGCACCTCAATATGTTTGGTTTGTGCATGAAACATTGGGTTTTGTGCAATAGCCAAAGCAGTCTGACTAACAGTGAGAATATGCGTAGCAGCATCAATCTCCATGCAAAGATCCATCAATAGGCGTCTCAGCCATATACACTCCACTATAGCTATGAAAACTCCCATGTATTCAGCTTCACAACTCAATGTTGCTACTCTAGGTTGCTTCTTACTCAACCAAGATATGCATGAGTCTCCAAGGAAAAAGCAATTACCACTAGTGGACATGTGAGTATCATAACAACCGGCCCAATCACTATCTGTAACAGCATGCAAGCGTGGCTGAATATCTCTTTCATAAAAGAGACCTAAGCTCAAAGTGCCTCTGAGATATCTAAACACACGTTTTACTGCTTGCCAATGCTTAGTGTCAGGGCTATGCATGAATCTACTCAACTGGGAAACTGCATATTGTATATCTAGCCTTGTGTTGCATGCATATATAAGGCATCACACAGCTTGTTGATAAAGAGAAGTATCAAATGCATCACTGGAATCCTCAACTGAGAACTTGAATCCTATCTCAAATGGTGTGGAAACAGGCTTGCAATCCTCAAAGTCAAAATGTTGAAGTAGTTTTTCAAAGTACTTTGCTTGATGCATAACGATTCCCCCCGCAACAGATACAAACAGAATGCCAAGATAGTAGCTCAAAAGATTAAGCTAAGTGACATCAAAAGTATGCTGCAAATCAGCCATAAGAATGTCAAGTTTTTCATCACATGACCCAATCAAGAGTATGTCATCAACATAAAGAACAAGCACTATAAGATCAGCCCCATTTTTACGTACATAGAGTGTGCTTTCAATTGGACTACATGTGAAGCCAAGATCAATCAAGTGCTTATGGATTTTGACATACCATGCACATGGAGCTTGCTTGAGACCATACAAGGCTTTATGCAAGCGACAAACCATATGCTCTTTCCCTTTCATAACAAATCCAGGAGGTTGTTTCACATAGACCTCTTCTTGCAAATCACCATTCAAGAAAGCTGTTTTTATGTACAACTCATGCACTTTCCAACCTTGATGGTGTTGATATATTTAGGTAGTAATGTGTATGAACACCCTAGGACTGCCAGGCACTTTTTTTGCCTCTTTAGGAGGTTTTTTCCCCCGGCTTGTATATACGCCTATTGCCCTAATGGGCTACTTATCTTTGTACATTCTCTAGTAATACATTCAGTATTGTGTGTTGTGCTCCAAGCTTCTTCTTCTTCTTCCTCGTGTTGTTCGTGTGCTTTCGTAGACGTCTAAATCCAACAATTGGTATCAGAGCAGGTCGTCGCTTCTTCTAGGGCGTCGTCTACACCTCTCCGATTATAGTCTCATATTTGCATGAAATTTGGTGAGCATACTCAAGGTGTTTCAGAGATCAAAACAGCTTTGCTGTGTAGTGCCGAAATCGCGATCTGAGCTCATTTCGGCCTCCGAATGCACTATTGTAGTGTTTGTGCAGGCTATTTTGTCTTTTTGTACCAAAGGCATATACCTATTTCTATTCGCCAGTATAAGCATCTGGAAGTCCGCTACATATGTAGCAGAACTCATTTGGGAAGTTTCGTTCAACTTTTTGAGATATAGTCAATTTTTTGCATCAGGGTATTTTAGTCACCAACCATGGCTGAAAGTAGTGATGTATTTCGTGTGTTGGTTGTTGAGGATAAGTTGGATGGTACCAACTACTCGTTGTGGGCTTATATGACGCAACATGTATTGGTTGCAAAAGGACTGTGGAACATTGTGCAGAGTGTTGAAAAACGTCCACACCTGCAACTGTTACAATTGCAGGTACTAAAGCTGATGCATAAGGTGTCGAAGATGATGATATTCTGCATATTACTATTCGTGCTGCGGTTTCTGCTGCACCTACTGTTGAGCATATTCGTTGGGATGGCGGAGATGGCCAAGCACATGCATTGATAGCTTTTTCTGTCAAACGTGCCATTATTCCTCACGTTCGCTCTTGCAAAATAGCTAAGGATGCTTGGGATACACTTACCACATTGTACCAAGCTAGGAATGAGGCTCGTGTTGCTTACCTCCGAAAATAGTTGGAGAGTCAGCACATAAATGAACGTGATTCTATGGAGAGTTTTCTAACAAAGATCAAAGACTTGAAGGAACGGCTGATTTTTGTTGATGAGGTTATACCAGATAGCTCACTTGTGCAGACCGTTCTTTATGGTCCTCCTGATTCATATCAGAGTTTTGCTTCTACTCTTCAGTTGATGGTGAAAGGCAATCCAAATGCCTTGTCATTTGAGGAGTTAGTCTCTGTTCTGTTGCAAGAGGATCGATCTAGGCAGAATAGGTCCATTATGTATGTTGTAGATCAAGCTTTCCTGGCTAGTCAGAAGGGCAAAGGAAAATGGAGCTCTTCAAGTAGTAAGCAGAAATCTGCTAATTCTGCACAATCGAACAGGGAAGACAAAGATGATAAGAAATCAGAAAAGTAGAAATTGTTTTGCAAGTACTCTAAAGGAAATGTCATATCATAAAGAACTGTCCAAAATTGGCTGCTAAAGAGGCAAAGAAGAAAGACGCCGGAATGGTTGTTGTAGAGGCCTCTACACCAAAATCCAAGTCTGTTAATCTTGTGCAGGAAGAAGAATGGGTGTTTACTACTGTTTGTAGTTTTGACCCATCTTCTCATGACTAGTGCATGTCTGCAATAGACTTAGATGTTTGGTACTTTGACAATGGGGCAACCAAACATATTACCTCGCAGTGCAATTTCTTCTCTTCACTCGAGCCTGCCCCTACAGGGAATACTGTTACATGCACCAACAAATCCTCTTATCCTATTATGGGACTTGGTAAGATCATTTTGACTACTACTGATGGTAGTTCTTTCACTGTGTCAGATGCTTTGTTTGTGCCAGGGATCAAGAAAAATCTGTTATCAGTTTCTGCATTAGCCAAGATTGGCTTGGTTGTGAAATTTATTGATGACAGATGTACAGTTCATGATTTGTCAAATGGCGACGTGACTATTACTTCTAACATTTTATGTCATGGGTTGTATAAGCTCATAGACTATGAATGATTTGTAAATGATTTGACATGTGTAGTACATGATTCTCAGGCTATATCAGATGCAAAGCTTTGGCATGCACACTTTGGTCATCTGAATTTTGCTAGTTTGATATGCCTGCAGAAATCTGAAATGGTGTCCTCTTTGCCCAAACTTGAGGCACCCGGAAAACATGTTTGTCAAGGCTGTATTTTGGGCAAAATGCAGTGTTCCTCCTTTCCAAAAGATGGTTCAGTTTGGGCTAGTCAGAAATTGTAGCTTGTACATAGTGATGTTTGTGGTCCTATGCAGACACCTTCTTTTGGAAATTATCTTTATTTCATGACTTTCATTGATGATTTTACCAGGCATGCATGGGTATATCCATTGAAGGCAAAGTTCTAAGTGTTCATGTGCTTCAAACAGTTTTTGGTTTTGGCTGAAAATCTGTCAACATGTAAAATGGGAACCCTCCGTTCTGATCGAGGGAGGGAATATATGTCTTCTAATTTTAATGATAAAACACCAGTGTACAATGTTGTATACACCTCAATAGAGTAGAGTTTTTGAACGAAAGAATAGGTCACTCATGGAGATGGTGAGGTGTATGGTCAAGAGTCAGGCTTAACCACATAGTTTCTGGCTTGAGGTTGTCATGTGTGCAGCATATGTACTTAACAGGTGTCCCACTAAAGCGCTGTAGTCTATCACTCCATATGAGGCTTGGCATGATCGCAAGCCATCCATTGCACATCTGCATGTTTTTGGTTGTTTGGCATATGCATTAGTGCCTCAACAACATCACAGAAAATTGGATGATAAAGCAGTAAAATGTATTTTTGTTGGGTACAATTCTGAAAGTAAAGAATATCATCTGTATCATCCACAGACTAAACGCATTCTAGTTAGCCGTGATGTTGTTTTTGTGGAAGATGCTATTCAACCATTGCTTTCATGTACTAAGGAGACATTTGTTAGCTCCAAAGACGTGTATGATACTTTGTTGCATCTTTTTACACGTGGACAGTCTAGTGTTGGTCCTAATGAGGCAACTTCTTAGCCTTTGCAAGTTTCATGTGATGATGCTGATCATTACATTTCTGATGCAGATTTACATGATGCACTTGTTGATGAGAGAGCTGATATTGAGCAAGCAAAAACTATGCCAAAATGCTTGGTGCAAACTTTGTGTGATAGCAAATTAGATGCACCTCTGTCATATCGTACTCTTTTAGGCTCTCGTGGTGCCTCTTTTGCATCAGATTGCTGCATCTAGTCTCTATGATGAGAATGAGCCTATTTCCTTTGATGAAGCACAAAATTTAGAAAATTGGATGGCTACTATGCAATCTGAATATGATGCTATAATGAAGAATGGTACTTGGTCTTTATGTGACTTGCCTCCTGGCAAGAAGGCCATTGGGACTAAGTGGGTATACAAGCTGAAGCGTAAGCCTGATGGTACAGTTGATAGGTATAAGGCTAGGCTTGTTGCAAAGGGTTATGCACAGGAAAGAGGCATTGATTTTGATGAGACCTTTGCATCTACTTGCCAAATGACTACTGTTCGTAGCATCGGTGCACTTGCAGCTCATCATGGTTGGAATGTACATCAGTTGGATATCAAAATAGCATTTTTGAATGGCGAGTTGCATGAAGAAGTGTATGTTTTTCAGCCCCGTGGCTTTGTGCAGAAAGGGCATGAGAACCAAGTGTGCAGATTAAAGAAGGCATTATATGGCTTAAAGCAAGCACCATGTGCTTGGTATGAAAAGATACATGCCTATTTGATTGCACATGGTTTTAAGAATAGTCCAACTGAAAGCACCTTATATGTTAAGTGTGCAATTGATGTACTTCTGATCATTGTGGTTTATGTTGATGACATGCTGCTCACTGGTCCTCATGAGAGGCATATTGCTAATTTTAAGGCTGATTTACATGCCTCATTTGAGATGTCTGATTTGGGGCATTTGCATCACTATTTGGGCATTCAATTTATGCACGTTGATGGTGGAATGGATTTGTGTCAAACGAAATATATCGAAACATTATTGTAGCATTTTGGCCTTGAAGACTGTAAGCCTATTGCCATTCCTATGGAGATAGGTTTACGATTGAGTCTTCAGGATGTTGGAGATGCATTTGATGTTGTTCTCTATCAGGAGGTTGTTGGATGCTTGATTTACTTATGCATTACTCGGCCAGATATTCAGTTTGTTGTCTCACAGATGAGCAGGTTTATGCATTGCCCAGGTGTCAAGCATTGGCAGGCGATTAAGCGAATCTTTCGCTACTTGAGTGGTACTCGGATACTTGGGTTGTTTTATCCCAAGGGGGGATCACTACCGCCAGATTTGCATACTTTTTCTGACTCTGACTGGGCTGGTTGCTATGACACTCGTGTGTCCACTAGTCGCATTTGCTTCATTCTTGGTATCTCATGTATATCTTGGTTGAGCAAGAAGCAGTCTACTATGGCCACTTCTAGTTGTGAGGTTGAGTATAGGGCAGCTTTCACAGCCACTGTTGAGTGTGTGTGGCTTAGATGCCTTATGGCTAATTTGGGTGTTGGCCAGTCTTCTATCACCACCATCTTCACTGACAGTCAAAGAGCATTGGCAGTTGTGAGGAACCCTATGTTCCATGCTTGCACTAAGCACATTAAGGTGCATTATCATTATACCAGGGAGAGGTTCTCTGCTAAGGAGATCAGCTTGGCATATGTGCCCACATAGGAGAACATTGCAGACCTTTTCACGAAGGCTCTGCCTAGGGAGAAGTTTGAAGCTTTTCACAAAGCTTTGGGCTTACTTCCTTTTGTGGATTGATTCCACATAGCTTGGCACTTCCTTATACATGAGTGCTAGCTCCTTGTTCACCGCATCACTTTCAGGGGGGATTTGTTGATATATTTAGGTAGTGATGTGTGTGAACGTCACTAGGACCTCGAGGCACTTTTTTCCCTCTTTAAGAGGTTTTTTCCCTTGCCTCGTATATATGCCTATTGCCCTAATGGGCTACTTATCTTTGTACATTCTCTAGTAATACATTCAGTATTGTGTGTTGTGCTCAAAGCTTCTTCTTCTTCCTCGTGTTGTTCGTGTGCTTCCATAGACGTCTAACTCCAACAGATGGAAGCCAATGCAACCACGGTACGAATGGTAGTCATGAGTGAAGTAGGTGCAAAAGTTTCCTCATAGTCAATGCCATATTGTTATGCATATCCTTTGGCAACCAATCTAGCTTTGTAATAATCAATGCTACCATCAGACTTTCTCTTAATCTTGTAAACCCAATTTGTACCAATGGCATTCTTTCCTTTTGGCAATTTACATAAGAATCCACAAAATTACTTGATGCATGGCGAGAGCTTGATCTTGTTCTACAAAGTAAAGGTGCACTCAATTTGTTGTCCTACAAAGGTTGTTTAAGCCACTTTGGCATAGTTTGTGCACTCTTGATAGACATGCGTTCATTATGTAAAACATCTTCAATATGTACATCATACGTGGGCTGATTTCATCTTCATTTTCAGCCATATGTTAATGCAAATGTTCAACCATATGTGGTTGAAAATTTCCAATAGTTTGGACATTTTTTGACTGAAAAATTTCAGCCATGTTTGGCTAGAAATTCTCTGCATTTTCAGCACTATTTTGCCAGAATTTTTCAGCCCTTTGAGCCTCAGTTGGCTGGACTACATGGCCATAGTCAAGAGCACCATTTTGGAACAAAGGCATGAGTGTATCGAACACATCTTGTGAGCTAACTGTTGACTATTTTTTGCATTCAAATAGAGGGAAAACTGAATTTTCAGCAAATACCACATCTCGACTCACAATAATTGTGTTTGTCAATGGATGGTACAAACAATATCCCTTAATTTCAGCACTATAACCAACAAATATACATTTCTTTGCCTCGTCATCAAGTTTGTGATGTTTGTTGTGATGGCACAAGAGCATATGCCAAACAACCAAACACACGCATATGACTAACCATAGGCGTATGACCATTCCGAGCCTCATAAGGAGTGATGACTCTCAATGCTTTTGTAGGGTAGCGATTCAACACATAGTTTGCACACATGACCGCGTCCATCCAAAACTTATTAGGAAGGTGCTTTCCTTTAACCATACATCGTGCCATTTCAAGTAGAGTTCTATTTTTATGTTGGGCAACACCATTTTGCTAAGGTGTATATGGCATCGTACATTGGTGTGAAATACCTCGTTCACAAAGAAAACTCATGTGACATGTGTTCACCACCACGATCCATGCATAGAGTCAAAAGCTTTTGTGAAGGAAAATTTTCAGCCATAGCTAAAAATGCTTTGAAGCAAGACAATACCTCATTCTTTGTTTTCATAGGATACACCCATGTATGCCGAGTAGCATCATCAATGAAGGTAACAAAATATACATGCTTCCCAAAAGATGGAGTCTTGACGGGACCACATACATCACTATGAACAAACTGCAATTTTCTTGTAGTGTGTGTATGACTATCTTTTGGAAAAGAAGCATGATGCATTTTTCCAAGAATGCAACCTTCACATGCATGCTTTTCAATGGACTCAAGTGTAGGAAAACCAATAACCATGTCCTTTTTTTGCAAGTAAAGCAAACTATTGAAGTTCAAGTGACAAAAACGAGCATGCCAAAGCTCCATTTCAGCCATGGAAGAAGTATGAGCAACCAAGGCATTCGAGGCAGCCCTCTTGTATGTATCCATGTGATACAAGCCATTACATGATGTACCAAACATCACGATAACATCACCATTGCTGAAATCATGAACCGTACACTTATCAATTCCAGCTTTGGCAATCAACGGAACTGAAATTAAGTTCTTCTTGATATCGAGCACATACAATGCATTTTTCAAGAGAATCACACCTCCATTTGTAGCCATAAGCTCAATTTCTCCTACTACAATGATAGGATAAGAGGCATTGTTTGCACACACCACATGTCCTCCTTTGGGTGCATCTTTCAAAGAGGCAAAAAATCTTTTGCATGATGTTATGTGCTTTAAAGCACCACTATCAAAGAACCAATCCGAATCAGTCTCACTCACAACCATACATTTAAAATGCAAAGAAGCATCATAATGACATGCAACAACACATGCCCAAAGATCTTGGGCCATGTTAGCTTCATCATTATTTACATTTGTTGAGCTTTTAGCTATAGACATGCGGGATTCCTTCTTCTTTTCATTGCATTTAGCAAGCTTTCTAGACCCATCAATAGTATGACCAGCCTTTCGACAATATTTGCATATCTTCTTTTTTTGCAAATCACCATCGTTAGAGGAATGAGTGGAAGAAGAAAGTTGAGGCTTTGGTTTTGATGAACCCAAAGTTGAACCATACTTGTGTTTCCCCTTTTGTGAGATAACAAGTGCTTGCTTTCCCTCAATCAAACCACTCCTATTCACTCTAGATTTCTCTTCTTGCAAAAGAAGAGACACAAACTCATAAAATGCATACATATTAGGATCCCCTTTTGCAACCAAACAGACAGTAGTAGCAAAGCTTTGAAAAGATTCGGGTAATCCTTTCAACAATGTAGAAATGAGTGATGCATCTGCAATAATCTCATCTATGTTTGCCAATTGCTCTTTCAAGTCCTTGATGCATGTCACATACACATCCACCATCTCATTTTCAGCCATACATACATCCTCAAGTTGCTTCCTCAAGTACGCAACACGTGCTTCATTACACCTGGCATACAAAGAAGCAAGAGTGTTCCATGCATGTCGTGATGTAGAACATGACTGAATGTGTGGAACTATATGACGCTTCACAAAAGGTGCAATCAAAGCATGAGCTTGAGCATCTTTTTCATCCCATCTAAGTTGCTCCTGTGTAGGTGGAGAAGGAGAAACCACTGTACTCGAAGAAGAAGCTCCATTTGTGACAGTAGATGTTGAAATAGAAGCAGCTGGAGGTCTTTGATCTACGTCTGTCGCTATGTTCCAAAGTTATTTTGCAACAAGAACATGCTTCATCATGTAAGACTACATCAAATAGTTGGTCCCATCAAGCTAATCTTCAACTTGAAGCATGCCAAACAAGTCATTGTTGCCCGCCATTTCACCAAAGAACAAGAATGTGACAAAATCTTCACTTTGACGAAAGCTAAAATGAATGCTGAAATTTAAGCTCACAAACCATCACTCTGATGGCAATTCTGACTGCATGAATGGCTTTGAAATGGGGGTAAAACTTTAGGGCACCTAGTTGAAATGTTTCTTGGTTTCTTGGTTCTATGCTCTGAAGTTGATTTGCACTGTTAAAGTGTGCACACACATGCCACGATGCGAAAATCCAAAACTTGAGAAGGAGCTGAACCTTCTCTGATACCACTCTTGGGTGTGTGTAGAAGTATGAGAGACACACGAGAAGCACACACAAGGAGCAAAAATGCAGCAAGACACACGGAGAAGTCGATGGTTGAGCACTAGGGTAAAAAGTGCCCATGTATAGGGAAAAGGTTCACATCAAAGCTACTCGAGGAACACATAAGTGTAACAAAGAGGCCTTTGATCAACAAGAGAGTGTATTACTCAAGCCTGAGCATCTCTAGTTAGCAGCTATCTCTTCATCATGAAGATTCAGCCTTGAATCATTTGATCTGTGAGAATCTACCACAAGATGAATTGTTTTGTAATGTTAAGCAGAAAGCTCAAGAAGGAAAAGTCCAAGAGGTAAACGAATTTTAGGAAAAGGATGGATTACTACTCTATAAGAAACTATTGTATGTCCCTCCAGGAAAGCCCAGGATCCAAGTACTTCAACAACGTCATGACAACCTTGCAACAGGACATTTTGGAGTGAATAAAACAATAGAACTCATATCAAGTGATTTTTGGTGGCCTCAAATGTGGAAGGAAGTCAAAGAATATATCCAAACATGTGACACTTGCAATAGATCTAAGGTACCCTGACATAAAGCTCATGGCCTCATGCAACCTTTACCTATTCCAGAAAGGCCATGGGCTTCATTGTCTATGGATTTCATCACAGATCTACCAAAGTCAGATAAGTATGATGCCATTTTTGTTATTGTGGATAGACTTATAAAGATGGCACACTTCATTCCAACTACCAAGGCAATCAAAGGTGCAGCCATTTCTAGAATTTTTCTCAAATACATCTTTAGGCTTCATGGATTCCTTGATGATATTGTCAATGATCGAGTTCCATAGTTCATATCCAGCTTTTGGAACAATCTTTGCAAGCTCCTTGGTGTTCAAGTTAAACTATCAACAACAAATCATCCACAAACTGATGGACAAACAGAACAGGTGAATCAAGTCCTAGAGCAATATCTCCATTGCACCAGCAACTATCATCAAAATGATTGGTTTGAGCTTTTACCCTTTGTAGAGTTTGCATATAAAAATAGTGTTCATGCATCTACTAAGTAGACTCCCTTCTTTGCCAATTATGGACAACATCCAAGATGGATATACAACTCTCAAATCATGCCAAGAACCTAGCTGCTAGAGGCAAGGCCCAATACCTGATGGACATTCAAAAAGAACTTAAGGAAGAGGTCCATAAATCTCAAGAATATTATAAGTACTATGTAGATCAACATCGTGTTCAGAATCCATCGTATCAAATTGGGGATAAAGTATGGTTACTCAAAAAAAATTTGCAAACTTTAAGGCCTTGTGCAAAGTTAGATCATCAAAGATTTGGTCCATTCACCATCTTGGCCAAGATTAATCCAATCACCTTCAAGCTCTAGCTACCAAGTACCATGAGAATACATCCAGTTTTCCATGTATCCATGTTGGAACCATATCAGATTTCACCATTGAGGGGGGAGACACCTAGTCCTTCACCACCCATCGAGATTGATGATCATGAAGAATTTGAAGTCAAGCATGTCCTAGATTTGAGAATATCCCAAGGAAGATTGGACTACCTTATTCATTGGAAAGGGTATGACATTAGTGATCGTACTTGGGAACCTGAAAAAAACCTTCAGAGAGCACCAATCAAGGTTCAAGAATTCCATAAGAGAAATCCAATGAAGCCAAGACCAAAGAACATGACTGCTCCTCATGGAACTTGTCGCTTGAGGGGGAGGTGATGTCATGGACAAAGGAAACCATCCTGATCCTCAAATTCCATGTGAATCCTATATCTCATGATTGGTTCAGAATTAGGAGAAAACCAATGCCTCCATTGCATTGAGAACATGTCGAAACCCTAAGATTGATTGTCTATTTGCTAAATTTTGACATCTGGAGGTCTTGTTCAGATTGCTAACATCATTGATGACATCATCAGCTCGTAACTACCCTTGGGAACTGCCCTTGAAATCCTATATAAGGAGGCCTTGGCCACATACATACTCAATCTTGCCAATGCCAGTCTTGGGAGATCAAGGAGTCCTGATCACCAAGTAAGTACTTTCAAGTTCCAGTTCGAGGTCTAGTCTTGTCTCTTGCTCTAGTCTTGTCTAGTCTTGTATCCTGGACATCTAGCCTTGTCCTATTGTAATCTTGTAGTAGGAGATCTTGCCGAGTTCTTTCTAGTATCTAGTTCATCTCCCAAAAGGGAGTTCAAGTAATCTAGAGATCTTGCTCCATACTTACAATCCCGGGTTGTGGGATCTCCTATATCATCTCTAACTGAGTTATCTATACCTATCAGTCCTGGGTTGTGGAACTTCTTGTATCAGCTACATATTCTTGTTCTATTTTCCCTACATGGGTATTCGTGTAATCAAAATCATATTTCTGAAATCTTGTCTATTGTAGTCAGAGAGCACAATCTACTCTCCCCTGATAGGAATGAGTGAAAGACTACATTCAAGAGTAAAGGAAGGGGAATGCAATCGAAGCAAATGCCACCAGCACAAAATACAACGTTAATGTGGAGACCCAAGAAGTAACAACAAATCAACCAAGAGGATCAAGGTGACTCTTCTTGCAGTCGTAAAGAATCAATTGCATCTAGAGTATGCATGACAGGGCCACATTACAAGGCCACACACTCGGCACATAGCTTCTTCAATAAAAGCAGTGTTGCACATTTCCATAACCGGAATAGGACTTAGCTTCTACTATCATAGGAATGATCATCTATTGCAAATAAATAAATGCTTCGACTATAAACTAATATCTTGTTTTCTTTCAGACTTGAGAATTAAGAAAAAGTATGGTAAGATACCTTACTTGTCTCTACTTATGCAAGGGGTTAGAGCGATGAAAAATGACATATCAATGGACTACACGTAAACATGCTAAAGTGGTTTCTCTCTTGAGCTGATTCTCTACTACATTACGAGTGTAGATGGCTTCCAAAGACTCTGAAGTGACGATTCAAGAGGAAGTGCTTGAATTTTCGATTAAGAGCGTGACAAAGGCCAAAGGACATTGGTTTCAAGAATACCAACCAGCTGGTGAACATTTGTTCTTGGTGACAATTAAGGTCATGGATACGGATCATCAATTCCCAGTAATGTCCCAAGACTTCAAGATCCTACACAAGATTCCATCCACCTTGGATGTTTTGACGAAGGCTAGGATTCATAAGTATTTTGAGTTGCCAATCTACAAGCCAGATTTCCAGAGATGCACACAAGTAATGAACACTCTTCATTCAGCCTTGGAGAAACCATCAATGATAGAAGCAAAAGTACTTAATGCAAAAGGTGAATGGGTCAACATACAATTCACACACAAGCTAATCAAAGAAGCGTTTGAATGGACCAAGGACAGGACAACCAATCTCAAGGAAGAAAGTCATGGCACGAAGACAAGAACTTTCTTGGATATCAATCATGTTGATATTGAAGAAGAAGTCAGATTGGTGCATCAAGCTTTTTTCTTTCTTAATATGCACAGATATTCAGCACCGCAGAAGATAATAGTTCAATTACTATCTCATGTCACCAAGTAAATAGGCAACCAAATAAACTTGATTCCCTACATTCAAGAACGATTATTTGAAGCCGAGAAGCAATGGGGTCATAAGAAGTTTTTTAATGGAAGTATGGCTTTGACTATATTAATATACCATGCATTAGGCCTTCAAGAATACCTCAAAGAAATGCCACATCTGCTGAAATGTCTAGGTATGCGAATCCAACAACAGTACCAAAGAGGACGAAAGGAGTGAAGATAACAGAGGAAGCAGGCACAAGCTCACAACCGGTGATGCAAGGAGCAAAAAGACAGAGGAAAGTACTAAAAGCAAAAGAAGAAACTCCACCATCAAAGAGGACACATGTACTCCCTAGAACAAAAGTTGAGAAGTCCACACCTATTACTGAAGCAGAATTGCAAGAAGCCATGGAGGAAACTCACAAGTTCATAGAAGCATAGATCAATCTACCAGTTCAAGGGCATCACTACCATCAAGTTCATACCACATCTATGCCAGGAAAGAGACTAACCAAGTTTCACCAATATAGAGAATTGGGTTTATTCAATTCTATCTCTTCATCTAAAATCCACGAAGAACATGAACCATCAACTATGAATGTTGATATCCAGAGTGAATCAAATGATGATGGTAATTGGGATGAAATAAATCAAGTCAAAGATTCGCTTGAAGTAGAAAGCAAAAAGCTAGAACAAGTACCGGATGCTACATTCAAAGATGGACAAAAAGAAAGGCCAACAAAAGAGGATGTACACACACTGAAAATGAATGACACAACAAAGACAAGGATCTCAGTGCATGTGCTTATGCATCTTTTCTATCCCAATGAAGTTTCTCAACAATAGGTGCAACAAGAGTCATACCATGACCAGGAAATCAAAGATCATCATCTTCAACACCATCTACATCACCTTCAAAAATTGTATTTGCAAGTGTAGTAGGACATTTTTCAACACCATGTACTATACTCCGCAACCCTATTGTTACCAATACATGGTGCATCATATATGCCCACAATGGGTAATTAGTACCATCCAACTTATCCTCAACAGCCAGCATACAAAATACATCATTGCTTTCAGCCATGGCCAGTGACTAAATACCTTGATGTAGAAAATTGATTGTAGATCAAAAAGTTGAAAGAAATACCTTACTGAGCTCTACTAAACTTGTAGCAGAATTTGCAATGCGTGTATTGACAAACCAAAACCTATATATATGTTTGGAAAATGATGATAAAATTGCTTGCAGAGTGGTTGTGATAAGGTGTTGGGAGGTCAAAATGAGATCAAATAAAAATAAAGATGTTTTGAACTCTTAATCACCTTGAGTATGCGCACCAATTTTTATGTGATTCTGAGATAGTGATTGGAGGCGTGTTGGCAACATCCTAGATGAAGCAACAACCTTCTGTGATACCAATTGTTGGAGTTAGAGATTCTTGCAAGCACACGAACAACACAAGGAAGAAGAAGAAGTTTGGAGCACAACACAATACCGAATGTATTACCAAGTGAATGTAAAATGATAAGTGACCAATCAGGGTTATAGGCATATATATAAGGGGGTGGAAAAAAACTCCTAAAGGGGAAAAAAAGTGCCCCGACGGTCCTAAGTTTGTTCACACATATCACTACCAAAATATATCAACAATAAAAGCAGCCCAGACCTTAAGTTTTTTTCTAATTTTGTTCAGATTTGTTATCTTTTGGATTCAGCCAACATATAAAAGGCATAAAAGAATAATGGTTATTGAGCCACTTGACATCAATGTACTGTTACTCTTTTATGATTTTGACTTCATACAAAGAAGTCATTTCCTATCTTAATCTTGAACTTAGTGAACTTACTCTTGCCCTCATCCCATAAACCCATGCATACATGATTCAATTCATTGATATGTATGCATAATGTATGCCAAGAAGACATACACCTTTGCTCAAAGATGTTGGACATGCATAAGGTTCAAAAATTGAACCCCTCTTCAAAGTATGCATGAAATTCAATCTTGTAATTCGATTCTATGCATGAAAGTGCATCCACTATATGCTAATGGTTTTCCATTCATGTTCATGCCATACTAGAATGGACATTCTATGCTCATCTTTTTGATAATCTTGAAGGGGTGAGTTCCATTTCATAGTAATGAAAAACCATTCATCATTCATGTATGTCTTAATTGCATCACTTAGGTGAGTAAGTGCATGCACCTTTCTATGTGCATATGGACCACCTACTTCATTCAAAATGCATTTTATATGCATTACTTTTAGCATGGCCAAGGAAGAAAATAAAAATGGAAATGGTACTTGTTATGAATTATGGAATATGTTGAACAAGGCATTGTTGGAGTGTTAATTTATTGATGTATTAATGTGTTTTGGTGTTTTGATATAGAAGTTGAAGGTTTGTGAGGGAGTGAAAGGCGTGAAAGGGCAGACATCTAGAATCCGATTTATAATTTATTTAGTTTGTAAATAAACCCACGTAGAAGGTTCTATTGTTAGAAACAGTTAGAAAAGTAGTGGTTAGAATAAGGTTCATTGTAGACCGCAATTTTTTATATTGAAAGCAAAAGATTTCTACAAAAGTTACAAACTTTTACTTTCACGCATGCTTTTCAAAGCTGCTCTCATGTAACCACTATTTTCAACTTAATAAAAAAAACCTATAAATACATGCACTCTGTGGATTGTTGAAACAGCATGGGGGGAGATTGCACCCAATACTGTGTTCTGTCTCGTCTCCTAGCGTGTCTATTTTTCTGGGTGTTTTTTGCATCTGTAACTTTTGTGTGTATCTGAGATAAGATCGTGATAACAGTGGTATCAGAGCTCTGCAATTCTCACTATGGAGGGGTCTGATTTTGTTTGTTTTGGCAATTGATCTCTGTTTTGTTGTTCTATGTTCGCGATCCAATTTTGATTCCAATTCCGATTCTGATTCCGATTTTCATTTCCGTTTTTTATTCCGTTCTGGTTTTCGGTTCCATTTCTGTTTCCTCTTCCTGTTCCAGTTTTTGTTTCTGTTCTAGTTCTAGAACGAGAACCTACATTTACTCCTAGGTTTACACCTACGTTTACTCCAAGGTGTCAACTAAGGAATAAAACTTAGGCATAACTAAGGCATTACTTTGGCATCTTTGGCACCCAAGGCTCCCTTGGTGACTGTTGGCAGTCGTTGGATACATGCGGACCAATTTTAATTTATGAGTGGCAATAAGGAGTTTTAGATTCACCAAGGTGGGAGGATTTGAACCCACAACCTCATTCACACAAGGGAAGTGCTTTACCACTACACTCTCTCTTTGTGTTGTCACTCTAGTTCTCTCCTCTTATATTTAACACAACTTTCATCTCTTTCTTACTTTTTCAAGAAGGCTTGGGCAAGACGATGTGACGCGGCACATCTCAGGGTACATCCTATCCGGGTACATTAGGTTACATCACGCAAAGGTACATCGCACCAAGGTACATCCTTCTAGGGTACATCCTGCTAGGGTACATTTTCTCAAGGTACATCCCAAGAGGGAAGCACTAGATTGAGGATCCAAGATAACTTGCTTGGGTGAGAATTAGGTTCAAGAGATTGAGGTTGAGAGCAAGGAAAGTCCGTAGCAAGGGCGTTTTGTTCTTTTCATACTCATGGACTTATTTAAAGACTATGTCAGCACCTCATAGATAATCTTAATAATTTAACACCTCCATGAACATTTCCATGCATGTGTTTTATATGGGACATGCTTATTTTTTTCAGTGATGGAACATGTGATTGGCCATCCATGTTTATTTTTATTTTATCAACTGAGGTCATTTGCTTTTTCAACTAAGGGGCGTGTTATGAATTATGGAATATGTTGAACAAGGCATTGTTGGAGTGTTAATTTATTAATGTATTAATATGTTTTGGTGTTTTGATATAGAAGTTGAAGGTTCGTGAGGGCGTGAAAGGCATGAAAGGGTGGACATCAATAATCTGACTTATAATTTATTTAGTTTCTGAATAAACCCACATAGAAGGTTATATTGTTAGAAACAACTAGAAAGGTAGTAGTTAGAATAAGGGCTATTGTAGACCGCAATTTTTGATATTGAAAGCAAAGGCTTTCTACAAAAGTTACCAACTTTTACTTTCATGCATGCTTTCTGAAGCCGCTCTCATGTAACCACTATTTTTGTCTTAATAAAAAAAATCCTGCAAATACATGCACTCTGTGGACTGTCGAAACACAGTGCAAGGGTGGAGATTGCACCCAATACTGTGTTCTATCTCGTTTCCTGGTGTGTCTATTTTTCTGTGTGTTTTTTGCATCTGTAACCTCTGTGTGTCCGTGAGATAAGATCCTGATAACAGTACTTATCTCAAATTTTGCTGCTTCCATCTTTTGTGTCCTTAAATGTTGAGGCTTACCCACTTAGATATTTTGAACTTGAAGTTGCAAAGTCTGAGTCACTGTCACTTTCTAAACTTCATTTTTCTCCCTTAGGCAATTTAGATACTTACTTGTGTCCCCAAGTATGCATCTATCTCTTGTATATGTGGTAGATGACATATCCAATTGCTCATGGATAACCAAAACTTGCATTCCATGGATGATCTTTCATGTGAATGAAATATGAGCCATGCAAGGATTACTAATTCTTCTTCCTACCATTCCAATCCTATATTTTTTAAGCACTTTATTAATACTAAAGGATGCTAAGAAAGAAGAAAGAAAAGAGAACTTAGTTGTACTTGCTTGACATAAGTTGATTGTAGAAGTCCTCTTTTAATGCTTGTGAAAGGGGAATCAAGCAAAAAGAGAAGAAGAAGATCAAAGAGTAAAACTGCTAAGTAAAGAACAAAGTTTATGAAGAAAAGAACAACTCTTTACCCAAAGCCCTATAGGAGGTGTGGAATTAAAGAAAGATAACAACCAGGACATTTCATGGGAGGTTGCACACAGCTTCCTCATCCACCAAGAGCAAGCAGTGAAGCGAAACAAGCAGGGAAGAGAGACAGCACACGAAGGACTCTTCATCAGATAAGATAACAAATTGTTTGAAGGTCCTAGCTACCTCCCCGTCCACTGGATGCGTGTGGTGGAAAGAAAGGAATTAGGTCCCAAAGGATGACAAAGAAGATTTAAGAACAGGACCTTTAAAACATGATGCTGATTTAAAAGAGAGCAGAGGTCAGCAAAGTAAGGTGTGTGACAGAAAATAAGTAAACAGGCTCCAAGTAATACAATTGGGTCAGATGTGTGAAGACAAAGACATATCAGAAAACCAAAAATTAGAAAGAGGTAGAGGCTGAGAAGTTGAAGAGAGTGACTAAGAACATCACATTCTTAGCCACTGATGGTGTGCATGGCAGCCCGATTTAATGCAGCAACCCAGATTTATGAATGTAAGGAATACCAAGGGGATAATAGAAGTAAAGGATTAACTTCGGATAAAGTAACAAATTTTCTAACAGTCCTTATTGCTTCTTCGACCACTGGGGGTGTGTATTCAGGAGCCATAAACGAGATGCAAAAAAAGGAACAAAGCCTGTCAAGGGACGATAGAGACAAAGAGGGGGAG
Organism: Ceratopteris richardii; assembly: GCA_020310875.1. Classification (NCBI taxonomy): domain Eukaryota; kingdom Viridiplantae; phylum Streptophyta; class Polypodiopsida; order Polypodiales; family Pteridaceae; genus Ceratopteris; species Ceratopteris richardii. Next base: position 142,593,939 of record CM035424.1, on the reverse strand, counting down.
AGTGTTGCAAAGAAAAGAGGTACAAAAGAGGAGCCCCCAAAATTTTCAAATTAATGGGCATAAGTTTCTTCTTCAAAATCCTATGACATCCCCTCAAAGCTATGTAAATGCACTAGAGGAGTCCTCTAGATGCATAAACCCAAATCATTGTAATATATTCTTTGTAAAATAGTAGGAAATTAGAGACTAGCCAATAAAGTGCTGGTCACTTGTGTGAAAGGACCATTTTTAGGGCATATCTATATAAGTCACTTTGTGACTCTTTGTAAAGACTTTTTGCCATTGTGAAGAAGGAGAGCTCTAGATTTTTGAATTTGCTTCTTTCCTATAGATTTTCATCTTCTCTATGATCTTTTATGTGTGTGTGAAGCTTGGAATGTGTGTGTAGGATTGTTGCCTACCCCTCCCCAGCACTTTTGAACTACTATAGTGTGTGTGTGAGCAAGTACGAGTTGTGGAGTGAGTGAAGGTGTTTCCCACCATTCACTATTTTGACCATAACTTGAAGAGCGGTCATCATATTCGAGTGAAAATATAGTAATAGATGCGTCTCATCAAGAGCTTCAAAATGAATCCATTGTTGCCCATATTCAGAGTTCGAAGCTGGGAGAAACATTCGAATTTGTGTTTACTATTGTAAGTGGTATCGCGGTAGACACTTTCAGAGATTAAGTGGGTTGGAGAGGTAGTTTAGTCTTTTCTCTTGCATTTTAGCTGAACCGCTTCATTTTCCATCATGTGTGCACATGCCCTCATACACTTGGTTAGGTCAATTCTTTGGATTGATAATTAAGCGTGTGCCAATCCACCACTATATGTACTTGTGTGGCAAATGAGATTTAGTCTCTTTGACACAAGTACCTAAGACCTCGTGACTTAGGTATACACATTTTTGGTGCCGTTGCCGGGGAACACACTCAACCAAGGTGCCTTCATTATGGTTATAATTCTGGAGTAAAGGAATCGTACTTGTAGAAGTGAATTCGTTCAGTGGCAAGTAGTCAGACACTTAAGAACTTGTTACTTCACATCTCGGAGGTGTGTGTAATGAGTTTTTAGGTTTAGGGTTAGGAGTGAAGGAGAGAAGGAGTAAGGGTTAGGTCAAGGAGAGAAGTGGAGTAGGAGTGAGTTAAAATCATCAAGCAAATTTCAAAAAAATTGCCAAGTTAGTGTAGGATAGGCTTCAATCATCAAAAACTATAAAAACCAAAAAAAATGAGTTCCTTTTAAACTTACTCAAAAAGTGGTATCACCTGCCGACAGCGACCGGTATCGCCTGAGTGATATCTTACAAGCCCTCAAGGCTACCTAGTGAGCTCAAGACTTAAGCAAGGTATCCCCAAGGTAAGCTACATTAAGATTTTAACATCAAAAGCACTATAAAAATGCAATTACATGTGATTAAAGATGTTTTCGGTATTGCGTGCTAGGACAGAGAGACTTAAGAGGTTTTCTGAGTGAGACAGAGGGTGAAGAGTGAAGAGGAGTGAGAGAGAAACATAGGGGTACAAAAATTTTTGTGTTTGGAGTGATTTTGTTTGTAGTATCGTGATCGGTTGAGTTTTGGTATCGCGATACCAAAATTCCTTAGTATCGCGATACTCACCGAAGTATCGTATCATCACATACCACTTGAGGTATCGCAATACCATTTTTGGTATCGTATCGTCAAGTTGGTATCGCGATCGCGATCTGCGAGTGGTATCGTATCGTGGTCCACTTGGCATTGTATCATCCCGATCACGGTATCATATCGTTGATCGAGCGGTATCATATCACGAGTATTCATGGTATCTTGTCGTGTACCCAATATGGCATCATGAACCTTCTGGTATCATATCGTGATGGATTTTCAGTATCGTATCGTTTAGAGCTCCAATATCATATCGCGCATTGTTGCAGTATCATGTTGTGAGGATTCCTAGTATTGTATCGTGCAGCATAGCAGTATCATATCGTTCAGTCCTAGGGTCTAGGGGTCCGGCCGGTTCAGACAGATCTGAAATCAGACACCGTTTGGTCATCCGTGTGTATGACCAAAGATCTCGAGTTTGGACTTACTAGGAGGTCTTGTGCTCTTGTGAACAAGTGACCCACTTAGCTTAGTGGTTAAGTCTCAAGGATATGAAGGAGGAGGTTTTGGGTTCAATCCCCATGAGGGACATGGGGAGAGTATTTTGCCCAAAGAGATCTAGAGCCTTCTAGAAGCATCCACTTGAGTTAACTCGAGCTGACTCGGACACTTCGCGCACATGCAGTTACATGGCCGACACATGGCTAGCTAGTATCCACCTGCCCAAGAAGGCAGTCCCCTAGAGAGAGCTATATATAGAGGCATTTGGTTGGGAGGAGAGTCATCTCTCTAGCACGTGGTGGTTGTAATCCTTAGGTTGTTGCGTTGGTACCAATGCAAGAGAATGACTATAACGACCACCACATGTTAGAGAGATAACTCTCCTCCCAACCAAATGCCTCTATATATAGTTCTCTCCAGGGGACCGCCTTCTTGGGCAGGTGGATACTAGCCAGCCATGTGTCTGCCATGTAACTGCATGTGCGCCAAGTGTCCCAGTCAACTTGAGTTAACTCAAGTGGATGCTTCTAGAAGGCTCTAGATCTCTTTGGGCAAAATACTCTCCCCATGTTCCCCATGAGGATTGAACCCAAGACCTCCTCGTTCACATCCTTGAGACTTAATCACTAAGCTAAGTGGATCACTTGTTCACAAGAGCACAAGACTTCCTAGTAAGTCTAAACTCGAGATCTTTGGTTATACACACGGATAACCAAACAGTGTCTGATTTTAGATCTGTCTGAACCGACCAGACCCTTGGATCATAGACTTACTTTATTACATTCTTCCCCCCTTGGAAAAATATTTTTGTCCTCAAAAATAGAGATATATATCTACTATAGGCAACTCCTGAGCCTCATGTTCTAAAACTTGAAGAACATGTTCATGTTCTAAAATTGGAAGAACATGTCTCATCTCTGTGGTGGCATCCCTGTCCATATGATTCAAAAATACTATCTCGCTTTGCACTTTGATAAACTGGACAAAGTACAAACTAGTGAAAGAATAAGAAGGGTGGATCTAAAAACATCCCTGGCTAATTCATAGTTTCTCAATGTGCAATTTAGGCACAAACATGTGAATTGGGTGGATTCAAATTACTAGTCCATTTATGGGCATGACTGGTGCATGGTCTGAGTAATGAAGGTGGGATTCTTATCCCTTGCAAGACTTTGAGAACTCTTGATTCACTTGAATTTATTTTGGAGAACTTAAAGTTTGGTTGTCCCAAACATCTAACTTAGATGTTTGTACAATGGTTTACTTTGATCCAACAATTACTTGATTTTTTCGCTCGACTAGAGGACTACTTTGTCCTAATGAGTTCAAAAATCCTATGTAAAACTGTAGGAGCAAATTTACCATTTTCTTTGAGTCAACCATACAATAACTTGACCAATTCAAATTCAAAATGAAAATTGTCCAACTTAGGACACTTTTCTCAAAGACTTGAGCTAAAAGTTCTTGGGAATTGTCAATATGTTGAGCAATTCCTAACTTCTCTATTCTAGAGTATACTAGACTCTAGGAAATCATTTATGCTATTAACTTGAAGCAAAATCAAATGAATAAGTCAATCTTGAACTTATCATCTTTCGATGTTTTGAAAAGGTTCTTGTACAGAACATCTATCTAGGATGTTGAATTTAGTTATCTAGTTATAACCTGCTAACCCTGATCTTTTGTAAAAAACAATCAGATACCATATCTGAGCCAATTCCAAAAGATGTGGAAAGCGAAAAGAAATAACTAAAACTCTGTACAACCAATTCAAACTTTGAAGATACGTAAACTTTCTATTAGTCAAAGTCTAGATGACTCAGGACTTTAACTTCTCAAAGATCTATTTCAACAGGGTATTGAAGCATTTTCTCTATTTTTAAGAGAAATAAACTGGATTCTCAAAAAGATTCACAACAAATCCAAAAACATCATCCAACCACAAGATACTAGTGTGGTAACCAACATCAGTGTGTTGACCCACTGAGGTTCTGTTGATGAGTTTTGTATTCAAATAATGCTTCACTTGAGACTAAGTTCAGGTCATATTCAGTCTTTCTGACTCCTTACTGGGAATGCAATTCTTGTGCATTCCTTTCAGTCAAAAGAGTGAATTTACCAAGTTACACTAGGAACTTAGTGCTTGACTTAGTCAATCAAATTCTTGGTTGAAAAGATCAACCCAAAGTCAAAGTCCAACTTTTTCAAAAATTTATCAAATATTTCTAATCGATGACACTTAAGCTTGAAGTGTTCTAAGAAGATCTTAGAAGTTACTTACTTCATACCTTCAAATTCCTTGATCTTGAAGTTATCTTAAAGTATCTTGAGATACTACTTTCATCCTTCTTGAATTAAACTCCTTTGAAGTTTTAATTTCCTTGAGGATCAAACTTTAACTTCAAAATACAAACTAGGACTAAAAGATAATTATCATCCACTGTCCAATGTCCCATACCATCTTTCCTACATTAATATGAGTATAAAATCTGGTGTCCCATACCACCCTATTTTATATTCACATTAATGTGTGGGTGATTCTTATCCTAAAGTCAAAACATCTCTTGATAGAGTACCTTCTTGCTTCAATTCTTTACAAGAATTTTGAAGTTTTAGGCATTATCTCTAACTAGATTTTCTAGGTTTTTGATCCCTTCACATGATCCTGTCACGATCTTGTGCTTTCCTTGAGGAACTTAAAAAACCTTTTGATGGAGCATCCATCCTTCTTTGCTAGGGTTTTCAAATGAAAACCAATCAAAATTCCAAGTACTTGAATTTTCATAGATTCAAGTTCAATTGGTTTATCATTGACCAATTTGTAGTGACAAGAGCTTTTGACTTCTTATCTTTAGATTCCTTTCTTAGTAATGCTCTAGGTACGTACCCCGGTCGGGACTTTTACAGGATTCTCTCTACTACCTAAGTCTAAGCATCTGCTCATGCTCTCTGGATTTGTACCAAAATCCCTTTAAGGATAGGCAAACACTTATGTTTTACCTTCCACAAACTTAAGTACCGTCTTCATGATTGCATACTACATTCTTGGAATTGCTTCACTTTGTTCAAACTTGGAACATCTTACTCTTTTCACAATTTTCCATTGGATACATGGAACCTGACTGAATAATTCCGAAAAGGAATTTTATTGCCAATACTTGGGCAATCTACAAAGTAGTTCTAATCACATGTTCTTGGACAATTCCTGATGAGTGATAAACTTCAAAGAAATGAATAAACTTTAGTATCACTTGAACTTTAGTGTTCAATAGTTGGATGTTAGGTTCCATGATTGTATCTCTAGTCAAGATGCAAAGTTTTCAAAAAGCATGGAAAATTTATTAGGAATTTTTTTGAGGATAAGAAAAGTATGCTTGGTTTTGTTTAATCTAATTAGAGCTTAAAGAAGAAACCCAAGTCAAATTAATCTTTGGGAATCAAGATATTCTTTAAAAGATATGTCAAAGTAATCTTTAGGAATTAAGCTACTTCCTCAAAGTTAAACCAATAAAAGAAATAGCCTAGTTAACTATTTCCTTAGTTAACAAAGGAATATCTTTTGGACAAGTAATAAATCCTTAAGTCTTGTTCTTGTTCAATAGTCATGATTTCTTTTAGAAAAATGATTCCCGTAAAACTAAGGATGTCTCGATGAATCATTAGACTAGAAAGCAAAAGATTCCAAGATGAATCATTGGCTTAGTATTACTTGAATCCTTGGTAGGAATCTAAAAGTTCTTGAAAGAAATATATCTCCCCATATGTGAGACTAGAATCTTTCAAGTCAATTTGATAGCTAGTAGTTCCCCAATAGTTCCCAAACCATCAGTATTGGTACTTAAGTCCAAATATTGATATAACCTAAAGGTGTATCAAAGATTCTCAGCTTTAGAATCTGAGGGGTATTAGTTTATGTTTGGACTTAAGAGGGGGAAATATCTCTAAAAGCCCATGGGTAAGCAAAGAAGCTTTTGATAGTTCAGGAGATCTTAAGGATAAAGACTAAGTCTTTATTTAAGTTGCAAGGTCAACCAGATTTGATCAAACTTGGCCATGATTGTCCAAGAAAGTGTGATTGTAACTACTCTATAGATTGCCCAAGTATTGGCAATAAAATTCCTTTTGGGAATTATTCGCTCAGGTTCCATTTATCCAATGGAAAATTGTGAAACGAGTAAGTTGTTACAAGTCTAAACAGAATAAAGAAATTCCAAGAATGTAGTCTGCAACAGTGAAGACGGTACTTAAGTCTGTGGAAGGTAAAACATAAATGTTTGCCTATCCTTAAAGGGATTTTGATACAAATCCAGAAAGCATGAGCGGATGCTTAGACTTATGCAGTAGAAAGATTCCTATAAAGTCTCGACTGGGGTAGGTACCTAAAGCATAAGTAAGAAAGGAATCTAAAGATAAGAAGTCAAAAGCTCTTGTCACTACAAAATTGGTCAAGGATAAACCAATTGAACTTGAATTTGAGAAAATTCAAGTACTTGGAATTCTAATTGGTTTTTATTTGAAAACCCTAGCAAAAGGATGGATATTCTATCAAAAGGTTTTCAAGTTCCCAAAGGAAAGCACAAGATCATGAAACAATCATGTGAAGGGATCAAAACCTATAAAATCTAGTTAGAGATAATGCCTTCAAAACTCTTGAAAAGAATTGAAGCAAGAAGGTTCTCTATTACGAGATGTTTAGACTTTAGGATAAAATTCACTCACACGTCAATGTGACTATAAAATAGGATGGTATGGGACACCAGATTTTTATATTCAAATTGATGTACGAAAGATGGTATGGGACATCGGAACGTGAGAGGATAATTATCTTTTAGTCCTAGATTAGATCTTGAAGTTAAGTTTCATCCTCAAAGGAATTAAGACTTCAAAGAAGGAGTTTAATTCATAAAGGAGGAAAGTAGTATCTTAAGATACTTCAAGATAACTTCAAGATCAAGGAAACTGAAGATATGAAGTAAGTAACTTCCAAGATCTTCTTAGAACACTTCAAGCTTAAGTGTTGTTGGCCAAAAATATTTATGGAAAAGTTGGACTTTGAGTTGATCTTTTCAACCAAGGATTTGATTGACTAAGTCAAGCATCAATTTCCTAGTGTAACTTGGTAAATTCAATTCTTTGACTCAAAGCAATGCACAAGAATTGCATTCTCAATAAGGAGTCATAAAGAATGAATTAAGGTGTGAACTTAGTCTCAAGTGAAGAATTGTTTGAGTAAAACAACTCATCAATAGAACTTGTGTCGACACACTGATGTTGGATACCACACTAGTATCTTGTGGTTAGATGATGTTTTTTTATTTGCTCTTAATCTTTTTGAGAATCCAGTTCATTTCTCTTAAAGGATAGAAAAATGCTTCAATACCCTGTTGAAATAGATCTTTGAGAAGTTAAAGTCCTCACTCATCTAGACTTTGACTCATAGCAAGTCTATGTATCTTCTAAGTTTGAGTCGGTTGAATAAAGTTTAGTTCTTTCTTTTCGCTTTCCAAATCTTTTGGATTTGACTCAGATATGGTATCTCATTCTTTTCATAAAAGTCAAGGGTCAGCCGCATAGAACCAGGTAACTAAATTAAACATCTTAGATAGATGTTTTGTACAAGAACCTTTTCAAGCATCAAAAGATGATAAGTTCAAGATTGACTTATTCATTTGAGTTTGCTTCAAGTTATAGCATAAATGATTTCCTAGAGTCCAGTATACTCTAGAATAGAGAAGTTAGGAATTGCTCAGTAGATTGAGAATCCCAAAGAACTTTTAGCTCAAGTCTATGAGAAAAGTATCCTAAGTTGGAAAATTTTCATTTTGAATTTGAATTGGTCAAGTTATAGTATGGTTGACTGAAAGAAAATGGTAAACTTTTTCCTATCTAGAGGACTACTTTGCCCTAAGAAAATGGTGAAAAAATCAAGTAACTATTGAATAGGAGTTAAGCATTCTACAAAACATCCAAGTTAGATGTTTGGGACAACCAAACTTCAAGTTCTCCAAATCAAAATTCAAGTGAATCAAGAGTTCTCAAAGTCTGGCAAGGGATAAGAATCCCGCCTTCCTTACTAAGTACATGCACCAGTCATGCCCAGAAATGTACTAGTAATTTGAATCCACCTAGTTCACATGTTTGTGCCTAGATTGCACATCGAGAAACTATGAATTGGCTAGGGATGTTTTGAATCATTTGGGCAAGGACGCCACCACAGAGATGAGACATGTTCTTCCAGTTCTAGAACATGACCATGTTCTTCCGGTTTTAGAACATGAGGCTCAGGGGTTGCCTATAGTAGATATATAGCTCTATTTTTGAGGACGAAAATATTTTCCAAGGGGGGAAGAATATAATAAAGTAAGCCTATGATTTGGGGTCCGGCGGGTTCAAACAGATCTGAAATCGGACACCGTTTGGTCATCCGTGTGTATGACCAAAGATCTCGAGTTTCGACTTATTAGGAGGTCTTGTGCCCACTTAGCTTAGTGGTTAAGTCTCAAGGATGTGAAGGAGGAGGTCTTGGGTTCAATCCCCATGAGGGACATGGGGAGAGTATTTTGCCCAAAGAGATCTAGAGCCTTCTAGAAGCATCCACTTGAGTTAACTCGAGTTGACTGGGACACTTGGCGCACATGCAGTTACATGGCCGACACATGGCTGGCTAGTATCCACCTACCCAAGAAGGCAGTCCCCTAGAGAGAGCTATATATAGAGGTATTTGGTTGGGAGGAGAGTCATCTCTCTAGCACGTGGTGATTGTAATCCTTAGGTTGTTGCACACCACTAGGAGTGAAGCCCGGAATGTATCCAATCAGACCAGCAATTCCTATAATGCCTAGACAACCAGAGCCCATAAGAAGATTAAGACCGATTCAAGTGGCTAAGTGTATGAGAAATCATTATGACGGGATGGGAGAACCTTACAAACACATAGCTGAATTCAAACAAGTTTTAAGAGCTAAACAAGTGGACGATTTCTTTTGTAGTATGAGTCCTTTGGACTCACTCTCACATGAATGGCTTTGACTTGGTTCTAGCCACTAGATCCCAATCAATTTGGAGATATTGAACAATTCTTTCAAGAATTCATAGGGGAATTCACTAAGAGAGGGACTAAACACAACTCTTCATCTTTAATCCATAGATTTAAACAGAACCCAAATGAAACTGTGAAAACAGCTACCCGAAGATTCAATCAGTATGTGGATAGATGCCTAGTAGCAGAAAGACCTACGCAGCAAAAAATGATATCATTGTTCTTGGACGGACTAACGAACAGAACCCTAAGAACTTTAGTCTATGTGAAGAGGCTACAGACGTTGAATGAATGTCTTCAAGAGTGTATTGACCTAGAGGACAACCTAGCAGATGATCTCAAAAATACAACCAGTCCTACTAAATCAAAATACACTCGAAGCATTGTAACATCCAACTCTAGTAACGTAGAAGAGTTAGTAGAGCTGGTGGCAAAGAAGTTAGGAGTTCATGAACAATGGAACTACCAGCACCCGCCAATGAGAATGCCCATGTTATGAAGATGTAGTCTTTGTGGAGGAGATCACCCCACTCATATGTGTGTAAGAGGAGGAACAGGTGTACCCCAAGCTTACCCTTACAATAGGCAGCCACATCAAGGAACAACTCTGTATTGCCACATAGAACAAAAATACACCAATCACACCACTGAGAATTGTCCATTCAATAGGCACACATGACCATTGAATCAACCTCAGTATCGGCCATATGGATACCCACCTAGAGAACCAGGAAGGGAGATTCCCAGGTGTAACCCCTATCCAGGACCACCAGGAGCACCTAGACCATATGAGCAAGTACAATTTGGAAAACCTCAGCCAGTGTTAGGACCACAACCGCCACTTCCTCAGCACGTCATACCTGTCAAATATACTCAACCAGAGGAAAACTTAGAAAGAGCCATAGTGCCAGCATCGCCTGTGGCCAGTGCAGAATCAATGAACCCAGGATATGAACAGACCTAAGGAGAGTATTATTCCTACGACGACAGTATGATGGAGTACGAGCAAGCTTATGACCTGCAATACTATGGATATGAAGGATATGACAATGTCTACAAACCAGAGGTGGCAACACTAATGTACACCGCACCCATCAGACCACCCATCAGACCACCTATGCCAAAAGGACCATGTCATAGATGCAGAGGAGACCACTTTATCAGAGAATGTACTAGACCATACCACCCACCACCCCCCAGAACTTGGGAAGGGTATTGCAATGATTGTGGAAAGGAACATCTCTTTAGAGATTGCCTGAAAAATCCCAATAAAGCTCAGGACACTACACCAATTAATGTGATTGAAGTAATTGAATCAGCCGAAAGTGACAAAGAATACATCGTACCACTAAAGGCCATTACACGAGCACAAATGAAAAGAAAAGAAAGGAAACAAGTGGACCAGGAGCAAGAAAAGAGTAAAACCGTAGAACCCAAAATACAAGTAGTGGAAGATTTAGAGGACCCACGTGAGAGTAACCAAATGATGAAAAGCCAAATAAGGTGTGCGACAGAAAATAAGTAAACAGGCTCCAAGTAATACAATGGGGTCAGATGTGTGAAGACAAAGACATATCAGAAGACCAAAAGTTAGAAAGAGGTAGAAGCTGAGAAGTTGAAGAGAGTGACTAAGAACATCACATTCTTAGCCACTGATGGCATGCATGGCAGCCCGATTTAATGCAGCAACCCAGATTTATGAATGTAAGGAATATCAAGGGGATAATAGAAGCAAAGGATTAACTTCGGATAAAGTAACAAATTTTTTGACAGTCCTTATTGCTTCTTCAACCACTAGGGGCGTGTATTCAAGAGCCATAAACGAGATGCAAACAAAGGAACAAAGCTTGTCAATGGACGACAGAGACAAAGAGGGGGAGAGCGTTGCAGAGAAAAGAGGCACAAAAGAGGAGCCCCAAAATTTTCAAATTAATGGGCATGATTTTCTTCTTCAAAATCCTATGACATCCCCTCAAAGCTATGTAAATGCACTAGAGGAGTCCTCTAGATGCATAAACCCAAATCATTAATCCTTATCTAGCAAATTCTCCACAAGTGGAGATGGACCAATGTCAAAGCCAAAACATCTTTTGGTGTAAACGATGCTCAACTGGTAGGGAGACTTAGGTCACATTTTCTCCTTCCTATCCTAAGAGCATCATGCCTTGGTAGTGCCTAAGCAAGCTCCTTTTGTTGCATCATCAAGTTAGTTGGAAGCAAGCTCTGCTTAGTGAAGCTATCGGCTTCTCATATGCTCTGTGGAATTCTTTTAGAAGTGAAGAATTTTAGAAGATTTGGAAGGAAAGATGTATGGTCGAATTTGCTAGGCCTCCTAGAGATGGCTAATTGAGAAATCTTGAGTATGTCTAGTAAAAGGATCTATGATTGTAAGAAACCCCCCTTTAGGCACCACAAGGTGTTCACACTAGGAAAAAACAATGAAAAATAAGTGGGTCCCCCATAAAGGGGATGATTTATAAAGCGTCTTTGTAATTCTCTCTAACTTTCTTGTATTGTTTTCATTGTTTTTAATTTAAAGCATGCTTTACAAATGAAAACATAAAATTTTAAGGTTTCTTAAACTGAAAGGGTGGACCATCCTTGTCGAAATGACATGGAAATTATCGATCAAGTGGGTGGCGTTTTGCCTCAACATAACATGTTAAGAAACAAGAGGTCTACAAGAAAGTTAAAGACAAATCCAAAGGAGGCATAGGAGCCTTTCATCCTATTCATGTGGGATTCATCTACTTTTAAGCTTAATGTTGTAAAAAGCAAACACCTTCTTCTGTATGAATGGTTTATTGCTCTTATGTACGGACTTCTTTACAAACCAATCCTTGGGAGAATCTCCAAAGTTTATTGTGCATCTTCTCTTCCAAATTTTCCATAGGCTCTTGCCTCTGATCATGTTCCAAAGGGTAGTATGTTCCTTAATTTTTCCATAGGCTCTTGCTTCTAATCATGTTCCTTAAATTACTTAAGTAATTTAAGGACTTCTTTATAGACCAATCCTTGGGAGAATCTCCAAAGTTGATTGTGCATCTCTTCCAAATTTTCCATAGGCTATTGCCTCTGATCATGTTCCAAAGGGTAGCAAAGTAACCAACTGTCTCCCTAAGAAGCAATTGCTTCTATTTGATCAAATGATCATACATGAGGATTTTGTGAACACCATACCACACTTTACTCTTAGAATATGTGAAAAAGAGATGGACAATTTTTTTCTGCCTCTTGAAGCATCATTTACATAGGGAGGGGCATTAGCTAATTCATTGGCTTTGTCATTGGTCCATATTCTCAATGAAGAATATGCCATAAGAGAAGCACTTTCTTTCTTGCCATGAGGAGTTGATCAAGTTCATTGAACTTGAACTACCACCTCTCTCTTTATCCTTGGAATGTCTTCTAATTTTTTACCCTTGTTCCATATCAGCCCCTTGCAGTGCAGATTTCTCCAAACAAGCATCAAGCACACTTCTACCACATCTCAAGCCCAAATATCATTGAACAATAGGCACCAATCATCAAGCACCCATGAAGCTAATGAAGATTGCATACTACTATGCTTTTACTTTCATTCTAATTTGTTCCATAACCTAGTCCTATGTTTGCTTAAGAATGACGTTAAAACTCATAGGTATTCCAAGTACTCTAAATATAGTACCTTCAAAAATAATAGGACAATCTTTTTTTATAATGCACAAAGGAGCACCACATCTTGAAGACTTAAACCCTATTTATTTATTATTGATTATTGATCCACTAGCCAAAAAAATCATTCAGATTTTCAATGAGGGAAAGTAGTTGGCATATTATCTACATGAACAATAGTTTTACTATCATCAATGGCTCATATAAACAAAGAGACTCATTAGTTATAAGAACTTGAATATATTTGATGTACCCACTTTGCATGTAGTGTTTGAAAGCAAAAAGGAGGGAGGCCAAGGGGCGCCCTTAGATGATTGATCTAGAAAGGAGGATTCTAACATGATCAAGCCATTGATGGATAGTTTATCATGTGCGGACCAAATAATAAATTCTTTCACGTTCTTCTTTTCAACATACCAAACATCTTCTTTGTAGCTATATCCAATTTAGCTTCCCAGACCAACTATGCGGAAGGAGAAAGGAAAAGAGAGGGAGAGAGGGAGAGAGAGAAAGAGAGCAAGTGGGAAGGAGGAGAAGAGAAGAAGGGGGTGCTGAAGGGAGATATGAGATGAGGAATGAGAAAGGGGCAAGGTGCACACATACTCAAGAGAGGATGAGAAAGAAACCATTTTTTTTTTTAACTTTACACTCTTATCTGCAAGAGAGGATCCCTAAGGGTGTGGATGGATGGAAGAGATGAGTGCATGGAGGCCTGCAAGAGAGGATCCCTAAGGGTGTGGATGGATGGAAGAGATGAGTGCATGGAGGCCAACACAGGGTCTTCACACCATTGTGTCCCAAAGATTAAGTAGATATTAAAGTCCAATCTTTTGAGACAAGTTACGAGTCCTATAGGGGTCAAATTTGGGTTCATTCCCTTACAAGTTATGAAGGCATGTACAGGAGTGAAGGGTTGTATGGAGAGAAGCTTCAACACATCAAAGCATGTAAAAAAATGGTGGATTAAGTTGATGCATAGCTTAAGATTTCAGAATTCCGCTCGTGATAGAAAACTCATAGGCGTTCAACCCCTACATATTGTTGGACATACCTCTGCCAGTGTGGCCAGTCTATCCGTGTAATGCCTTTGGGCCATTGAACTAAATGATGCAACCTTGTAAGGTAGACACACCCTTTAAATCTCAAATGTGAAGGGTGGACAATCCTTCACTTATGAATACATATGAGAATATTGAGACCAAGGTAGGAATTGAAGTTGAGTCCTCAACTTAGCCAATTCAAGGCATTACCTAGATGCCTCACCTGCTTGAGCACCTGATATGGTGTTGTTCATGATCATCTCTTCATCCATGTACCTAGAAGGTGTCATGTGAATGTGTGGATTGATATGGTGTTGTTCATGATTCTCTCTTCATCCATGTACCTAGAAGGTGTCATGAGAATGTGTGGATGATAGCACAACATACATTAGTTTTGTTTCACTTGGAATGAGAGTGAAAAGCGATACATTTCCACTCGTCTTGTGTGAACCCACGCTTAGGTGTTTTGAAGCTTCAAAGCATCTTTTAAAAGCTTCATGTGACTCCAACAAGTCTTGTCGCATATTGTGTATGAAAATTTCACGAATCACGTCTACGACATGAATGCTCACGTCATCGTGTTCAGTCACGTCATCTCACGTCATTCAAAATAACATTGTGTGCTAGATATTTAAAGCTTAAAAAAAAAAACATTGTGTGCTAGATATTTTTTTCGTGATGTCACTTTTTTTTTCATTTCGTTCATATTTTAGTACCAAAGGGTTGAAGCTTCTTCTTGGGTGCATTGCACAACACTAGTGGGGCCAAAGTTCGCCTTTTGGGCAACTTAATTCCAGAGGATTGAAGTTTTTTATTTTTTAAAAGGAATTTCAACCTTTTTTTTTAGGAAGTTCGATCATTGAGATCTAGATTCCACTCTTCTCGTTAAGCTTGAATTAATTGAAAGGTGCAAGTGAAGGCAAGCACAACACTCATGCTTATTTCACATAGTAGGGGTTAAATGTCTAACATTGCCAAGATATAGAGCTCGAAGGTTCATTAAGGTAAATATAGGGATGAGATGACCTTAAGGCGAGATGAGGTAATTAGTTTCTACTAGCTGAGAAGCCCAATTCATTTGAAATAGCCCAAATATCAACAATGGCATGAACTAAAACTTTATCTCATCACTAGCATGTTGAAGAGTGCTGACTACAACCAACAAGGGTTGAACTGTGCCCCCAACCTGAAAAGTGGGGGCACCAATCAACTCCACCAGCCCATGTTGATAGGGTTGAATTTTTTTTCGGGTACATGCACAACATTGGTGGGTTGCTAGGGGCAACTTGTCCCAAAGTTTCCCTTTTGTGGTATACTAATGTGAATTCTATCTCTCTCTCTAGTGTCTCCTATGAGTAAGTGAAGAAATCTACTAAGATTTCTTACCTAAAAGACATTTCCTAGTTCATTTTGCACATAGCATTGCTCGCATTATTTATGGAAAACGATTCTATTTCACATTATTATTTTAGGAACCTTTACCATGTTAAGTAATCCTAGCATTTAAATCACTTGCATATATGTTCATAAAATAACTAGCTCTTTGATAAAATTCACTCATAAGTGTGTCCTTATAATTGCTAAGTAATGTTCATAAGTTGCATTAATCTTCATCATCTACCTGCCTTAAAAGCTCTATAAATCATGTATAAATCCCCCCACCCTATGTTACATCTCTACCCCTATGCATATCTTGATGATAACTTGTCTCCATGTTCAATCACATGAATGGGTTCTCAAATTTATGTGTGTTAGGAGTGTCAAAGTTGTGATGAACAAATCGAACTTGGTGGATAAAAACAATGTGATTGAAATATGAATAATTTAGTTAATACTATTGAGTTACTCATAAACAAAAAATGAATTGTCAAGTCAATTTAAATGACATTTTTGCTATATTCTTTGTTTTGGTTGATTCCATTTTGTCTCCTTCTTTTGATACCAAAACATACTTTTCCCTCTTCTTTTCAAAGAGTGAGCATTGTGGGCCCAAATCGACTTTTTGCTTACCACTCAATTTCATATTTGGATTCAAGCTTAAATTATAATGGACCCACTCTCCATCCTTATCCACAATTGAGGTCCTACCTTTACCCCTTGACCATCTGAAAAAAAAGTTCAACTTTATCATTTACATCTTTCAATGTTTGAACCTTGAAATTAAAACTTTTGAAGTGAAGAGCATAGACCCTATGGGAGTTCCTATTTCTTAAGAGTAAGGTAGAATATGAGTAAGGTACAATATCCATTACATTGTTGAAAGACAATTATTAGAAAGGCATGGTGGCTCAAGGTTTACTATTTAAAATATGGCTCTATGGTCAACTAGAGAACCGAAGATACCAAGTATCTCACATGTATATCACTCACACAAATTCACGTGAAGAGACCTCGCATCATAAAGAATGTGACATATATAATATATAATAGAGTATTAGGTCCATTGTAACATATATAATAGACTTACCAAACTAGATCCTCTACATATACTCTTCGTGGTGTATATTTTGTGTTTTGTCGTTCTCTTATTCTTTTTGAGTTATTTATAACTGAGCTTACAATGAAGGGTCTAGCACTCAATAGATCTTGATAATTCACTAAGTACATGTTGATATATTTCGGTAGTGATGTGTGTGAACAGACTCAGGTCCACTAAGGCACTTTTCTCCTTCTTTAGGAGTTTTTTTCCCTAGCTTGTATTCATGCCCATAACCCTAATGAGTAACTTATCTTTGTACATTCACATGGCAATACATTTAGTATTATGTGTTGTGCTCCAAGATTTTTTTTCTTCTTCCTTGTGTTGTTTGTGTGCTTCCATAGAACTAAAACTCAAACAATTGGTATCAGAGTAGGTCGCCACTTCACCTAGGACATCACGGCACCCCTCTAGTCAGAGTCTCAGAATTGCACGAAAATTGGTGAGCATAATGAGGGTGATTAGGAGTTCAAAACACCTTTGCTATGTGGTGTCAAAATTTTGATATGAGCTTGTTTCGACCTTCGAATGCACTATCATAGCACCTATGCAAGCAATTTCGACCTTTTCTGCCAAACTTATATAAAGGTTTTAGTTTTCCAATACAAGCGGCTCGAATTCTATTATAGGTTTAGCAAAGCTTGACATGATAGTTCTATTCCACTTTTTGAGATATAGTCATTTTTCTACATCAAGGTATTTTAGTGAGTGGCCATGGCTGAAACCAATGATTTATTCCGTATGTTGGCTATTTAGGACAAGTTGGATTGTACCAATTACCCATTATGGGCATATATGATGTGTATTTGTTGATATATTTAGGTAGTGATGTGTGTGAACACTCTAGGACCACTGGGGCACTTTTTTCCCTCTTTAGGAGGTTTTTTTCCTCGGCTTGTATATACGCCTATTGCCCTAATGGGCTACTTCTCTTTGTACATTCTCTAGTAATACATTCAGTATTGTGTGTTGTGCTCCAAGCTTCTTCTTCTTCCTTGTGATGTCCGCATGCTTCCGTAGACATCTAACTCGGACAATTGGTATCAGAGCAGGTCGCCGCTTCATCTAGGGCGTCGTCTACACCTCTCTGATTGCATCATCTTGAAGTCTACTACAGGTTTAGTAGAACTCATCTGGGCAGTTCCATTCAACTTTTTGAGATACAATCAATTTTGTGCATCAAGGTATTTTAGTCACCGGCTATGGCTGAAAGCAATGATGTATTTCATATGTTGGATGTTGAGGATAAGTTGGATGGTACCAACTACCCATTGTGGGCTTATATGATGCGACATGTATTGGTTGCAAAAGGACTGTGGAACATTATGCAGGGTGTTGAAAAACATCCTATCACACCTGCAACTATTACAACTGCAAGTAATGAAGCTGATGCAAAAGGTATCAAAGATGATGATATTCTGCATATTCTTGTTCGTGCTGGGATTTCTACTGCACCTACTATAGAGCAAATTTGTAGGGATGGTAGAGATGCCCAGACACATGCATTGATAGCTTTGTCTGTCAAACATGCCATTATTCCTCACATTCGCTCTTGCAGAACAGTTAAGGATGCTTGGGATACACTTACCACATTGTACCAAGCTAGGAATGAGGCTCGTGTTGCTTACCTCCACAAACAATTGGAGAGTGAGCACATGAATGAAGGTGATTCTATGGACAATTTTCTAACAAAGATCAAAGACTTGAAGGAACATTTGATTTCTACTAATGAGGTTATACTAGATAGCTCACTTGTGCAGACCGTTCTGAATGGTCTTCCTGATTCATATCAAAGTTTTGCTTCTACTCTTTGATTGATTATGAAAGGCAATCCAAATGCCTTGTCTTTTGAGGAGTTAGTCTCTGTTTTGTTGCAGGAGGATAAGTCCAGGCATAACAACTCCATTATGCGTGTTGTGGATCAAGCTTTCCTGGCTAGTCAGAAGGGCAAAGGAAAATGGAGCTCTTCAACTAATAAGCACAAATCTCCTAATTCTGCACAATCGAATTGGGAAGACAAAGATGAAAAGAAATCAGAAAAGCAGAAATTGTTTTGCAAGTATTGTAAAGGAAATGATCATATATTAAAGAACTGTCCAAAACTGGCTACTAAAGAGGCAAAGAAGAAAGAGTCAAAGAAGAAAGAGGCTGGAATGGTTGTTGCAGAGGCCTCTACACCAAAAACAGAGTCTTCTAATCTTGTGCAGGAAGAAAAATGGGCGTTTACTACTGTTTGCAGTTTTGACCCATCTTCTCATGAGCACTGCATGTCTACAGTAGACTCAAATGTTTGGTACTTTGACAGTGGGGCGACCAAACATATTACCTCGCAACGCAGTTTCTTCTCTTCACTCCAGCGTAGCCCTACAAGGAATACTGTTACATGCGCCAACAGCTTCTCTTATCCTGTTATGGGAGTTGGTAAGATCATTTTGACTACTGCTGATGGTAGTTTTTTCACTTTCTCAAATGCTTTGTTTGTGCCACGGATCAAGAAAAATATGTTATCAGTTTCTGCATTAGCCAAGATTGGCTTGGTTGTGAAATTTGTTGATGATAGGTGTACAATTCATGATCTATCAAATGGTGAGGTGATTATTGCTTCTGGCATTTTATGTCATGGGTTGTATAAGCTCATAGACTATGAAAGATCTGTAAATGATTCGGCATGTGCACTACATGATTCTCAGGCTATGTCAGATGCAAAGCTTTGGCATGCATGCTTTGGTCATCTGAATTTTGCTAGTTTGCTACGCCTGCAGAAATCTGAAATGGTGTCCTCTTTGCCCAAACTTGAGGCACCTGAAAAACATGTTTATGGAGAAGTTTGAAGCTTTCTGCAAAGCTTTGGGCTTACTTCCTTTTGTGGAGTGATTTCCACATAGCTTGGCACTTCCTTATACATGAGTGCTAGCTACTTGTTCACTACATCACTCCCAGGGGGGATTTGTTGATATATTTAGGTAGTGATGTGTGTGAACACTCTAGGACTGCCAGGGCACTTTTTTCCCTCTTTAGGAGGTTTTTTCCCCCAGCTTGTAAATATGCCTATTGCCCTAATGGGCTAATTATCTTTGTACATTCTCTAGTAATACATTTAGTATTGTGTGTTGTGCTCCAAGATTCTTCTTCTTCCTTGTGTTGTTCGCATGCTTTTGCAGACGTCTAACTCCAACAGTGTCATGTATTGGTCCCAAAAGGACTATGGAATATTGTGTAGGATATTGAAAAACACCCTACTACACCTACAAATACAGTTATTGAAGGTGATGCAGATGCCATTGAAGATTGTAATCTTGAGGTTCATGTTCGTGTTGCAGTTCCTATTGCACCTACTCTAGAGCAACTTCATTGGGATGGCAAATATGCTTAGCCACATGCATTGATAGCTTTGTTTGTCAAATGTGCCATTATCCCTAATATTCGCTCTTGAAAAACAACAAAGGATGCTTGGGATACACTTACCACTTTGTTCCAAGCAAGAAATGAGGCTCGTGTTGCTTACCTCTGAAAATGTTGGAAAGTAAGCATATGAATGAAGGAGATTGTATGGACAATTTTTTTATAAAGATCAAATATTTGAAGGAGTAGTTAATTTTTGCAGAAGTGTTGCCAGATAGTTCACTTGTGTAGACCATCCTTAATGGTCTTCCTGACTCATATCAAATTTTGGCTTCTACTCTTTGGTTGATGATGAAAGGCAATCCAAATGCCTTAAGATTTGAGGATTTAGTCTCTATTTTGTTATAAGAAGACCATTCTAGGTAGATATAGGTCCATTATGCATGTTGCAGATCAAGCTTTCTTAGTTAGATAGAAGGGCAAAGGTAAATGGATCTCATCTACTAGTAAGTAGAATATATGCTAATGTTGCACAGTCAAAGAATGAAGACAAAGATGAGAAGAAAATAGAGAAGCATAAACAATTTTCAAATATTGTAAAAGTAATGATCATGTCATAAAGAGTTATCCAAAACTAGCTGCAAAAGAAGCAAAGAAAAAAGAGGTTAGAATGGTTGTTGCAAAAGCCTCTACACCTAGAACAAAGTTTGCAAATGTTGTGCAGAATGAAGAATGGGCATTTACTACTATTTGCAACTATGACCCATCTTCTCATGAGTAATGTATGTCTGCAGTAGACCTATACGTCATGACATTTATAAATGAATTTTCAAGGCATGCATGGGTCTATCCAATCAAGTCAAATTCTAAGGTTTTTATTTGCTTCAAACACTTCCTAATCATGGCTAGAGATCTATCATGTAACATGGGCCCCTCCATTTTGGTCAAGGGGGGAGTATATGTATTTAGAATTCAATGCATTATTGGTCAAACATAGGATAAAATGCCAACTTACATTTTCATATACACCATAGTAAGATAGTTTCATTAGGAGGAAAGATATCTCTCTCACGGAAATGGCAAGATGTATGGTAAAAAAATTAGACATTACATCATACTTTCTAGCCTGAGATTGTTATGTGTGTTGCCTATATTTCTGAATAACTGCCCTACCAAGCAACTATCATTTACACTCTCTATGAGGTTTGGCATGGGTTCAAGCCATCCATTGCTGAAACATTATTTCCTAAGAAACAACATAAGAAATTGGATGCTAAGGCTATAAAATGTATTTTTGTTGGGTATACTTCTAAGATCAAAGGATATCACTTTTATTATCCAATAATTAAACATATTTTGGTTAGCCAATATTTTTTTTATGGAGAATGGATTTTGCCATCTACTCTCATGTATGAAAAAAACTTCAATAAGCTTAAAGGACGTGTATGACACTTTGTTGCCTCCTTTCTTCACTACAGAAAATAAAAAATATCTCATAATGAGGCAACTTCGAGCCTATGTATGTTTGCACTTATCTATGTGTTTTCGCTTTTTTGACATTTTATGCATTATTTCCTAAGTGGCAACACAAGAAATTGGATGATAAGGTTATAAGATACATATATTTTTTGGGTACAATCTTAAGAGCAAAGGCTATCACTTATATCACCCAATAATTAAACATCTTTCGGTTAGCCAAGCTATAGTTTTTAGAGGAAATGAAAAACCTCTACTTTAATGCATCAAAAAAACTTCATTGAGTTTAAATGATGTGTATGACACCTTGTTTCCTCTTTTCACATATAGAAATCAAATGTATCTCCTAGTGGGGCAACTTCTATGTAGGTTTTAAATGAGGATATAGATCATTCCAATTTTAATGCAGATACTGATGATGCAATCATTGATGATAGAAAAGATATTGATGAGTAAATCCTATGCCAAAATGGTTAACCTTGAGAGATAGTAAACTAAATGCACCTTTGCATTCTTCTAGTCCCATAGGCTCCTATGGTTCTTCTTTTGCATCAAACTAAGTATGCAGTGAAAGTTTCTAGCCTTAATGATGATAATGAGCATGTTCCCCTTGATGAAAAAAGAATAAAAAATTGGATGGATACTATAAAATCAAAATTTGATGCTATTATGAAGGCACTTAGTTTTTATGTGACTTGCCTCATTGCAAGAAGGCCACTGACACTAAATGGATCTATAAGTTGAAATGCAAGCATGATGGTTGTGTTTATTGCTATAAGGCTAGGCTTGTAGTTAAATATTATGCTCATGTAAAATGCATTGATCTTGATGAGACTTTTGCTCCTATGTGTTGTATGATAACTGTTCATAGCATCTATGCTCTTGCAACACCTCATAATGGTTAAAATTTGCACTAGTTGGACATCAAAATTGCATTTTTGAATGGGGACTTGCATGAAAAAGTCTGTGATGTTTCATCCCCAAGGTTTTGTGCAAAAAGGGTGTGAAAACAAAATTTCCATAGTTGAAAGCACCTTATATGTGAAGTGCATAAATGATGTCCTTCTCATCATTGTTGTTTATGTGGATGACATGCTATTCACTAGGCCTAATGAGATGCATATTTATGAATATAAGTTTGATTTGCATGTCTCTTTAAAAATGTAAGGTTTGAGCATTTTCATCATTAGTTGGGAATTAAGTTCATGCAACTTGATAGAGAGATTACTTTTGTGTCAAAAAAAATACATTGAGACTTTATAGAAATGTTTTGGCATTGAGGGTTGTAAACCCATTGCCATTCCCATGGAGAGAGTTCTATGATTGAGTCTTCATGATATGATGCTAGAAATGCATTTGATGCTAGTATCTATCAATAAATTCTTGGATACTTTATTTATGTATGTATCACTTGGCTTGAAATTCTATTTTTTATCTCTTAAATGAGTAGATTCATGCATAGCCTAGGTGTTAAACATTGATAGACAATTAGACATAACTTTTTCTATTTGATACCATACCACTTGACTTGTTTTATCTCAAGGGAGGACCAATACGATTGAAATATTACATGTTTTTTTTTACTTTGATTGGGTTGATTGTTATGAAACTTGTGTCTCCACATGGTTTTTGCTTCATGCTTGGTAATAGATGCATATCTTGGTTGAGAAACACAAGTATCCTATTGTGGCCACTTCTAGTTGTGAACCTATGTATAGGGTAGCTTTTATAGCTACCATTGAGTGTGTGTGGCTCAAATGCCTTGTGGATGATTTGGGTATTGGCTTGATCTCGACCATATCTATATTCATTAACAATAGAGTGCATTCTTAGTTGTGAGGAACCCAATGTTACATGCTCACACTAAGCACATTGAGATAAACTATCACTCTACCATGGAGAGACTTTCTAGGGGAGAGAACAATTTACCTACCCCACATAGGATAATATTTCAAAACTTTTCACAAATGATCTACCCCATAATAAGTTCAAATATTTGCTCAAAGCTTTAAACTTACTCCCTTTTGTGGGTTGATCTTACTCGACATTGTTTGGCACTTCTTTATACATGAGTGTTAGACCATTTTTTGTTGTGTCACTCCCAAGGGGGATTTGTTAGTATATTGCAAATAGTGGTGTGTTTGAACACACTAGGACTACAATTTACGTGCCCAACACAAGCTTATGTTGCAAAGTTTTCACAAGTGATCTTTCTCATAAGAAGTTGAAGATTCTGCTCAAAGCTTTGGGCTTACTCCCTTTTGTGGATTGATCTTACTTGACATTGGTTGGAATTTCTTTATACATGAGTGTTATCCCCTTTCTTACTATGTCACGTCCAAGGGGGATTTGTTAGTATAATGCAATAGTGATGTGTGCAAACATACTTAGGACTATTGGGGCATTTTGTTCCATCTATATAAGGTTTTTTCCCTTGACTTGTATATCTGCCCATAACCTCGCTCCATTATTTATATCTCTCTCTCTCTATATTCTATACTTAGTAATACACTCAATATTATGCTCCAAAACTTCTTTTTGTTCTTTCTTGTGGTGTTTTTGTGCATTCATGTTTCCCAAACTCCAATATTATTAGGGTATGCATGAACAACTTTTCACTTATAAGTACATATGAAAACTTTGCGACTAAGATAGGAATTGAACTCTAGTCATCAACCTAACCAATTCAAGGCATTACCATTAGGTCATGCCTGCTCGATTGGTTGATTGAGGGTCACCCATCAACAAACCCACTAATCGATTGATTGGAATAATGTTGCACAACACTCTTTCTATCATTATATCCTCAAGGTGCATCTAATTGCTTGGATTTAAGCACATCATTCAAAAACTTCATTGGGGGATCTTGGTTCTATGTCATCTCACGTCACCTCTTATTAGAATTCCTCAATGAAAGCCCTCTTGCCCTAATCCTAATATGATGATATCTTGATATAAGGTCAAGCTTGGTAAATTACCTAGCTTAATGTAACTGGTCAAATAGGTCTTCGAGTCTAGGCATCAAAAACCTATTCTTGATACTTACTTTGTTTAGTGCCCTATAATATATGCATAATCTCATAGAGTCATCTTTTTTCTTAACTAAGAGCATTCGGGATGCCCAAGGTGAGTTACTAGGTCTAATGAAGATAATCTTGTAATCACCTCTCTACCTCATCATGTTGAAAAACACTAAGCCTATAAGGTGGCTTACATATAGGGTTAGTGTTAGTAACTACCACAATAGCATGGTCAATGTCCCCTCTCTCAGGTGGTAGCCCTCTAGGTAAGTCAGTCGGAAAAACATTTCTAAATTCAAACATAAGATCCTTAAAACCTTTTACAACACACTCTTGCAAGGAAGAATAGTAAAAATTCATGTACATAGTTACATTTCTAGCATGAAAATATACATAAGATGAAGTTTCTATACAATGCTCAAAATCCTAACTATATAACAGAAAGATCTCTTGTACATGTTGAAAATGACAAAGACTATACAACTCTAAAGATGAGATGATAGGTGCACTAGGTACATCTCTCTCTCTCTCTCTCTCTCTCTCTCTCTCTCCTTATATACAAAAATTATTTCCATTATTTACAAACTCAAGAGCGTTGTTTTGGTAACTACATTTAAGTGTGTCTCCCAACCCCCATAACCACTCTCTTCCTAGATTAAGGTCTATCCTCCCCATATTCATGATTTGGAAGTCCATAAGGTCAATGTAATCCTGTATCTTGACTTCAGACATCAAGAAGGTTTGGAAGTGTCTAGAGAGATAGTAATCTACATCTACAAAGGCTAGGAAGATCTAGCTAAAGAATGAGCTCGAAACTTAAGAAGTGATCAAATCAAAGCATTAATGATTTCATCCTCAAGGTCTATGCATTTGATTCAATAGAATGTGTCATAGATGACGATGAACTAGTTGCTCAGACACTAAATGGGATTAGTGATAAATTGAAGGCATTCAAAAATTGTGTGTATGTAAGGGTCATTACCTAATTTTGAGAAAATGAACTTTTGTATGGTGATTGAAGAGCTCAACCATGTTGGCAACAAGTCAAAGGGTAGCCAAGACCAAACTCTTCTATGTAGGAAGAGGAGGAAGATTGAAAGGCTACGAAGGTGGATCAAGAGGAGAGGTAGAAGAAACTAATAGATATTATGTATTTATGTGCATTGGGCTATTGGGGAATCTTTAGCTTCTTGACAAGAGCATAGCTTATGAAGTTATGAGTGGTAGAGTCATGTACCATGACTCGCACCCTAGTCCTATACACACTGTTGGAACTGAAGGACTCACAAGGCAAGGAAGCTTACGAAGGGAGTCAGAGAGGAGAGAAGGCACAAGCAGACAGGGTAGTCAACGATGATCTAGCAAGTAGGCCAATATTTTTTCAGGACACTAAAGCATATCGAAGAGGTCGACACACAAGGAGAAGGAGCAAGTAGGGAGCTCGAAGATATGTATGTCAAATCATTAGAAGAAATCCCTACAACAATAGTGATTTTCATCACTAAGAGCCATTGTAGATACCATTTCATATTTTTGTAGCTCCATTTTGTGCAAGCCAAGGAGTCCTTGAGCTTGAGGAGCATTCGAAGTAGCTACCTAGCAATTTTCATAACTTTTAGACTTTGTTTGAGTCTTCAAATAGGCCCTAGAACCTAATTTTTAACTAGGCCAGACACTAGGTCTGGACACGGCTAAAACCTAGTCAAAAACTATAAATAGAGCTAGAGAGCTCATTTTTTAGCTAGCTTGTAATTGATCTAAACTAGTATGAGCACTTTTGAAGTAATCTAAAAGAACTCCATTGTCTCTCTCTTTGTCTTATCTTGAGTGCCCGTGTGTGTGTATGTGTGTGCATGTTAGTGTGCTTCTCACTCACACATTTGTGCCTTCACTTGCTCGAGGTCTTCATACCATCCTCATGTCTTCCCGGATTGACATAAAAGGAGGTGCTACTCATCACTGAGCTACACCAAATTTTGGCACTGTTGCCGAGGATCGAGCTTTGAGGACGAGCGTGTGATGGTAAGACGTAGATTTGAGACGTTGGCATTGTAGGTAATTTCTTCACTCTTCTTATTTTTCTCTTTCTTACCTCACCACCATCATCATCATCACCATCTCCCACCTCCATCTCCATCATCGCGAAATTTTTCAGTTTTGATCTTATCACCTTCTTCATTCCATTTCCCTCATTCTTGTGAGAGAGAGCGAGAGAGCAATCTTATGTGCATTGTTTTTGCATGTTTGTTGAGTTTTCTTGCAGGATCCAGTTGTATCATCCCCTCCAGCACGCTGCGCAAGTACGAAAAAACTCAGAAACTGTCTCTGTGTCGCCGACCTCTGTCGATCGCGATTGACAGAAAATTCGACCAATTGGTAAAACTAAGTGCATCACTAGGACCAGCACAAAGAGCACATTTCAAATCTCTAAACAAAATTGAAAAATTCCGTGTTTCTTTGTCAATCGCGACCGACACCATCGATCGTGATTGACAGCCATGATTGACAACATCTGTCAATCACGACCGACAGACCCTGTCAATCGCGACCGACAGACCTGTCAATCGCGACCGACAGACCTGTCGATCGCGACCGACAGACTCCATGACCGACTGACTGCCATGTAGGATTTAGTCAATCGTGATTGACACCGTTGATCGCGACCGATTGAAAATTCATGATTGACACCAAAATTCGTGTTGCCACGTGTCCATCGCGACGGACACATCCCCGATTGACTGAAATCATGGCAAAAATCCCGGAAAAAGTATCGATCGCGATTGACAGGACCCACGACCGACTCTGTCGATCGCGATTGACACTGTCAATCGCGACTGACGTGTCGATCGCGACCGACAGGCCCCGACGGACACCTCTGTCAATCGCGATTGACAGACTTGTCGATCGCGATTGACAGGCTTTTTGGCCAAAATTTTAGGGTTAATATTTCCAAGTCTTTGGGGTAATTTTGGGCATAATTAGCAAGCTATTCGTGATTTGTGAGGTCCCTACACATGTAATTTTGAGAAAAATCCTGAGAACAGTTAGCCTGTTTGAACCTCGTTTTAGCACTTGAACCCTGAACTGACATAACTTTCTCATACGAAATCCGTTTGCTATGATTCTTGTCTTGTTGGAAAGCTCGTGGGGAGTACAACCAAAACTTTCACTGGTTACGGTAAAATTAATATCAGGATTATTAGATATAGTATTTTGAAGTTGACCATATCTAGGGGGAACAAAACCAGGGGATCTCTAGAATTGTTTTCCATAAAGACAAAAGGCTAATTGGTATCTAAGCTACATGAATGAAAGTGCTTGGTTCTGTCCTTTGAATTTAAGTCTTGAGCTAATCTTGGGATTGATACAGGTCTATTGAGAGCAATTGAGAGCATCCAAAGCAAGGGCTTTGTGCAATCTTGAGAATCGGGTTCTCGAGCACTAAAGAACAAGGGATCAGCAAGAAAGGTCGGAATATTCTCAACTCCCTTTGTCAATTCCTAGCTTAGGCTAAGTTCGAGTAGTGCTAGGAGTAAGTCATGACACGATAGGCACGTGACAAGTCAAAGACTATCTAAGAAATCAAGTTCAAGAGATAACATGTGTGTGACCGAGAACTTTAAAGGAAAAGACTTAACGTGGAACGATCAACTTCAAGTGCGGAAATTAACTCAAATGCTCCTGACGACGTGATATCAGACAAGAGTATAAACACGATAATCAACATAAGAAGGAATCAAGTAACTGATACAAAAGAACTCAGCAACGAGGTTGTACTTGGGAAAATTTGGGCTATTCAATTAGGCTTATGAACCTTAGATCAGGGCGACATCTAGGGAGAGAAAGACAAAGCCTTAGGTCTTTAGAGGCTAGTGTCAACCACACTGCTAGGTCTTGGGCCCAGCAGTTGAGCCACCACTCATACTACCCTAGCTCTGAAACTAGTGAATCAGAGATGTCTCATGGTATGGAGAGACCTACGGGAAGTACAGGTGTGCCATATTTGCACAGGGTGGAAGGCCCGTACAAGACGCAGTTGGAATACCTTAGGACCAACCGATTAGGTGCTAGCATCTATGAGGACGGCCTAGGAAGATACGTGGTCCAAATCAAAAACCCAGACCAATCCATTGGGCTAGAGCACCCTGCTGTCAAGTTTGAAAATGGTGCATACCTTGATAAAGAGGGAACCATATA
This sequence comes from Ceratopteris richardii, assembly GCA_020310875.1. Classification (NCBI taxonomy): domain Eukaryota; kingdom Viridiplantae; phylum Streptophyta; class Polypodiopsida; order Polypodiales; family Pteridaceae; genus Ceratopteris; species Ceratopteris richardii. The sequence continues at coordinate 142,565,618 of CM035424.1, read as the reverse complement.
TGTGGTCACTAGTCACCCAGATAGGACAGACGAATTCGGTAACGTGGTCCCAGAAGTAGACTCAGGTGACCTAGAGCAAGGAAACATGGGTGTAGAACCTAGAACCCCTCGAGGCAAATCTGTTCTTACTAGAATTCTCACTCCAGAGTGGATTCCCCAAGACAATAAGAGCATAGATCTACTCCTGAACCGAGAGACTAACGAAGCCTTTTGGAGGTATAAATCCGATAGGCCAAATGATGTAGGGTCAATCCTGATCTATGAGTTCAAAGATCCTGATAGCACAAGCAGAGTGACCTACTTAGATCATGCTTCAGAGAGGACCTTTGTGGTTACAGAACATGACAGGCATGCTTATACTTGGAAGGGTGAATTCATTTTCCCCCAACCAAGATCGAACATGTCCTATGGTCACCCTGGAGCTGGAACATCCCAAGCTCATGGAACTCAAAGAGACAGAAGTAGAGATAGGCCAGAAGTAAGCTTTGCCAACCCAGGGGGCAGAGAAAGAACGAGGACGGAAACAAATAGAGTAGAACCTGAGGTACTTAGAGCTCCCAAGAATCAAAGAAATGCGGATGAGTTCCCTCTACCACGACCTAGAGAGCACACAAGGACTTTGAGACCGACTCAGCTAGTTAAGTCCATGAAGAACTACTTCGATGGCACTGGAGATCCATACGATCATGTGGCTGAGTTTAGGCAAGTCTTGTGAGCTGAACAAGTTAAAGATCTGTTCACACAGTACAATGCCTTTGGTCTAACCCTTAGGAACACTGCCCTGACATGGTTTCAGCCACTAAACGAGAGGCAGTTCAGGAGCATATACCAACTTCTAGAGGCATTCATTATCGAATTCTCTAAAAGTGGCATAAGACATAACACTTCCTCGCTGATTCACAGCTTCAAGCAAACCCCTCAAGAAACCGTGAGACTTGCTGGAAGAAGATTTAGGCAATACCTAGAGAGATGCCCTGTCCCTGAGTTGCCCACACCAGCTAAGCAAGTGGCTTTATTCTTGGATGGATTGCTAAGTACCAAATTGAGATCATATGTGTACTTGAAGGACCCTAGGACCATAGAAGAGTGTGTACACATGTGCATTGACATCGAGGATAACCTAGGGGAAGAACTAGAGCTTTCCAAAATCTACAAAGACTCAGATAGTGCCTCTAGCCTCTCTTCCTCGCAATCCACATCAATTGAGGAACTTGTAGAGAAAGTAGCTCAGAAATTAGGTGTCTCGAGCAAACAAATCCCAAGATTTGCCCCTGTGAAAAGATGTTACACTTGTGGAGGTGACCATATGGCGAATGTATGTCCCATTATGGCTCAACCCCAAGTAAATCCTAATAGCCAGTACTGCACCATAGAACGAAGATACACAAAGCACACAGCACAAGACTGCCCATACAATAAACAAGCAGTTAGGCAAACCTACCCTCAGCCATACCCTCAACAAGGCAGATACCAGAGTCAATACCCACCACAACAGTATACTAGGCCTCAGCAAAATTACCAACCACAATATCAAGCCCAACTGAGACCCCAGCTAGTGCTAGCACAACAACCACCTGCTCCTACTAATGTGATTCCGGTAAAGTATGCTGCTGCAGAAGAAAACCTGAATAGAGCTATAGTCCCAGTAACACCATTAATTTCAGAAAGTGATCCCAGTGACCATAGCTTTGATTCTACGCATGTTGATAGTCCCGAGGCTTACTAAATGCAGTCTCCAGAACATGGTGAGTCCTACTACAGTGAGGAACCGAGTGAACCTAATTGGGCGCCAGAGTATGCTAATGTCATGTACGCAAACCCCAACTCTAGACCTCAACCTAGGCAAGTAAGACCCCCATTCCATAGAGGACCATGCTACAGATGTCAGGGAGATCATCTCATTCGTGATTGTCCCTTACCTCCACCTACACAACCCCAGTCAGTGACGATCCAGGGCTATTGCCAGGAGTGTGGAAAGGAGCACCTCTTAGGAGACTGCCCAAAGAATCCTAATAATATGCCGAAAATCACTCCTATCAATGTCGTAGGGTTAGTTGTAGACTCCACAGGGAGTGTAACTTCCACTACACCAGTGCAAGTGGTCACTAGAGCCCAAGCCTTGCAGCAGAACCAAAGTTTAGGTCAGGAAAAGAGCCCAGCTGTTAGTGAAACGGAGAGCATGACAAAGAAGAGGACTAGAGCTTGGAGAGATAGTCGTGAAAGAATGAAAAGGCAATGGGCAAAGAAAATGAGTGAACTTGAGGAAAGCCTAAGAGATACGAGAGCCAGGATAACCGAACTCACATCTCAAACTCCCTCTCACACTACCCCACCTCCACCATTCCCAACTCCATCCGACCCGCCACCTTCCAACCCGCCTCACCTAATTCCACCACCCCCTAGAGTAGGATCAGTCCTAGCAGATCCCACTCCTAAGGACTTAAACATGATGCTTAAAGCATATGAGGCTAGAATCCAAGAAGGGCCAAACGTAACTGATCATGAAAAGTGTTACCCTAGAGCAGAATTAGAGCTTGAACGAACTAAAATTTGTGCTAAGATGGTGGAGTTGGCTCAAACCATGTTTGAAGCAAGCCGCCTCTTTAACATATCTAGCTCAGCCAAGACGCAGCTGCACTTTGAAGGACTGTTAGAAAGAATAGAGAGGCTAATTGCACAATCAGAAAAGGAACCCGCCTCTCAACATAAGGACAAGGCAAGTGGAAGGGCAGGTCTTCCTGCCCAGGAAGCCTATGTGCCTAACTCTACGGAGCCAGACACATCATCTTCTATGAATCGGTTCACACCAAAATTCCTACGCGAGATTCAAGAAGACAAATGGGCTAAAGAGAGTGAAGTCCCTCCTCCCATTGAACTTGTGGATGATGCACACGACCAATTTCCACAAGACATCCCATCCATTTATGAGGAGCAGGAGAACACCCAATCTCAGGAAAGATTAGACTTTGAGTCTAACTCTCTGCAAGAATTACCCCACTTCACAGGCCCATGGGAAGCTAAGTCTACTTGTATGAGAGCACCCACAGTCATGATACGAAATGAGGACTCAGTCTTACCTAGGAACATAGAGGTAGTGAAAAACACTAAAGTACAGTGCAACCTCACCTTAGAAGAACTACTCAAAGTGAGGCCAGAGCTATGGAAACATGTAGCCAAACAAGTACCAAAAATAGCAAAACCTCGTTCCTAGGTAGGATCCCAGAGAATAGTGCCAGAAATACCATTGGACAAGATAGGGGACATGAGTGAGGGCGAAGAGGGAGACACCTATCTTCCTATCACCCATCAAGGATACACCACTAAGGCCATTCTAGACTCAGGCGCAGGAGTTTGCAATTGCTACCACTTCCCTATGGAAGCGTTAGGGCAAGCCAGCACTCAGGCCCACGAGGATGAAATTGCAAATGGCCGATGGTCACATAGAGAGACCCTTAGGGCTGTTAGAAGGAATAACTCTCACCACATGTGGTGTTGAGTTCGAGCATACATTTGCTATATGTGATTTTAGCAAAAATCATGCCTATGAAATGATCTTGGGACGACCCTTTATGTGACAGTTGCAAGTGGTACAGGACTGGGTAACCAATTCCTTGTACCTGCAACACTTGGGTGTTACGACCAAAGTGAATCTCAAAGATTACTCTCATAGAGATGTCCCTCCTATCCAATGGAATCCCCTCCATAGAGCCAAAGATGATACGGAATCGGTGCATTCCATAGGATCAGGATCCTCATGGATGCATGAAGACACCCACTTATGGATGTGCAAAGTAGTAGTAGAAGAAGAGAAGAGAGAAGACGCCAGAGAGATAGGTGCAAAAGAAACACATAGATCAATTCAAGACCCAGCCTATGCACCTGTAGTCTTTCCTGACGAAGAATTTGAACCCCACGGCTGGGCAGAAATCCTAGCAACAATGGATGTAGCCATCAATGAAGAACAATGGACACGTCACTGTGATGAAGATGGCTATAACATTTCAGTCTTCTCCATAGAGCCGATCATGGGAGAGGCAGTGTTAGAAGAGTGTGAACCTAGCCCCCATGCATTTGAGGAGGCAAGTGACTCCGATCTAGAGTCAATCATTATGGACCCACCTTTTGCATCAGATGAAGAATACTTCTATGAAGTAGAATTTCAACCCCAGAGGCATGGAGAGCTTACAAATGATGTAAGGCTAGCCACACATGTGACCCCGAAGGAAGAAGGAAAGAAAAGAAAGAAGAGAGAAGTCACACCAGAAGAGGAAGAATCTTTGTTTGAGGTCCCGGAAAATTTTAAGAAGTATGAGATAGATGACAGGAGAGTCATGATCAAAATGCCTAAACAAGAGGCGCAATCAGGGGAGGCCTATGATAACAAAGAAACCACCAATAAAATAGTGGTAGCCGTGGAAGAAGGAGAAGAGAGATGCACGTACATAGGCCATGACCTGACGGAAGACGAAGAGCACGAATTGATAGCCTTGCTAAGAGAGTACAGAGATGTATTCGCTTGGAGCTACAAGGACCTGAAAGGTGTAGACCCTGACATATGCTTACATACGATACCCATGACTTCAGAGGCTAGGCCCTCTAAGCAAAAGCCATACACATACAATGACAACTATGCGGCCAAGATCAAGGAAGAGATAGATTGCTTGGTTGAAGCTGGATTTATCTATGAAATTGAGCATACTAAGTGGGTATCCCCCATCGTAGTGGTGCCCAAGAAAAATGGAAAGTTGCGTGTATGCATTAACTTGAAGAAGGTTAATGCAGCCACAATTCGAGATAACTATCCACTTCCTATCACAGAACATCTCTTAGAAAGAGTAGCAGGCAAGGAAGTGTACAACTTCCTTGATGGATTTTCGGGCTACAATCAAGTAGCCATAGCTCCAGAAGATCAGCATAAGACGGCTTTTGCCACTGAATGGGGCATTTTTGCCTTTAGAGTAATGCCATTTGGGCTTACCAATGCACCCGCTACCTTCTAGAGACTAATGTGCCATGTATTTAAAGAGTTCCTGAGGAAGAACTTAGAAGTCTATGTTGATGATCTTTGTGCTCATTCCAACATTAGGCAAACCCATATTCCTGAACTCAGACAAATCTTTGACAAATGTAGAGAATATCAAGTCTGCCTGAACCCAAAAAAGTGTGTTTTTATGGTCAGGCAAGGCAAGATTCTAGGACACATAGTGTCAAAGAATGGCATATCCACTGATGAAGAGAAAGTGAGAGCCATAGCCGAGTTACCCAGGCCAAAGAATGTCAAGGAAGTACAAGCTTTCATGGGGCATTGTGGTTATTACCAACGGTTTATACACATGTATGCCATCATAGCAAAGCCTGACTAACTTTGAGTGGACTAATGAATGTGAGAATTCTTTCAATGAGCTTAAACGGCGATTATGTTCAGCACCGATCTTGACCACACCAGATTGGAATAAGCCTTTCCATGTTCATGTTGATGCATCCAATTATGCTATTGGGTTTGTACTCGCGCAGCCTACCGGTGAAGGTAATATGGATCTTCCAATTGCCTATGCTAGTAGACAATTGAATGCAGCTGAACGAAATTATACCACTACGGAGAGAGAAGGATTAGGCATGGTATATGCAGTTAAAAAGTTTAGACATTATTTGCTTGCAAATAAGTTTAAATTTTTTACTGACCATCAGGCACTGCTATATCTCATAAACAAGCCATGCAATACAGATAGTAAGATGGTTTCTCTTGCTAATGGAATATGATTTCCAGGTTGTGGTAAGGAAAGGGAAGACTCATTTGAGAGCAGATCATCTCTCTAGGCTCACATCGGGCGAAGCCCCACAAGGAGTGTCAGATGACCTTCCTGATGCTTACCTGTTTAATTTGGAAGTGGTGCCACAGTGGGCTAAGCCATTAGTGCCAGTATTGACGTACGGACCTAACCACCCAGTAATAAACACACAAGATAAAGAGGTAGTAAAAGCCCAAAAGTATCACATCATGGAAGGAAGTATGTACAAGCACACATATCAAGGGATCTTGGCTTGTTGTGTGGAAGAGGATGAGTACGCTAAATGGTTGCAATTAGCACATGTAGGTGCATTAGAGCAACACTACTCAAAGCAACGAACCCTACAGACACTAAGGAGACTCGGAGTGCATTGGCCAACTATGGAAGCTGATGTCCAAAAGTTGTGCAAGGAATGCCCAATCTGTTGCAGTAAACCACCTGTGGAACATGCCACTCTTTATCAAGTGTCCATAGTGCCAGATTGGAGTGAACCACTAGTATCCTTCCTGAGGACGAAAACATTCCCTCCAGACATGACTCTGGCTAGGAAAAGGAGTTTAGAACAAGAAGCCCTGGATTACTCACTCATTGGTGATAATCTATACAAGCGTGGTAAAGATGGTTACCTGAGACTATGTGTCCATGATAGTGAATATCTCAAGATCTTGGAAACTGCTCACCAAGGTGTAGCAGGAGGACACTTTGGACCAGATCGGGTGATCAAGGCAATACTATTTGTGGGCTTCTGGTGGCCGACCCTTCACATGGATGCACATACCTATGTGAAGAGGTGTGATGTCTGTCAGCGAACTCAGTATCCTATACACAAAGATGAAATGCCATTGAAACCTATGATGGGTGGACGAGCATTCTCTAAGTGGGGAATAGACTTTGTAGGTCCTATTAATCCCCCAGCTAAGGGTTCCCATGCTGAGTATATCATTGTGGCCACGGACTATCTAACCAAGTGGGTAGAGGTAAAAGCCACAACAAAGAACGATGCTCAAACAACAGCTAAGTTCTTATTTGAGAATGTGCTCGCCAGATACGCGTTACCTATAGAGCTAGTCAGTGACAGAGGCACTCACTTCTTGAATGAACTTATTGAAAATCTGCTCCAAGAATTCTTGGTAGTACATAAGAAGTCTGCCCCCTATCAGCCTCAAGCTAATGGCCAGGCTGAGAGCACCAATAAGATCCTATGCAATGTACTGACGAAATTAGTGAACAATAAACGCTCTGATTGGGACAAACAGCTACACCACGCTGTTTGGGCATACCGAGTCGCCTACAAAACGGTACTCCAAGCCACCCCCTTTCAGATGGTATTTGGCCAAAATGCAGTGCTACCGTTGGACTTCTTAATACCTACATTGAAAGTGGCACAAGAGCATGAATGGACGGGTCATGAACTCTCCTCTAGACTTTTTGACCTTGAACGATTAGGAGAAACAAGATTGAGGGCGGCTGCTGGGATATATCCAGCTAAGAAACGTCAGAAGGCATACTTTGATGCCCACGTTAAGGATAAATGTTTGAAGGGAGGCGACCTAGTACTAGTATATACTTTGAAACAACATGCGAGGAAACTAGAGAAGAGAGGCTATGGACCCATGATCATTAATAGAATCTCAACAAGTGGAGCAGTGCAACTAGCCACATTAGAAGGCGATATTCTCCCGAGCTACATAAGCGGATGCAGAGTCAAGTTATATCAGGAACCTCTGACGGAAGAGATGCTAAGTCGACTCAACACTGCTAAGAAACGCAAAGAAGAAGAAAAACGAATTCGCGAAGAAGCTCAAGCAGAAGCATTGGAACGCATCCGGAGAATGAAGTTGAGAAGACAGGGTAGAGAGCAACCTAGGACAGATGCATATGCAGATCAAGGATATCATGTGGCTATGTGTGAAGTTTCAGGTATCAGCTCTCATAGGATAATTGATAGACGTCCTTTTATAACCTTAGAGATAGAACAAGGAAAGGGTGCAAGGACTATAAGAGCCTTGATTGACTCAGGTGCAGCCACTAGTGCTGTTAAATTTTCGTACTGTCAAGAGTTGAAATTAACTGTCAATCCTATAGAAGCATATCTCATAGGATTGGGAGGTGTGGAAACCCCTTGCATGGGCGAGGTGGAACTTCCCCTCTATATTCAAGATGAAGTAATGACAGTCAAAGTACTAGTGTGTCAAGATGAGGACCTCACTGAGCCTCTTGTCTTGGGTCAGGACTGGATCTATGATCATGCAGTCAACCTAAACCTAAGGAGTGGACTTCTTCAGGTATGGGTAAATCATAGTCGAATTACCATTGAATTGGAAAATGAGGCACTCAAGGAACTAGGTAAAGCACGAACTCCTGGTCCTTCCAGGGGCGCACATGAAGTTGACAATGCTATTCTTGTCCAAAACTGTATGATGCAGAAAGAGGATTGTCTCAACAACGGAGTCAAGGATAAGACGGCACTCCCTTCTACTCGAAAGGCCAGAGGGATGTAGCAACCAAAGGCAGATCAAATACAGAAGGAGCAGAGTACCACCTATACTGGAGGCCAAAAACACATGCGAAGTAGAATATCTCAGCCGTTGAAACAAGTGTGGGTGCGGAAAGGCGAACACCCTGTTGCGACCATGCCAACCCCACGGCCAAAACCTCTTATTAGTAATCAACAACACGACACTAATAAGAAGTCTTTCATAAATCCTTCTGCGAAAGTGAAGTCTATTTGGGTACCCAAGAAGTCAATGAAGGCCAGCCCACAATCACGACAAATCTGGGTGCCTAAGGCTTGCTTGCGGGCTCAAATAGCTACACCGAGGCCACACCCGGTACAACATGTTTCACTCACTCGAACATCAGATGCCCATGCTTATACATCACGCGCGGGCACATATTCTTCCATGAGCACAAGTAGAATCACTTGTAAATGGGTCCCTAAAAAGCCTCATTTTCAAGTAGATACCCCTAACAAACTCTTCACAGTCTCCACAAAATCAAGATCAAAGCCCATCCACTGCATTTGGCAACCTAAAACTTGTAATAAACCCCCAGACCCCAGTTGTAAATCTATGCCCACCTACTAACTACATCACTCTCTCACTACATCATTCCACTTAGTTTCTAGGTCTACCCAATTCCTAACTACACGCACAAGCACCGAGCACTTAATAGCCTACTAATCTCTCCCGAACCTCATGTTAATGTTGTAATGGGGACAAAAACGGTTCTATCTTGTCCTTTAAAATGTTAACACCTATTTCTATATTCTCACAGAGTCAGGAGGCAAGAAGTAACATGGCAGATACGGTAGGAACTAGCTCCGAGGCAGGCACCAGCCCCCAAGTCGTGGACATTGAAAGTCTTCCCGTTGAGGAGGAATTGAAGGAACGCCCAGTGGCATTGAGGGCATTACACGCCATACAGATCCAGAATCCTCCACAGGGGCACACAATGCCGGTCAGCAAAAACTCACATTGGTTCAGTGATGTGGCAGGATCTCTGGGTGAAGGCACTTACATGTGGGAGGCCGAGATAGAATTCAATGGGCGTTGGGGCAGATATCACTTCTTCACCAGGGAATTTGAGAAACTGCAAAACAATGAAGGACTGAAACCTATATGGAAGAAGGCGGGACTCTACGATTACTTCAAATTCTAATTGCCAAAGCCCGACTTTCTAAGATGCTCATATTTAATTAGTACCCTCACTCCGAGCAAAGACAAAAAGGGATACAACACCTTCGTCCTCCCATCTCTCACAAGGGGCAATGAGCTGAAGTGCTTCAGGCTGACTATCAATTTGGTAAGGGAAGCTCTAGACATGAAAGGTATGCACATTCCTACAGAGAAAGAGACTATGGTCCCCGACAATATGAAGAACAAGAATCTGACGAAATTAAAGGACATGGTGGCAATGACACCTACAATTGCCATTCACTTGCGAATGGTCATGCAGCATTTTGCATTTCTCGCTCAAGAGAGGTTCACAATGCCACCTAAGAAGATATGGTTTAGTCTATACTTGGCCGACGCCTTCGATTTGACAATCAATATGCCCCACTGGATTATCGACCAAATCCACTTGGCTCATCAAAGGTGGTATAAAAAACAAAAGTCTGTACTGTATGGATGCTGTGCTCTCACCCGGATTGTGTATAGATGTTTGGCTTATGATGTGCCAGTGCAGAGGGCATTAATTTGGCCCAGGGTACAGGAATTCCAACGTAGACTATGAACTGCACGACCGCCATCTAAGAAAATGAGAGGCGCAGTTCAGATGCCCTATGCACAACCCCGCAGTGTGACATTGACACCAGAGACAACTCCACGACTTCCAAGGCAGGTACAACCCTTCACTATCAAATTACCAAGACACAGCACTGATGGACCGAATCTAGTGTTCCCACTTGTACCAACCGACCTAGAGTTTCCTCACGGATTCACATTAGAAGACCTAACTGATGAGGAGGTAGCCAGAATAATCGAAGCTGTTAACGCGGAAGTCGAGGCAGAGCAAGCTAGTGGACAACAAACTGCTACAGACCAACCCCATCCCAGACAACCAGAGGTCGTCGATGTGGAGGGTGAAGAAGAAGAAGAACAAGAGGAGGAACATGGTGGACAATCCGAGGAAGAAGAGCAGGAATATGATCAGGAAGCTCTGCAAGTACTTGAGGGTGCCCCTGCTTATACGAAGGAATTGAAAAAGCTCTATGATACCATCAACAGGGTTCAAGAGCAACATAGACTGTCCCTCGCAGCAGGAAAAGCCCTCATGAACCAAATCCTTGAGGAGGAAGGTGTAGACGAGCAATACCGCGCCACACTTGACATGATATTTGATGCTTTAGGAGTACCTGAGACGGTGCATACCGCCCTTGCACAATCACGAAGAACGGAGCAAAGATACGGCAGACGTCCCCCTCGATCAGGAAAACAGATGAATGTATTAGTATCAGAACCACAAGGAACATCCACAACCACGGGCACTGCACACACCGTTCATGATACTGAGGAAACCCATACATCAAGTGCACCTCCGTCACCCCCTTTGCCACCCCTGCCTCCAACTCCACCACATTCACCTCCCACTACCAGTGTAACCACCACTGGCACCGTCTCCGAGTCCACTAACTATACCGAAGCACAGACCGTCAGCCAACCCACACACCCTATCTCCACCTCTCTTGTCTATACGGCCACTGACACAGTAATTCTAACAGCAGCCACGAAAAACCTCATTCCCCCGATCACACTTCCTGGCAGTTCGTATTCACAATTGCACACACCACTGTACACTTTCACCAGTATCACCGCACCCACAATTCCAATGTTCACAATCACTCCCACTACTGCATCCACTTTTGATTTTATGGACATATCACCCACCTCCGCACCTCTCCCTCCCCCCATACACCCACCATCTCCCATTCCCCCACCACCCACTTCACCATTTTCCAGCACCGCATCCACACTCCCCCCCCTTCCCCTTCCCTTCTGCATTCAACACCCTTCCTGCATCCACCCCTATTAATAATGTATTTAATAATATGTATCAGTGTATGTCTCAACTACAACAGCACTACCAGCATCTTGATAACCAACATACGAGACTCTTCCAAAGCCATGAAGAACTTCAAGTACGATTCATTGATCTAGAAAGGGAAAAGCGGCTACTACAACAACAGTATGTCACTTTACAAGAACAACATGAGCAGTTAGTAGCCAATCCACCCCAATCAGATGCAGAAGAAAAACAACAAATGGATGATCTGCTACACTCCCAGATAACAGAGAATCTCAAGCTTCGACGCAACCTGGCCCTCTTACGCAAACACATGTCTACTGCACTCGAGAAGAATAAACGACTACAGAAACAAAACGAAGAAAACTTGGAAGCAGCCATGGAGGGTTCCCCACAAGAAATCGACCCAGATAAATTCAAGGCCATACCCTCAGCGAATATGCAAATTGTGTTGGAAACCCATGCGGACCTCCTGGAAGCCCATGAAGCATTAGAAAGAGAAAGAGATGACCTATTAAAGCAGCTGGCAACCCAGCATGAGTCACCAAGCAAAGTCACAACCGCAGTTGACACGTTTGAAGAAGTCAAAAAACTCAGAGCAGAACTAGAAGAATTACGAAGTAAAGTCATGCAATACGAGCGTCAACCCTCTCCCCTTGTAGAGCCCGAGCCTGAAGACTTAGTGCCAATTGAAATAGAGGAAACCTTCGAAGACCCCTACGTTCCCATGCCTGCACCAGGGGGCAAGCAAACAGAAGAGGGCATGGACACCATCGAGATCGAGGCTCCTAAATGGATGCAGAGGTTAGAGAAAGTGGCCACAACCCATGATGACAGAGTGGCAGTTCAGATAGCGTCTATGTCACGTTTGGAAGAGGTAGTCATAAAATCGGATTACTTTAGAAACCTCTCCCATCATAGGTGGATCGGCACATCCGACAATTTGTATGTTCTGTGTCTTAATGGCAGATTACAATGCTGAAATCAAGCACCACACCTCAAAAGAACCAACCTCGGCAACATAGTTTGCACCGGACGACATCCTAGCAAGTGCCAAGCACGGAAATATACACCAACCTACGTGGAGGATTGGTCTGCTGGAAACCTACCCTGAGATGGTAAGGACATGGAATAACATGCCTTTGTATATCAAATACAACCCATGCTACTGCCCTGTATTTCGAAGAAGGTCATGGCCGGAATACACAAAAATTGTGCTGACAACCAAAGGATGTGAGAAATGGCTCAATTATGTCTACTTAGCACCACCTAAAGGCCAACCTACCATAGGATATATGATATATGATTTCCACGATTCGGCATTGGGGGGTCCGGTTCAAAAATGTACCAGATGTCATGGCCCAAATGTGCCTTAAAATTTTTGAGCTCATGTTGGTCACCTTCAGGACCTTCAAGAATGTCAAGGAACCTCATCTGTCAGCTCTTGGATTTAATGAAGGTAATCAAGACCTTGTCTACGACATGTGCGCAACACCATCTATTAATGTTGTATATGCATGGCATGCACGTATAAAGTATCTACCAGCCTGCTTCAAACAGACATTTGAAGAAATGTTTGTCACGGGATTCTGGGAATATCATTCAGAGATATTCATTCCCAGACCATCACATTTATTGCAGTCGTTTGCAGTGGAACAAGCTCTCCATTCAGAAAAGTTACGTATACCACATCCAGAGGTTCCCCGGCCGGTAGATTGGGATGCTCTACTCACGGACTTGGCCAAAGGGTTGAGAATTGCAGAACATCACTTAGCACAAGACGTTGTAGAATACTACATCCAACGACCCACCCAACAAGGGTCTGTCAGGGACGACAGACGCGAGAGAGGGGGGGGTGTTGGAACTGAAGGACTCACAAGGCAAGGAAGCTTACGAAGGGAGTCAGAGAGGAGAGAAGGCACAAGCAGACAGGGTAGTCAACGACGATCTGGCAAGTAGGCCAATATTTTTTCAGGACACTAAAGCATATCGAAGAGGTGGACACACAAGGAGAAGAAGCAAGTAGGGAGCTCGAAGATATGTATGTCAAATCATTAGAAGAAATCCCTACAACAATAGTGATTTTCATCACTAAGAGCCATTGTAGATACCATTTCATATTTTTGTAGCTCCATTTTGTGCAAGCCAAGGAGTCCTTGAGCTTGAGGAGCATTCAAAGTAGCTACCTACCAATTTTCATAATTTTTAGACTTCATTTGAGTCTTCAAATAGGCCCTAGAACCTAATTTTTAACTAGGCTGGACACTAGGTCTGGACACGGCCAAAACCTAGTCAAAAACTATAAATAGAGCTAGAGAGCTTATTTTTTAGCTAGCTTGTAATTGATCTAAACTAGTATGAGCACTTTTGAAGTAATCTAAAAGAACTCCATTGTCTCTCTCTTTGTCTTATCTTGAGTGCGTGTGTGTGTGTATGTGTGTGCATGTTAGTGTGCTTCTCACTCACACATTTGTGCCTTCACTTGCTCGAGGTCTTCATACCATCCTCATGTCTTCCCGGATTGACATTAAAGGAGGTGCTACTCATCACTGAGCTACACACACTACCATGAAGTTTAACTAGGGCATGTGGTCCAAACTAAGGTGGCCTAAATGACTGTGTCAAACAACATGTGTGCTCAATGTCCTCGTGCATCACTTCCACTCCCTTGCAGTTAGAGCTACCATGAATGGGAAGTGTCTACACTAGGTGGACCGCCTTTTTTCCCTTATTAGGGATTGTACTACTCTTTGGTCCTCTCTTCTTTTCTTCCCCCTTCTTGAGTGGATAGTTCCATTGTGCATGGCTAGGAAATAGGCACCTAAAACACAAGTTTTCCCTCTTGACCCTCTAATACTTCTGAGTAGGTATCTTAGGACCTTGTGATCTCTCTTTCTTAATTAAGATTTTGTTTTTCCCCATTGATACTTTCTTCTTGAACTAGGTTATACTAAGAGGTTTGAGGGGGTTGACCTGTCTCCATAGGAGTATACTAAGAACGGTTATGATCCTCATAAATCTCAACATACTTGATCGCCTCTTGAAAAGTCTTAGGTGTATTCCTTCTTACCTCTCTCTTAATGGCTTTGCCTAAGACCTTAAAAAAAACCTATGGCCTTATGGAATTTATCTAATCTCTTAAGCTTTAGTATGATCTCCCTATAGTGGGATATGTAGACAGACAAAGGCCTACCTCTTTGAGTGATCGTATCCGACTCATCCCAATTCCTCTCTTCCTCATTCTTAGGAAGAAACTCTTTCAAGAAAAGAGTTTCAAACTGAGTCGAGTTTGCAGGGATGGAATTTGCCTCCTTGAGACTCATCCACCACTTATAAGCATGCGGGACAAGGGAGAGACTTGCTTGTAGCACACGGTACTCAGGTGGGGTGCGCTTTAGTTGATGCAAGTCATTCCACTTTTGCAAGAAAGTGTAGATTGCATCCTCATTTATCTCACAGTCATCCCTCATAAAGGTTAGTGGCTTGAGGTCTTTGAGAAGGGGAGTTTCCCTAGTTGATCTTTTTTATCTACTTTTTGCTCTACTTCTTGCTCTTGTTCTACCTCTTCCATCCTATCATTTGGGTCCTCTAGTTGTTTCTCTCTAGTTGGGTTGCATTTATTCAATCGAATAACAAAAAACTACCAAATATGTTCGTTTTATTCTTGGTTATCCGAATAAACACAAAAAAAAAACAGAGATGGATACTTTTTCGATTGAAATGCTTTCGAAAAAAAAGTGATTCTAGGAAAAAATAATATTTTTACATTCGATTGAAAATCTCATTCTGCACATGCTTCATTGGTATTCTAGAGAGCTTTAATCCTGCAATTTCTATCATAGAGAGCTTCCTTCACCACATCATTGAGGTATTGATTTAATTTTTATTTATTGATTTGTTCATTGTATCATGCATATTGTATGATTCGCATACACGTCTCTTACATATGCCTGATTTTTATTTATATAATTTGTTTTGTGACTTTTAATCATCAATTGTATACATGTTCAACTTGCAAAAAAAACATTTAAAAATAAACCACTACTATGATTGTCTGACTCACTACATCGATTCTTACTCTCACAGTGGTATAGGACACAGTAATAGATCTATTGAGATTGTTTGAATTGCCACCCTGATTCCTACTCTCTCAATAGTATAGGGAGTGTGTATGGACTATTGTGATTGTCTAATTCTTTGACTCTTACTCTCACAATATTCACTTAGATTCTGATGAGAATACTAAGTGTAGGTCACAAGGTGTATAGAAACTATTGTGATTGTTTGATTCTTTGACTCTTACTATCACGATAGTCACTTAGATTTTGATGAGAATACTTAGTGTAGGTCACAAGGTGTATAGAAAGTATTGTGATTTTCTGATTCTTTAACTCTTACTATTACAATAGTCATATATGGTTATGTGACAAAACTCATACATAGTATAGTGAATGTATATGAACTATTATAAATGTCGGATTCTTTGACTCTTAGATTCTTAATAGTTACATAGATTCACGTCAAGATTATAATTACACTTTCTATTTAGTTATAGATCTACTTATTTAACTATGCATATGTCTATCATTTGTGTACACATACTATTGATTTATTTATCCATACACTTACTGATAGTCTATTTTTTATTTTTGCACAGATGGCAAGTAAAATAAACAAGAAGGAGCAAAAAAGTTTAGAAGAATTTTTGTGATCCTACATGTATCGAATGAGAGAGATGAAATCATTGTAGCCGTGGAAATATCTAGTTACAAAGATTTCATTGCGCAATTATCTAGAACAACATTTATTAATATTGAGGATAAATTTGGCAGTGTGTCTGTTGGAGCATAAGTATTAGATGAGCAAATTTCAAAAGAGCTTACACATATCTTTGGACAAATCATCAAAGTAGTAGAGTCATTGGCGGTGGATATCACCAATATGCCCAGATCATCGATAAAATTAACTTTATCGATTTACATTATCAGACAATGAAGAGAGGAAAGCGATTAGAACTACACACGACTGAACACCTTGTGAGAGCATAGGTAGATCCAAATACAAGAGATGCATATGTGAATATAGGAGATCAAACATCAAACAATCCTTGTTTGCTCCCATATTCCTCTATTCTTTTTGAAGATGCAACTCTCGTGGGGGAAGGACAATATGGAATGATCCATAAAGTCAAAATATCCCACCCGAGGTTCAACAATGAAGTATTTGTTGCCAAGTTATTCAAATTACATGGTGCTAACATACAAACATGAGAGAATGAAACCATGAATGAAACCATAATGTTATCTATTACGCACAGTGGAATTATTAGTCCGCTTGGTTTAGCTAGACACCATAGCAAAAGCCCGTGCCTTATTTTCAAATTTTGGAATGGTGGTACATTGGACATGTGGCTAGAAAGAATGAAGAAGGATTACCTAAACGTATCACGACACAGAGGTGTGAAGGACACAGAAAGAGACATAACAATTGTGAAAACAAACATTTGGAAGCTCATCAACGGCTTATTACAAACAATATCATTTTTACACACTTTTAATATATCCCATAAGGATCTCCATCCAGGCAACATCTTGTTGCATTTTGAAGAGCAACATGCTTATATCGGATTATGTGATTTTGGTAGAGCGACATATTTACCAACAAAAAAATGTTTTCTGAAGTTACTTGATTTAGAAATATCAACTAGAAATGAGTGGATTTGAAAGTACTAGTGGATTCCCCTAATCCTCCACCCTTTAATAAGAGTCAGGATATATTTATAGTTTTCATACTCCTGTTACAACTCTTGAAATATATAGATTTCGATAGTTATCCCATTGATAAGAATGGGATTTACAAGTTAAAATATGCTTTAGAATTAGCTTTTGACAAAGATGTATCAAAATGAGTAGATGCACATAAACTGCTTAGAGTATTCTCACATCTAACTCGATATGGTTTAAAGATATCCACGATGGATAGATTAAGACCATATTGAAAATGATATGTATTTGAACTATCTCGATTAAATGATATAGATTCATTTGCGTTAAGTAGAGTAAATGTTATGGATTCATTTGCATTAAGTGGAGTTAATGTTGTGGTATCATTTGAGTTAAGTGGATGAAATGAAGTGTAATCATTTGTAATATGTGAATTAAATGATGTGGATTTATTTGAATTATGTGGAATAAATGACGTGGTATTATTTGAGTTATGTGGATTAAATGTTGTGGATTCATTTAACATATTCATTTAACATATGTGAATTAAATATTGTGGATTCATTTGAATTATGTGGAGTAAATGAAGTGGTATCATTTGAATTAAATGGATGAAATGAAGTGTAAGCATTTGTATTAAGTGGAGTAAATGTTGTGGTATCACTTGAGTTAAGTGGATGAAATGAAGTGCAATCATTTGTAATATGTGGATTTATTTGAATGATGTGGAATAAATGAAGTGGTATCATTTGAGTTATGTGGATTAAACGTTGTGGATTCATTTAACATATGTGAATTAAATATTGTGGATTCATTTGAATTATTGTTGCAGTTAGACGTCTATGAAAGCATATTAACACCACAAGGAAGAAGAAGAAGCTTGGAGCATAACACACAATATTGAATGTATTACTAGAGAATGTACAAAGATAAGTAGCCCGTTAGGGCAATAGGCGTATATACAAGCTGAGGGAAAAAACCTCCTAAAGAGGGAAAAAAGTGCCCCGGCGGTCCTAGAGTGTTCACACAAATCACTACCTAAATATATCAACAAATCCCCCTTGGGAGTGATGCGGTGAACAAGGAGCTGGACTCATGTATAACGAAGTGCCAAGCTATGTGGAAATCACTCCACAAAAGGAAGTAAGCCCAAAGCTTTGTGGAAAGCTTCAAACTTCTCCCTAGGCAGAGCTTTCATGAAAAGGTCTGAAATGTTCTCCTACGTGGGCACATATGCCAAGTTGATCTCCCTAGTAGAGAACCTCTCCCTGACATAATGATAATGCACCTCAATGTGCTTAGTGTGAGCATGGAACACACGGTTCCTCGCAACTGCCAATTTGCTTTGACTATCAGTGAAGATGGTGGTGGCAGAAGACTAGCCAACACCCAAAATCAGCCATAAGGCATGTGAGCCACACACACTCAACAGTAGTTGTGAAAGCTGCCCTATACTGAGCCTCACAACTGGAAGTGGCCACAGTAGGCTGCTTCTTGCTCAACCAAGATATACATGAGCTACCAAGCATGAAGCAAAAGCCACTAGTGGACACACGAGTGTCATAGCAACCAGCCCATTCAGAGTCAGAAAAAGCATGCAAATCTGGCGGTAGTGATCCCCCCTTGGGATAAAACAACCCAAGTAACCGAGTACCACTCAAGTAGTGAAAGATGCGCTTAACCGCCTGCTAATGCTTGACTCCTGGGCAATGCATAAACCTGCTCATCTATGAGATAGCAAACTAAATATCTGGCCGAGTAATGCATAAGTAAATCAGGCACCCAATAGCCTGCTGATAGAGAACAACATCAAATGCATCTCCAACATCATGAAGACTCAATCGTAAACATGTCTCCATAGGAGTGGCAATAGGTTTACAGTTTTCAAGGCCAAAACACTACAATAATGCATCAATATATTTCATTTGACACAAAGTCATTCCACCATCAACTTGCATAAATTGAATGCCCAAATAATGATGCAAATGCCCCAAATCAGACATCTCAAATGAGGCATGAAAATCAGCAATATGCCTCTCAAGAGAACCAGTGAGCAGCATGTCATCAACATAAACCACAATGATCAGAAGTACATCATTAGCACACTTAACATATAAGGTGCTTTCAGTTGGACTGTCCTCAAAACCATGTGCAATCAGATAGGCATGTGTCTTCTCATACCAAGCACGTGGTGCTTGCTTTAAACCATATAATGCCTTCTTTAACCTGCACACTTGGTTTTCATGCCCTTTCTGCACAAAGCCACGGGCCTGAAAAACATACACTTCTTCATGAAAGTCACCATTCAAAAATGCAATTTTAATGTCCAACTGATGTAGATTCCAAACACGATGAGCTGCAAGTGCACATATGCTCCGAATAGTAGTCATACGGCATGTAGGTGCAAAGGTCTCATCAAAATCAATGCCTCTTTCTTGTGCATAACCCTTTGCAACAAGCCTAGCCTTATACCTATCAACTGTACCATCAGGTTTACGCTTCAGCTTGTATACCCACTTAGTGCCAATGGCCTTCTTTCCAAGAGGCAAGTCACATAAAGACCAAGTACCATTCTTCATTATTGCATCATATTCAGATTGCATAGCAACCATCCAATTTTTTGAATTTTGTGCTTCATCAAACGAAACAGGCTCAATCTCATCATAGAGACTGGATGCAGCCATAGCATAGCAATTTGATGCAAAAGAGGCACTATGAGAGCCTGATTGAGTATGATATGATAGAGGTGCATCTAATTTGTTGTCACATAAGGTCTGCACCAACCATTTTGGCATAGTTCTTGCCTGCTCAATATCAGCTCTCTCATCAATAAGTCCATCATGTAAATGTGTATTAGAAATGGAATGATCTACATCATCACATGAAACCTGCAAAGGCTAAGAAGTTGCCTCATTAGGACCAGCACTAAACTGTCCACCTGTAAAAAGAGGCAGCAAAGTATCATACATGTCTTTGGAGCTAATAGATGTCTTCTTAGTACATGAAAGCAATGACTGAATAGCATCTTCCACAAAAACAACATCATGGCTAACCAAAATGTGTTAAGTCTGTGGATATAGATGATAGCATGTACTTTCACAACTGTACCCAACAAAAATACATTTTACTCCTTTATCATCATATTTTCTACGATGTTGTTCGGGCACTAATGCATATGCCAAACAACAAAAAACATGCAGAACAGATGGATTGTGTTCATGCCAAGCCTCATATGGAGTGATAGACTGCAGCGCTTTAGTGGGACACCTGTTAAGTACATATGCTGCACACATGATAGCCTCAAGCTAGAAACTATGTGGTAAAGCCTGAATCTTGACCGTACACCTCACCATCTCCATGAGTGACCTATTCTTTCGTTCAGCAACTCCATTTTGTTGAGGTGTATATGGCATTGTACACTGGTGTTTTATTCCATGTTCAACCAGAAATGCATTAAAATCAGAAGACATATATTCCCCCCCCCGATCAGAATGGAGGGGGCCCATTTTACATGCTGACAGATTTTCAGCTAAAACCAAAAACTGTTTGAAGGACATGAACACTTCAGACTTTGCCTTCAATGGATATACCCATGCATGCCTGGAAAAATCATCAATGAAAGTAACGAAGTAAAGATAATTTTCAAAAGGAGGTGTCTGCATAGGACCACAGACATCACTATGTACAAGCTGCAATTTTTGAGTAGCCCAAATTGAACCATCTTTTGGGAAGGATGAACGCTGCATTTTGCCCAAAATATAGCCTTCACAAACATGTTTTCCAGGTGCCTTTATTTTGGGCAAAGAGGACGCCATTTCAGATTTCTGCAGGCATAGCAAACTAGCAATATTCAGATGACCAAAGCGTGCATGCCAAAGCTTTGCATTTGACATAGCCTGAGAATCATGTACTGCACATGCCGAATCATTTATAGATCTTTCATAGTCTATGAGCTTATACATCCCACAACATAAAATGCTAGAAGCAATAATCACATCGCCATTTGATAGATCATGAATTGTACACCTGTCATCAACAAATTTCACAACCAAGCCAATCTTGGCTAATGCAGAAACTGATAACATATTTTTCTTGATCCCTGGCACAAACAAAGCATCTGACAAAGTGAAAGAACTACCATCAGTAGTAGTCAAAATGATCTTACCAACTCCCATAACAAGATAAGAGGAGTTGTTGGCGCATGTAACAGTATTCCCTATAGGGGCAGGCTCGAGTGAAGAAAAGAAATTGCGCTGCGAGGTAATATGTTTGGTTGCCCCACTGTCAAAGTACCAAACATCTGAGTCTACTGAAGACATGCACTACTCATGAGAAGATGGGTCAAAACTGCAAACAATAGTAAACGCCCACTCTTCTTCCTGCACAAGATTAGTAGAATCTGTTTTTGGTGTAGAGGCCTCTACAACAACCATTCCAACCTCTTTCTTCTTTGCCTCTTTAGCAACCAGTTTTGGACAGTTCTTTATGATATGATCATTTCCTTTACAGTACTTGCAAAACAATTTTTGCTTTTCTGATTTCTTTTCATCTTTGTGTTCCCTCTTCGATTGTGCAGAATTGGCAGATTTCTGCTTACTCGTTGAAGAGCTCCATTTTCCTTTGCCCTTTTGACTAGCTAGGAAAGCTTGATCTACAACACACATAATGGACCTGTTCTGCCTGGACTGATCCTCCTGCAATAAAACAAAGACTAACTCCTCAAAAGACAAGGCATTTGGATTGCCTTTCATCATCAACTGAAGAGTAGAAGCAAAACTCTCATATGAATTAGGAAGACCAGTCAGAACGGTCTGCACAAGTGAGCTATCTGGTATAACCTCATCAGTAGAAATCAACTGTTCCTTCAAGTCTTTGATCTTTTTTAGAAAACTGTCCATAGAATCACCTTCATTCATGTGCTCACTCTCCAATTGTTTTCGGAGGTAAGCAACACGAGCCTCATTCCTAGCTTAGTACAATGTGGTAAGTGTACCCCAAGCATCCAAACGGGAATATGTAGAATATCATCGTCTTCGACACCATCTGCATCAGCTTCAGTACCTGCAGTTGTAATAGTTGTAGGTGTGATAGGACGTTTTTCAACACCCTACATAATGTTCCACAGTCCTTTTGCAACCATGTCACATCATATAAGCCCATAACGGGTAGTTGGTACCATCCAACTTATCCTCAACATCCAACATACAAAATACATCACTACTTTCAACCATGGCCGATGACTAAAATACCTTGATGCAGAAAATTGATTGTATCACAAAAAGTTGAACAGAACTACCCAGACAAATTCTATTAGACCCATAGCAGACTTCAAGATGCTTATACTGGCGAACCGAAATTGGTATATACCTTTGGCATAAAAAGATGAAATAGCCTGCACAAGCAATACAATAGTGCGTTCGGAGGCCGAAACGAGCTCAGATTGCGATTTCGGCACCACAAAGCGAAGCCGTTTTGATCTCAGAAACATGCTGAGTATGCTCACCAAAATTCGTACGATTCTGAGACTGCAACCAAAGAGGTGTTGACGACACCCTAGAATTTTAATTCTCAATCATACACATATACATTTACACATACATATACTTACACATACTATTGTGAAATAGGAATCAATATTGAGTCAAACAATCACAATATATTTTAAATTCCTAATCATATGCACATACACTTACACATACTATTGTGAAGTAAGAATCAATATTGAGTGAGACAATCACAATAGATTTTTCATTCACAATTATACACTCATATGCATACACATACTCATACACACACATACATATACTATTATGAAGTAAGAATCAATGTTGAGTCAAACATAATCTACCTATATCTTTCAATAATAAATTTAATGTATTACAATAGATTTTAAATTCCTAACGTATGCACATAAACTTACATATACTATTGTGAAGTAAGAATCAATGTTGTATCAAACAATCACAATAGGTTCTAAATTTCTAATCATATGCACATGCATTTACACAGACTATTATGAAGTAAGAATAAATATTGAGTCAGACAATCACAATAGATTTTTCATTCACAATTATACACTCATATGCATACACATAATCATACACACATGTACATATACTATTATGAAGTAAGAATCAATGTTGAGTTAGACAATCGCTACCTACATCTTTCAATAATAAATTTAATGTATCACAATAGATTTTAAATTCCTAATCATATGCACATACACTTACACATACTATTGTGAAGTAAGAATCAATGTTGTATCATAAAATCACATTAGATTCTAAATTCTTAATCATATGCACATACATTTACACATACTATTGTGAAGTAAGAATCAACATTGAGTCAAACAATCACAATAGTTTAAAGTATTTAATATTTATAGCAAAAAATTATACCCTTGTTCTCTCTACGACACTTTAATTTCGTAAAGAACAAAGTAGCTTTTATGAAAAATGAGTAAGAATCAATCATAATAGATTTTAAATTCACATACATATACTATTTTGAAGTAAAAAACAATGTTGAGTCAAACAATGACAATAGTTTCAATTATTTAATATAGAAAAATTTATACCTTGTTCTCTCTACGACACTTTAAGTTCGTAAAGAACAAAGTAGCTTTTATGAAAAATGAGTATAGTTCTACTCTTTTAAAAAATATTATTCGATCAAATTTTTTTTGTTCGAAACATTTTTCGATCGAAAAAGTTTTCGATTGAAAACTTTTCGATCAAAAGCGCTTTCAATCGAAAACTGTCGAATTATCGTGCAAGAACTATTCGGGTGTGTTCGAATAAGCTGACATAGCACCAAATAATTGGGTTGAATAATAAGGCCTTACCGCAAAATTCCGTAATTATTCACGAATAAAAGAACTGTCAAATAACAAATAATGCAACCTAGCTCTCTAGGTGGAGAAGTATGCTCTAAAGGTTGCTTACCCTTAGGATCCATGTTTTACTCCCCCCGTTTACTAACTAGAGCATTTATAAGCAATGGAAGTAAACTTTATAAGCAAGAAAGAGAGGAAAAATAGCACTAAAGAACTTCCCTTATACAATTGAAGATTTCCAAAGTGAAATTGAAGTGATCTTGGAAGCATCAAGGCTCTCATTTGCAGTCCTTGTTAGGCCCAAACAAAAATTCAAAATGTCCGATTGGTTCGAAAGGGGTCACAACACCAAAAAACAACAAAAATGATGCCAAAAGTGTGTGGCAATAGCCCAAAATATGAAAATTGAGAAAATTTGATGCGCTTTTGCTCCTCATCAATTCTTGCCAGTCAAATACGAGTGGTCCAATGCTTGCAAATGAAAGCTACGGTGGCATGTCTGTTGAAGAATCACTCACAAATTTTTCATACAGACAGATATAAAGACGAAGAAAGACAAAGAGAAGCAGAAACAAAGTCAGTCAGAAAATTAAGCCTTAGTGAAGGGACAAATTCACGACTATAATATAGTTCATAGAAACTTCCAGAAATACGAGTTTTGAATCTCGGAACAAAATGTATATATATGAGAGAAAGGAAGAAGATGTTTTGATTCTCATGAGGAGGAGAAGTGAGAGCGCATAGAACCAGAATAGAATAGCGCATATATAAAACTGAAAATAGTGATATAGAAGACGCTAGAGATTGTGTATGTAGAGATGAATAATAGAATATGAACTGTCATTTATTCATCTGAGAGAGATGGTAAGGAATAACTACTCAGAGTAGGAGAGTTTTCCATAGCTATGAGCAAAGTGAGGCCAAGCTATTTTTGTACACATCTTCTCTAATAGAAAACACATGTTCATGTGGAAGGTTGAGCGCATTCTTCGTATGTGAAGAAATCTGAGTAATTTCATGTTACTGTGAAAGTTAGTTAACAGTTACAGTTTTCTCAGTAAATGTTTTCCGGTACATCTATAAGTTAGATCTCGCAACATAGTGTAAAGTTTTTCATGAGAGATAGCTCATCTTGAAGTCAGTAGTCTCAACTATAAGTTGATCAAAAGACTTCTGTGAAACGGGACAAGTACACACAGTACTGTGTCTGAAAATAAAGGCATATAGAATTGGTGAAGTTTTCCTTAAACTTCAGAAAGAGTTCATTTACTGAAGGAAGCTCAGTTATTACTTCCTTACTTCATCTACAATCATTTGAAGTAATTACAAACAAAATTGCAGTTGATTCCGGTAAGATTCCGGTAAGATTACGGTGACATTCCGGTGATAGTCCAGTGAAGTTCCAGTGACATTTCGGTGGGTTCAAAACACAGTTGTAAAGTTTTCAGTTTCAGAAAGTTTGCTAAGCTACTGATGATTATAGAGGTGTTCTAATATTGCTCTATCTTAGTTCTTGTAAGGTGGTGAATTTCGCAATTGAGGTTTTGCTAGTTAAGCTCACTCGCTGCGTTAACAAGTAATACAAGAGCTCAACAGTTGATGATGGTTCATTAGAGCTCAACAAGTGGCAATTTTCCGCAGTCTTGTTAGTGAACAAGCTTTTGTCACAAATCTACAGTGGTATCAGAGCAAAAGGTTCTGAAGAGCAGAAAAGGTTTCTCAGAAGTAGAAACGGAAGTAAAGATACAAGAGAATTCGAAGAACTTTCACAAGAAAGGTGAAAGCTGAGATGATCAACAACAAACGGTGTCAAGAAACGTTCCGAAGTAATTCTCAAGGGTAAAGGTTTGTAAAAGGTAAAACCTTTTAACATTACACTCAGTGGCAGTAACAGAAGATTATGGCAGATCATATCTCTATTGACAAATTGGACAGAGATAATTATCCCGCATGGGTAATGCGCATGGAAGCTTTACTTATGAGTAAAGACTTAATGATATATGTGACAAGAGAAGAAAAGAAGCCAACTTTCGAAGACGACAGTCAACCAAAGAAAGAAGAGTTAGAAGCCTTGAAGTTGTGGTAGAAGAAAGATGCAACGGCAAGAGCTTATATCTACAATACCATTACAAATCATCTCCTACCGCACATTAGAGGTCTGGAGAAAGCGGAAGATATATGGAGTGCATTGGAAGATCATTTCCAAAATACGACGAAAGCTAGGAAGGCTAGCTTATGGTCAGAATTTACAACGTTCAAGAAAAAGCAAAGTCAAAGCATTAGTGATTATGTCACTAAGATGAAAGACTTGACGGATAGTCTTGGATCTATTGATGAAGATATTGAAGATCACAAGTTGATAGCACAAGTGCTTGCAGGACTGAGAGGAGATCAAGGAGATCAAAGGTGGAAACCTTTCATACTCTCAACTGAACTTTCTTTAAATCATTTTGTACCAGATTTAAATCAGTTGCTTGGACTAATGCTAATGTTTGAGCAAGATTTGAAGACAGACGGAGATAAAGGACATAGTTCGGCTATGTACGCAAAGAATAAGAAGAAAGGTGATAAAGGTAAAGAAAAAGATGAAGAAGAGATGATTACTTAAGATCTGTGGATTAAGCAATCATTTGGCTCATGATTGCTGGTATAATTCTCAAGGATCAAGTCAGAATCAGAACAATAATAGTAGAGGCAGAAGCGAAAGTTATCAAAGAGGAAGACAAAGCCAAAGAGGCGAATATGATAGAGGTGGAGCAAGAAGTCGGGGACAGAATCAGTCTCACAACACTACCTACTACAACTATGTGAATGATATGCAGAATGACAGTCATACAACGTTGATGATGAATTCGATAAGTATATGAGAAAATGAAGACCTCGAGGTATTCTATATTGACTCTGGTTGTTCAAATCATTTGTCAAGAAATATAGAATTTTTATTAGAACTTGAAGGAGGTATTTCAAATCATACAGTACAAACAGGTGATAACACAAAACATAATGTAAGGTCAATTGGAAAAGTAAAGTGTAAGAATGGAGTTGACCTACTAACAAATGTTTTGTATGTTCCAACAATTCCGAAGAATCTGATTAGTGTGGGACAAATAGCAGAAAAAGGTTTTCAAGTTAGGTTTACAAATGAAGGAGTATTTGTTGAAGATCTAGAGAATGGATACAATCAAATTGTCCATGGTAAAAAGGAAGGTAGACTTTTTTTACTCTTAAAGTACAAGGGAATATTGGTCAAGCCTTGATCACACATGGTGATGAGGTATTTACAGAGTTAGACCTCTGGCATAAGAGGTTAGGACATTTTAATGAAACAGGAATCAAAACTATGGTGGAGAAACAATCGGTGAGAGGATTACCAAATATGAAGAATCAACATATGATTCACAAGTGTGAAGCCTGTCAGATGGGAAAAGCCCACAGGTTACCATTCCAAAAGAAAGGGTATAAACACGATGATGTATTAGAACTCATACATACAGATGTATGGGGACCAACAAAAGAAGGATCTATCAGCGGCTCAAGGTATTATGTTCTTTTTATTGATGATGCAACAAGATGGATAACTCTTTATGTTTTGAAAGAGAAGTCAGAAGTATTTGAATCTTTCAGGCATTTTCATGCATATGCTGAAAGACTTACAGGACAAAAACTCAAAAGACTAAGGTCTGATGGAGGAGGATAATATTTTTCTCAAGAGTTCAATGATTATCTGTGGAATGCGGGTATCAAAAGAGAAATAACTTGCAGGTATACACCGCAACAAAATGGAGTAGTAGAAAGAAGAAACCGAACTCTAGTTGAGTTTGCAAGAGCAATGCTAAAGGAGAAGAATTGTCCAAATTATCTTTGGGCTGAGGCTGTAAATACATCTACATATCTGGTAAATAGATTACCGTGTACATCTTTAAATGGGATGACTCCTTATGAAGCTTGGTGGGGCAAGAAACCAATGCTTGATCATTGTAAAGTGTTTGGGTCAGTTGCTTATGCTTATGTACCATCACAACTGAGACATAAGCTTGAACCAAAAGCTGAAAAATATGTGTTCATCGGATATGATGAAAAATAGATGGGTTATAGGTTATGGAGTCCTCTAACCAAACAGTTTACTGTTTCCAGAGATGTGACATTTGATGAAGGAAAGAGTTGGTATACAGATAAAGAGCATAGTGTTGAAACACGTGAAGAAGAGATGAGAAGAATTGAAAAAGGAAAATCACATATGCAGGTGAATGAAGATGAAGATCATATGCAGGCAAGTACATCCAGGATCGAATCAGGTATGAGAAACGAAGATGGACCAAGATTTGATAAAGATGTGTATTCAGATACACATGAAGAATATGAGCTAAGAAGGTCAAACAGAGTAAGGAAACAACCAACAAGGTATTCCTATGACACTTCTTATTTGACTCAGAAAAACTATGCTTACTTAGTAAAGGAAGATGAAGAACCTCAGAATTACAGTGAAGCAAAAGGTAAGAAACAATGGGAAGAAGCAATGAAGGAGGAGTTCAATGCTCTTGAAGAAAACAAGACTTGAGAACTTGTTCCAAAACCAAATAATAAGAAAGTGATTGGAAATAAATGGGTTTACAAAGTTAAGAAACTTGCAGATGGAAGGATAGCCAGATACAAAGCTAGACTGGTGGTCAAAGGCTATGCTCAGACGCATGGCATAGATTATGATGAGACGTTTAGTCCGGTGGCAAAGATGTCAACCATAAGGACATTGATTGCTTTAGCAACATCAAAAGGATGGAAGCTAAGTCAGTTGGATATAAAGAATGCATTTTTAAATGGATATATATTAGATGAGGTTTACATGGAACAACCTAAAGGGTTTGTAAGTTCCAGTTACCCAAATCATGTTTGCAGATTAAGAAGAGCTCTCTATGGATTGAAGCAAGCTCCAAGAGCTTGGAATTACAGACTTGTGAAGTATCTGAATGACCTTGGATACCAAAGCTCAAAGGTTGATGCAAGTCTACTCATTAAGAGAACAGATGAAGGTATGATCTACATTTGTATTTATGTAGATGACATAATAATCACAGGAACCTCAGATGAAGGAATCAAGGAGGTAAAAAGATTACTTGAAAAAGGCAAGATCAGTGATCTAGGAAAGTTATCATACTTTCTTGGAATGGAAGTTACATATACAGATCATGGCGAATATGTTTCACAAGAAAGGTATCTCCTAAACTTACTGAAGAAGTTTAACATGGAGAATTGCAGAAAAGCTTCAACACCGCTTGAAGTAAATCATAAACTCAACAAATATGGTGGTGCAGAGTTTAAAGATATGAGGAAGTATCAGTCGTTAGTGGGAAGCTTAATTTATGCTACACTAACAAGACCGGATCTCAGTTATGCAGTTGGAGTTCTCTCATAGTTCATGCATTGTCCGAAAGATCAACATTGGGTTGCAGGACAAAGAGTTCTTAGATATATCAACAGAACTATAAAAGAAGGATTATATTATCCTTTTACGTCAGATATAAAGTTGAGAGCATACAGTGACTCAGACTAGGCAGGAAATCAAGATGACAGAAGGTCAACACATGGGTATATGATATACCTAGGAGATAAGCTTCTAAGCTGGTGTTCAAAGAAGCAACACACAGTGGCTTTATCGTCAACACTGTTCGTGCTGCTGTTTCTGTTGCACCTACTGCAGAGCAAATTCATTGGGATGGCAGAGATGCTCAAGCACATGCATTGATAGCTTTGTCTGTCAAAGGTGCTATTATTCCTCACATTCGCTCTTGCAGAACAGCAAAGGATGCTAAAGAAGTGATATGGATGCAGACCTTGTTCAAAAGCATGGGTATTGATCAAGGTATACCTATCATATATGGAGATAATATGAGCTCATTATATCTTGCAGCAAATCCAGTATTTCATGCAAGAACAAAACACATAGAGATTCAATATCATTTCCTAAGGGAAAAGGTAATGGAAAAAGAGATTGAAATAGTACATCTACAAAATATCAGATAGCAGATATTCTGACAAAGAGCTTAGGTGGAGTAAAGACGAGCAGATTCAAAGAAATGGCAGGTATAAAAGAAAAGAAGAATATATGAAAGATTAGAGAATGCAAATTAGTGATTGAGGGGGAGCTGTTGAAGAATCACTCACAAATTTGACATACAGATAGATATAAAGACGAAGAAAGACAAAGAGAAGTAGAAACAAAGTCAGTCAGAAAATTAAGCCTTAGTGAAGGGACAAATCGAGACAAATCCACGACTGTAATATAGTTCATAGAAACTTCCAGAAATACGAGTTTTGAATCTCGAAACAAAATGTATATATATGAGAGAAAGGAAGAAGATGTTTTGATTCTCATGAGGAGGAGAAGTGAGAGCACATAGAACCAGAATAGAATAGCGCATATAAAAAACTGAGAATAGTGATATAGAAGACGCCAGAGATTGCGTATGTAGAGATGAATAATAGAACCTGAACTGTCAGGTATTCATCTGAGAGAGATGGTAAGGAATAACTACTCAGAGTAGGAGAGTTTTCCATAGCTATGAGCAAAGTGAGGCCAAGCTATTTTTGTACACATCTTCTCTAATAGAAAACACATGTTCGTGTGGAAGGTTGAGCGCATTCTTCGTATGTGAAGAAATCTGAGTAATTTCATGTTACTGTGAAAGTTAGTTAACAGTTACAGTTTTCTCAGTAAATGTTTTTCGGTACATCTATAAGTTAGATCTCGCAACATAGTGTAAAGTTTTTCATGAGAGATAGCTCATCTTGAAGTCAGTAGTCTCAACTATAAGTTGATCAAAAGACTTCTGTGAAATGGGACAAGTACACACAGTACTGTGTCTGAAAATAAAGGCATATAGAATTGGTGAAGTTTTTCTTAAACTTCAGAAAGAGTTCATTTACTGAAGGAAGCTCAGGTATTACTTCCTTCATCTACAATCATTTGAAGTAATTACAAATAGAATTGCAGTTGATTCCGATAAGATTCTGGTAAGATTACGGTGACAGTCCAGTGAAGTTCCGGTGACATTTTGGTGAGTTCAAAACACAGTTGTAAAGTTTTCAGTTTCAAAAAGTTTGCTAAGCTACTGATGATTATAGAGGTGTTCTAATATATCTCTAGCTTAGTTCTTGTAACGTGGTGAATTCTGCAGTTGAGTTTTTGCTAGTTAAGCTCACTCGCTGCGTTAATACACAAGCTCAACAGTTGATGATGGTTCGTTAGAGCTCAACAAGTGGCAATTTTCCGTAGTCTTGTTAGTGAACAAGCTTTTGTCACAAATCTACAATGCCAAGCGACAGAAGTGGATTCTAATGCCAAACAATAAAAGACTAGGCCCGAGTGTGCATGCCTAGTGTCTACTGAAGCATTTTAGGGGTATTTTGGTCTAGCAAAAGTTCTCCAAATCAGCCTAGTGTCTACTAAAGCACGATAGGGGATTTTGGTCTAGCAAAAGTGTATAATGAAGCGATGCAAGGGGATTTTGGTCTATTGAAGGTATATGGGGATTTTGGTCTAGTAAAAGTTCTCCAAATCAAAAGTACATTTTGGTCTAGCGAAGCTTAGAAGTCTAGCTTTAAAATATCAAAAAAATCACTTCAATCGGACATTAGAGCGTCAAGCTATGCTTTATAACATCAAAAAAATCACTTCAATCGGACATTGGAGCGTCAATCTATGCTTTATAACATAAAAAAAATCACTTCAATCGGACATTGGAGCATCAAGCTATGGGTTGGATAAAATGGATATGTCAAGGTAGGAAGGTGGAAAACATTTCTTCATGGAGTGGCTAATTTGAAAGCTTGAAAATGGGTTTTTCAGAGAATTTTCACATGCTCCAATGACCCTCATCCCATGTTCACAACCCATAATACATATGTATACAATTATTTCCCTCAAGATTCACTTAAAGTCTTTCACTTTATATCCCTTAGTTGATGGAAAAATTCAAAAACCTCACTTCAATTCACCAGCCCTTTAGTAGAAGATGGTCGATTTCTCGAGCTCATGGACAACAGAGAGGGGCTGCATATATCCCATATGCATGAGAAAACCTGTAGAAGTCCAATATAAATAGAAGATAGTCTTCATTGTATTGGGAGGACTCTCCTTTTGAGCCTTCACATGCTATCGATGGCTGTGTGAATGATCTCTTCGCTAAGGCGTGTCCTTAGCTGTTGCACTCGATGGATTTGATGCCAGTGTTAGAACTCCTCAATGAAAGCCCTCCATTTTGGAGTTATCCTGCACATGATCTGTTAGAACTCCTCAATGAAAGCCCTCCATTTTGGAGTTATCATGCACATGATTTCAAGGATGGAAATGAAGAGTTACTGACTACTTTCTTGGAATGTGTGCACAGAGAGATTCTCCTTTGAATGACCACTTGTTGGCATACAAAGCAACAGAGGAGTCATGCACAATACGGCAACAAGGCCAACTCATTTTTTTCCATGGATTATTTACAACTCAAGTGATTTTAAGCACTACACAAACATTGTAAATCCCGTTTCTGGTAGAATAGACTCCATTTTGTGCAAGCCGAGGAGTCCTCGAGCTTGAGGAGTATTAGAACTAGCGACATATCAATTTTCATAATTTTTAGATTCTGTTTGAGCCCTCAAATAGATTCTAGAACCTAATTTTTAACTAGGCCGGACACTAGGTCTGGACAAGACCAAAGCTAGTTAGAAAACTATAAAAAGAGCTAGAGAGCTCATTTTTGGGGTTAGATTGTTTGTGACTTGAGCTTATGTAAGAGACTTTTTGACTAATGCAAAGAACTCCATTGTTCCTCTCCTTGTTCTTGCCTTGTGTGCGCGTGTGTGTGTATGTGTGTGCATGTTTGTGTGCTTCTCACTCACACACTTGTGCCTTCACTTGCTCATAGTCTTCATACTAGTCCTCACGTCTCCACGGATTGACAATTATGAGGTGAATCTTCTCACGTTGGTACTCACCATTGTGCTAGAGTGACACCAAATTTGGCGTCGTTGCCGGGGAGAGAGCTTCGAGGACGAGCGTGTGATGGTAAGACGTCGAGTTGAGACATTGGAGTTATAGGTAATATCCTTCCTTCTCTTTATTTTTCTTCATTTTTTCCTTACTTTCGCATCACCATCATCACCATCATCATCCCCACCATGTCTCACCTCCATCTCCATCTCCACAAAAATTTCAGTTTTTTGGTCATATTACACTCCCCACCTCATTTCCCTCATTTCATTGTGAGAGAGAGCGAGAGAGAACTTGCATGCTATCTGTTTTTGGCGTGTTTTTGAGCTTTTGTTGCAGGAACTAGCTGTACTACCTTCTCCAGCAGTGTGCGCAGGTACGATAGACTCTGCACAGGTCCCGAGACGACGACCTCTATCTGTCACGACAGACAGAAAAACTTAACATTTTGTGAATGCGTGTTTGGCACGGTAACCTACACCATTAGAGCACTCTAAATCACTAGAAGTTTCTCAAAAATTTGCGTTTTTTCAGTCTATCGCGACAGACACCGTCTATCGCGACAGACACCGTCTATCGCGACAGACACCGTCTATCGCGACAGACCAAATCACGACAGACGACAGACACTGTCTATCGCGACAGACACCGTCTATCGCGACAGACAGAGACCCACGATAGACACCGTCTATCGCGACAGACACCGTCTATCGCGACAGACCAAATCACAACAGACGACAGACACTGTCTATCGCGACAGACACCGTCTATCGCGACAGACAGAGACCCACGATAGACACCGTCTATCGCGACAGACACCGTCTATCGCAACAGACACCGTCTATCGCGACAGACCAAATCACGACAGACGACAGACACTGTCTATCGCGACAGACACCGTCTATCGCGACAGACAGAGACCCACGATAGACACCGTCTATCGCGACAGACACCGTCTATCGCGACAGACACCGTCTATCGCGACAGACCAAATCACGACAGACACCGTCTATCGCGACAGACACCATCTATCGCGACAGACCAAATCACGACAGACGACAGACACTGTCTATCGCGACAGACACCGTCTATCGCGACAGACAGAGACCCACGATAGACACCGTCTATCGCGACGGACACCGTCTATCGCGACAGACACCGTCTATCGCGACAGACCACTCTATCGCGACAGACACCGTCTATCGCGATAGACAGAACATTTTCGGCAAAAATTAAGGGGTAAATTTTTTGGAAATTTAGGCTAAATTTTGGGCATATTTGCACTCTCAAATACTCATACACTTGCAAAGGCCTTAGAAAAATGCATTAAAACCCCTGGAAGGTTCTGTTTGTCTAGTTAACCCCCTAAACCCTGAACGGCCATAACTTTTTCATACGAAGTCCATTTTTTGAGCTCTTGGGCTTATCGGAAAGCTCGTGGCTTTTCAGATAGGATATTTGGAAGTTGGCACACTGAGGGGTAGGAACACCAAGGGAGCTCAAGAGGAAATTTTTAGCAATACAAAAGGGGGAACAAGGGTCATTAAAAAAGTGTCTGAAATAAATTGTCCGTCAATTGAAAGGTCAACTTGGAGCTAATCTTGGGATTGATGCAGGTTTATTGAGAAGCAATTGAGAGCGTCCAAGCAAGGGTTTTACGCAAGCTTGAGAATCAACTTCTCGAGCACTAAAGAGCAAGGATCAGCAAGAAAGGTCGAAATACTCTCAACTCCCCTTCGTCAATTCCTAGCATAGGCTAAGAACGATTAGAAGTTGGAATAAGTCAGGGTGACGATAGGCAATTATCAAGTTGAAGCACACCTAAACTTTCAAGTCAAGCTAAGGACATAATCTTTGTACTGTCGAGAACTTTAAAGGAAAAAGAACTTAACGTGGAACGAACAACTGTAAGTGCGAAATTACACTCAAAAATACCGTACGACGTGATATCAGACAAGAATTGTTACAACGGGAATCAACTAAAAAGAATCGAGTAATTGATACAAAGGACTCTGCAACGAGGTTGTACTTGGGCAGAATTGGGCTATTCAGCTAGGCATATGAACCTTAGATCCGGACGACATCTAGTAAGGGAGAGACAAAGCCTTAGATCTTCAGAGGCTAGTGTTAACCACACTGCTAGGTCTTGGGCCCAGCAGTTGAGCCACCACTCATACTATCCTAGCTCTGAGACCAGTGAGTCAGAGATGTCTCAAGGTATGGACAGACCTGCGGGAAGTTCTGGAGTGCCTTACTTGCACAGGGTAGAAGGCCCTTACAAAACGCAGTTGGAATACCTTAGGACCAACCGATTAGGTGCCAGCATCTATGAGGACGGCCTAGGAAGATCTGTGGTACAGATTAAGAATCCTGATCAATCCATTGGACTAGAGCACCCAGCTGTCAAATTTGAAAACGGAACATACTTGGACAAAGAAGGAACCATATATGTAGTCACCAGTCACCCAGATAGGACGGATGAGTTTGGAAATGTGATCTCAGAAGCGGACTTAGGGGACTTAGAGCAAGGAAACATGAGTATAGAACCTAGGACCCCTCGAGGGAAATCTGTTCTTACGAGGATTATCACACCAGAATGGATTCCCCAAGATAATAAGAGCATAGATCTCCTTCTGAACCGAGAAACTGAAGAAGCCTTTTGGAGATATAAATCTGATCGGCCATTTGATGTAGGAACAATCATGATCTATGAGCTTAAGGATCCTGATAGCCCAGGCAGAGTGACCTACTTAGATCAAGCCTCAGAAAGGATCTTCGTGGTGACAGAAAATGATAGGCATGCTTACACTTGGAAAGGTGAAATCATTTTCCCCCAACCAAGATCACATGTGTCCTACGGTCACCCTGGAGCGGGAACATCCCAAGCTAATGGAACTCAAAGAGACAGAAGTAGAGATAGGCCAGAAGTAAGTTTTGCCAACTCAGGGGGCAGAGAAAGAACGAGGACGGAAACGAATAGAGTAGAACCGGAGATGCATAGAGCTCACAGGAATCAAAGAAATGCGGATGAGTTCCCTCTACCACGACCTAGAGAGCACACAAGGACTTTGAGACCAACTCAGCTAGTTAAGTCCATGAAAAATCACTTTGATGGCACAGGAGACCCATACGATCATGTAGCAGAGTTTAGGCAAGTCTTAAGAGCAGAACAAGTGGAGGATCTATTCACACAATATAATGCCTTTGGTCTAACCCTTAGGAACACAGCCCTTACGTGGTTCCAACCATTGAATGAGAGACAATTTAGGAGCATAGACCAACTCCTGGAGGCTTTCGTTATTGAATTCTCTAAGAGTGGCATAAGACGTAATACCTCCTCATTGATTCACAGCTTCAAACAAACCCCTCAAGAGACCGTGAGACTTGCAGGACGAAGATTTAGGCAATATCTTGAAAGATGCCCTATTACGGAGCTCCCCACACCAGCTAAGCAAGTGGCTTTATTCTTAGATGGATTGCTCAGTACAAAGTTAAG
The DNA here is from genome assembly GCA_020310875.1 of Ceratopteris richardii. Taxonomy (NCBI): domain Eukaryota; kingdom Viridiplantae; phylum Streptophyta; class Polypodiopsida; order Polypodiales; family Pteridaceae; genus Ceratopteris; species Ceratopteris richardii. The sequence continues at coordinate 142,529,266 of CM035424.1, read as the reverse complement.
ATCCTATGTGTACTTGAAGGACCCTAGGACCATAGAAGAGTGTGTACGCATGTGCATTGACATCGAGGATAACCTAGGGGAGTAATTAGAGCTTTCCAAGATATACAAAGATTCAGATAGTGTCTCTAGCCTCTCTTCCACGCAGTCCACATCAATTGAGGAACTGGCAGAGAAAGTAGCTCAGAAATTAGGCGTCACTGGTAAACAGATCCCAAGGTTGGCCTCTGTGAAGAGATGCTACACTTGTGGTGGCGACCACATGGCGAATGTATGTCCTATTATGGCTCAACCCCAAGTAAATCCTAGTAGCCAGTACTGCACCATAGAACGGAGGTACACCAATCACACCGCACAAGATTGCCCCTACAATAAGCAAACAGTCAGGCAAACTTACCCTCAACCCTATCCACCGCAGGGAAGATACCAGAACCAGTACCCTCCACAACCATATGGCAGGCCACAGCAACCTTATCAGCAACCATACCAAAACCAACAAAGGCCTCAGCCTGTGTTAGCCCAACAACCTCCAGCTCCATCCAACGTGATCCCGGTAAAGTATACAGCTGCAGAAGAAAACCTGAATAGAGCTATAGTCCCTGTAACACCATTGCTTTCAGAAAGTGACCCCAGTGACCATAGCTTCGATTCTACACATGTTGATAGTCCCCAGGCATACTACATGCAGTCTCCTGAACATGGTGAGTCCTACTATAGTGAAGAGCCAAATGAACCTAGTTGGGAATCAGATTACACAAATGTCATGTATGAAAACCCCAACCCCAGACCCCAACCTAGGCAGGTAAGACCCCCATTCCCTAGAGGACCATGCTACCGATGTCAGGGTGATCATCTCATTCGTGATTGCCCCTTGCCTCCACCTACACAACCCCAGTCAGTAACGATCCAAGGTTATTGCCAAGAGTGTGGGAAAGAGCATCTCTTACGAGATTGCCCTAAAAATCCTAATAATATGCTAAAAATCACTCCTATAAATGTTATTGGGTTGGTTGTAGACTCCACAGGGAGTGTGACTTCCACTGCGCCAGTGCAAGTGGTCACAAGAGCTCAAGCTTTGCAGCAAAACCAAACTGTAGGCCAGGAAAAGAGCCCAGAAGTTAGTGAAACCGAGAGCATGACAAAGAAAAGAACTAGAGCTTGGAGAGATAGTCGTGAAAGAATGAAAAGGCAATGGGCAAAGAAGATGAGTGAACTAGAGGAAAGTCTACGAGAAACCAAGGCCAAAATCATAGAGATCACATCTCAACCGCACTCTCACACATTCCCACCGCTACCATCCCCATCACCCTCCATCCCTCCACCCTCTAATACACCCCACGTAACCCACCCACCACCCCGAGCAGGATCAGTATTAGCTGATACCACTCCTGAAGACATAGACATGATGCTTAAAGCATATCAGGCCAGAATCCAAGAAGGGCCAAATGTAACGGATCATGACAAGTGCTACCCTAGAGCTGACCTAGAGATAGAAAGAACCAAGCTTTGCGCGAAAATGGTCGCATTGGCTCAGACTATGTTTGAAGCCAGTCGCCTTTTCAATTATTCGGGCTCAGCCAAGACACAATTACACTTGGATGGACTTCTAGAGAAGTTAAAGGGCATAATTGCAAGATCTGCCAAGGAAGAAAAAAAGCTAGAAAGAGATAAAGCAAGCAAGAACATGACCCATTCCCCACCGGAAGCTTATATGCCCAATCCCACTGAACCAGACCACCCCCCTTCACTAGAAAGAATTGAGAATCTAATGGCACCGTCACAAGAGGAACCCGCCCCTCAACACCATGACAAGGCCAGTATAAGAGCAGGTCTTCCTACCCAGACAGCCTATGTGCCAAAAGCTTATGTGCCTAACTCCACGGAGCCAGACACATCATCTTCTATGAATCGATTCACACCAGAATTCCTACGCGAGATTCAAGAAGACAAATGGGCTAAAGAAAGCGAAGTACCTCCTCCCATTGAACTTGTGGATGATGCACATGACCAATTCCCACAAGACATCCCATCCATTTATGGGGAGCAGGAGAGCACCCAATCTCAAGAAAGATTAGACTTCGAGTCTAATTCTTTACAGGAATTACCCCATTTCACGGGCCCATGGGAAGCCAAGTCTACTTGTATGAGAACCCCCACGATCATGGTAAGAAATGAAGATTCAGTCATACCTAGGAACACAGAGGTAGTGAAAAATACTAAAGTGCAGTGCAATCTCAAGTTAGAAGAGCTACTCAAGGTTAGACCTGAATTATGGAAACATGTAGCCAAACAAGTATCAGAGATAGCAAAACCTCGTTCCCAGGTAGGATCACATAGGACAGTGCCAGAAATACCCTTGGATAAGATAGGAGATATGTGTGAAGGAGAAGAAGGGAACACCTATCTTCCCATTACCTACCAGGAGTACACCAGCAAGGCAATTTTGGACTCAGGCGCAGGAGTTGCAATTGCCACCACTTCCCTATGGAAACATTGGGGCAAGCCAGCACTCAGGCCGACGAGAATGAAATTGCAGATGGCCGATGGTCATATTGAGAGACCCTTAGGATTGCTAGAAGGAATAACTCTCACCACCTGTGGTGTCGAGTTTGAGCACACATTTGCCATATGTGACTTCAGCAAAAATCATGCCTATGAGATGATCTTGGGACGACCTTTTATGCGACAGTTGCAAGTGGTACAGGATTGGGGAACCAATTCGTTGTACCTGCAGCACTTAGGTGTTACAACCAAAGTCAATCTCAAGGATTACTCTCATAGAGATGTTCCCCCTATCCAATGGAATCCCATCCATAGAGCCAAGGATGATACGGAATCTGTGCATTCCATAGGATTAGGATCCTCATGGATGCATGAAGACACTCATTTATGGATGTGCAAGGTTGCAGTAGAAGAAGAGAAGAGAGAGAAGGCCAGAGAGGTAGGTGCAAAAGAAACACATAGATCAATTCAAGACCCAGCCTATGCACCGGTAGTTTTTCCAGACGAAGAATTTGAACCCCATGGCTGGGCAGAAATCCTAGCAACAATGGACGTAGCCATCAATGAAGAACAATGGACACCTCACTGTGATGAGGATGGCTATGATATTTCAGTCTTCTCCATAGAGCCAATCATGGGAGAGGCAGTTCTAGAAGAATGCGAACCTAGCCCTGATGCCTTTGAGGATGCAAGTGACTCCGACCTAGAGTCAATCATCATGGACCCACCTTTTGCATCAGATGAAGAATACTTTCATGAAGTAGAATTTCAACCCCAGAGGTACGGAGAGCTTACAAGTGATGTAAGATTAGCCACACATGTGACCCTGAAGGGAGAAGGAAAGAAAAGAAAGAAGAGAGAAGTCACACAAGAAGAGGAAGAGTCTTTGTTTGAGGTCCCGGAAAATTTTAAGAAATATGAGATAGATGACAGGAGAGTCATGATCAGAATGCCTAAGCGAGAGGCACAATCAGGAGAGGCCTATGATAACAAAGAAACCACCAAGAAAATAGTTGTGGCCCTAGAGGAAGGAGAGGAGAGATGCACGTACATAGGCCATGACCTGACAGAAGAGGAAGAACAAGAGCTAATAGCCTTGCTAAGAGAATACAGAGATGTATTCGCTTGGAGTTACAAGGATTTGAAGGGTGTAGACCCTGACATATGTGCCTACACTATCCCCATGATCTTAGATGCCAAGCCCTCTAAGCAAAAGCCATATACATATAACGATAATTATGCGGCTAAGATCAAAGAGGAGATAGATAGGCTGGTTGAAGCTGGATTTATCTATGAAATTGAGCACACTGAATGGGTATCCCCCATCGTAGTGGTGCCCAAGAAGAATGGCAAGCTGCGTGTGTGCATTAACTTGAAAAAGGTTAATGCAGCCACGATTCGAGATAACTATCCGCTTCCCATCACAGAACATCTCTTAGAAAGAGTGGCAGGCAAGGAAGTGTACAGCTTCCTTGATGGATTTTCGGGCTACAATCAAGTAGCCATAGCTCCAGAGGATCAGCATAAGACGGCTTTTGCCACAGAGTGGGGCATATTTGCTTTTAGGGTAATGCCATTCGGGCTGACCAATGCTCCCGCAACCTTCCAAAGGCTGATGTGCCATGTATTTAAGGAGTTCCTGAGAAAGAGCTTAGAAGTCTATGTTGATGATCTTTGTGCTCATTCCAACATCAGACAAACCCATATTCCTGAACTCAGACAAATCTTTGACAAATGTAGAGAATATCAAGTCTGCCTGAACCCAGAAAAGTGTGTTTTTATGGTTAGACAAGGCAAGATTCTAGGACACATAGTGTCAAAGAATGGCATATCTACTGACGAAGAGAAAGTGAGAGCTATAGCAGAGCTACCTAGGCCAAGGAATGTCAAGGAAGTACAAGCTTTCATGGGACATTGTGGTTACTACCGTCGGTTTATACACATGTATGCCATCATAGCAAAGCCTCTGTATGGACTTTTGACCAACTTTGAGTGGACTGACGAATGCGAGAACTCCTTCCAGGAGCTTAAACGGCGATTATGTTCAGCACCAATCTTGACCACACCAGATTGGAACAAGCCATTCCATGTTCACGTGGATGCATCCAATTATGCTATTGGATGTGTACTCGCACAACCTACGGGTGAAGGTAATATGGATCTTCCAATTGCCTATGCTAGTAGACAATTGAATGCGGCTGAACGAAATTATACCACTACAGAAAGAGAAGGCTTAGGCATGGTATATGCAGTCAAGAAATTTAGACACTATTTGCTGGCAAATAAGTTTAAATTTTTTACTGATCACCAAGCATTGTTATATCTCGTGAACAAGCCATGCAATACAGGAAGATTAGTAAGATGGTTTCTCTTACTAATGGAATATGATTTCGAGGTTGTAGTGAGAAAAGGTAGGACTCATTTGAGAGCTGATCATCTTTCTAGGCTCACCTCCGGAGAAGCCCCACAAGGAGTATCAGATGACCTTCCTGATGCTTACTTGTTTAACTTGGAAGTGGTACCGCAGTGGGCTAAGCCATTAGTGCCAGTGTTGACGTACGGACCTAACCACCCAGTAATAGCCACACAGGATAGAGAGGTAGTAAAAGCCCAAAAGTATCACATCATGGCAGGAAGTATGTACAAGCACACAGATCAAGGGATCTTGGCTTGTTGTGTAGAAGAGGACGAGTATGCGAAGTGGTTGCAATTAGCACATGTAGGTGCATTAGAGCAACACTACTCAAAGCAACGAACCTTACAGACACTAAGGAGACTCGGAGTACATTGGCCAACTATGGAAGCTGATGTCCAAGGGTTGTGCAAGGAATGCCCAATCTGTTGCACTAAACCACCTGTGGAACATGCCACACTTTATCAAGTGTCCATAGTGCCAGATTGGAGTGAACCGCTAGTATCCTTCTTAAGGACGAGAACATTCCCTCCAGACATGACTCTGGCTAGGCAAAAGAGTTTAGAACAAGAAGCCCAGGATTATTCACTCATTGGTGATAATGTATACAAGCGTGGTAAAGACGGTTACCTGAGACTATGTGTCCATGAGAGTGAGTATCTCAAGATCTTGGACACTGCTCACCAAGGTGTAGCAGGAGGACACTTTGGACCAGATCGGGTGATCAAGGCAATACTATTTGCGGGCTTCTGGTGGCCTACCCTTCACATGGACGCACATACCTATGTGAAACGGTGTGATGTCTGTCAGCGAACCCAGTATCCTATACGTAAAGATGAGATGCCACTGAAACCTATGATGGGTGGACGTGCTTTCTCTAAGTGGGGAATAGACTTCGTAGGTCCTATTAATCCCCCAGCTAAGGGTTCCCATGCAGAATATATCATTGTTGCAACAGACTATCTAACTAAGTGGGTGGAGGTAAAAGCCACAACGAAGAACGATGCTCAAACAACTGCTAAGTTTTTATTTGAGAATGTGTTCACTAGATACGGACTACCCATAGAGCTTGTAAGCGATCGAGGCACTCACTTTTTGAACGAAGTTATTGAAAACCTACTCCAAGAATTCTTAGTAATACATAAGAAGTCTGCCCCCTATCACCCTCAAGCTAATGGACAAGCTGAAAGCACCAACAAGATCTTGTGCAATGTACTGACAAAATTGGTAAACAATAAACGCTCTGATTGGGACAAACAGCTACACCATGCTGTTTGGGCATACCGAGTCGCCTACAAAACGGTACTCCAAGCCACGCCCTTTCAAATGGTGTTTGGTCAAAATGCGGTGCTACCGCTAGACTTTTTGATACCTACATTGAAAGTGGCACAAGAGCATGAATGGACGGGTCACGAACTCTCCTCTAGACTTTTTGACCTTGAACGATTAGGGGAAACAAGACTGAGAGCAGCTGCAGGGATATATGCAGCTAAGAAGAGACAAAAAGCATACTTTGATGCCCATGTGAAGGATAAGGGCTTGAAAGCAGGAGATCTAGTTTTAGTCTACACATTGAAACAACATGCAAGGAAGCTAGAAAAAAGAGGCTACGGACCTATGATCATCAATAGGATCTCGACGAGTGGTGCTGTGCAACTAGCCACATTAGAAGGCGATGCTCTCCCAAACTATATTAGCGGTTGCAGAGTCAAGTTGTATCAGGAACCCCTCACGGAGGAAATGCTCAGCCGACTCTACACTGCTAAGAAACGCAAAGAGGAAGAAAAGCGAGTTCGAGAAGAAGCTCAAGCAGAAGCTTTAGAACGCATCAGAAGGATGAAGTTACGAAAGCAAGGTAGAGATCAGCCTAGAACGAATGACTATGCAGATCAAGGATATCCTATGGCCATGTGTGAAGTTGCAGGAACAAGCTTGCATAGGATAATTGATCGACGTCCTTTCATAACCCTAGATATAGGACAAGGAAAGAGTGCAAGGATCGTAAGAGCCTTGATTGACTCAGGTGCAGCCACTAGTGCTGTTAAATTGTCTTACTGTCAAGAGTTGCAGTTAACTGTCAATCCTGTGGAAGCGTATCTCATAGGATTGGGAGGCGTGGAAACCCCTTGCATGGGCGAGATGGAACTTCCCCTCTATATTCATGATGAGGCTATAACACTTAAAGTACTAGTGTGTCAAGACGAGGATCTCACTGAACCTCTTGTCTTGGGTCAAGATTGGATCTATGACCAAGCAGTTAACTTAAACTTAAGAAGTGGACTTCTTCAGGTTTGGGTCAATCATAGTCGAATTACAGTAGAGTTAGATAATGGAGCACTCAAGGAATTAGGAAAGGCACAGACTCCTGGTCCTTCCAGGAATACACATGAAGATGACCATGTTGTTCTTGTCCAAAACTATGTGTTGCAGAGGAATGATACTCGCAAAAAAGGAGTCAGGGATGCAAAGGAACTCCCTTCTTTTCCAAAGGCCAGAAGGAGGCAACAACCAAAGGTGGATCCAAGGCAGAAGAAGCAGAGTACTACCTACGTCCGGGATCCAAAGTACTTGCGCAACAAAATGTCCCAGCAAGTGAAACAAGTGTGGGTGCGGAAAGGCGAACACCCGGTGGCACTCCAGCCAACCACACGGGCAAAGCCTCTTATTAGTAACCAACAACACGACACTAATAAGAAGTCTTTCGGAAATTCTTCTGCTAACGTGAAATCTATTTGGGTGCCCAAGAAGTCGATGAAGGCTAGCCCACAATCAAGACAAATTTGGGTGCCTAAGGCTTGCTTGCGGGCGCAAATAGATACGCCAAAGCCACAACCTATACAGCGTAACCCATTCACTCGCACAACCGGCATCCACTCGTTTTCAACACTCACGAACACACCAAGGCCCATGAGCACGAACAGAATCATTTGTAAATCGGTCCCTAAAAGGCCTCATGTTCAAGCTGATACACCTATAATGTTCTCTAGCGTCTCTACGAAACCAAGAGAAAAACCCATCCACTGCATTTGGCAGCTTAAGACCTGTAATAAACCCCCCGACCCCAATTTGTAAATTCACCCCCACTTACTAACTGCATTAGTCTCCTAGGAATACCCAAGCATTAACTACACACACTGTCTTCGTGCACTTACTAACCACTAACTCACCATCAACCTCATGTTAATGTTGTGACGGGGACAACTACGGATTTATTCTGTCCATTACGATGTTAACACATGATTCTATATTCTCACAGAATCAGAAGGCAAGAAGTAAAATGGCAGAAGCGACAGGTTCGGGCTCACAAGTAGGGATACTTACTGCAGGAATTGATGTGGATAGTCTACCTGTGGATGTGCCACCAACTGAACGACCAGGGGAGCTGCAGCACCTTCAGCAAATCTCGGTGCCGGATCCACCCACAGGGATCACAGAAAGAGTCCATGCCAATTCTCATTGGTTCAATGGCATGCCAGGTCCATTAGGAGAGGCCAAGTATATATGGGAGTCTAAGTGCGAGTATGACAAATCATGGGTTCGATTCCAATTTTTCTCCAAGGAGTTCGAGACTTTACAGAACACCGAGGATCTCCAGACCATATGGCAACGAGTAGGGCTGGCAGAATACTTTGAAGCCCCACTACCTAAACCAGATCTCCTCCGATGTTACTATTTGGTCTCCACATTACAAGCTAATGAAGAAAAGGACAAACCCGGATCATTTGTTCTTCCCTCCTTGCTGGGCAACAACGAGTTGAAGAGGTTTGAACTTACTGTGGAGTTGGTAAGCGACGCTTTGAATATGCACGGCACGCATGTACCCTCTGAAAAGGATGCTCTTGTTCCCACTAACATGAAGGATAGGAAACTATTGAAGCTTAAAGACATGGCAGCACTCACACCAAACGTGTCCATCCCTCTCCGCATGTGCATGCAACATTTTGCCTTTCCCGGCCAAGACCGCTTCACACAACCACACAAGAGAATCTGGTTCGCTCTCTACTTAGCGGAAGCAGGTGCGTTACCAATTAAGCTACCGGTATGGATTATAGATCAATTGTATGAAGCAAATAAAAGGTCTTCTAGGAAATTAGTAGTGAACGGTTGCTGTGCAATCACACACATTATTTATCGGTGCCTAGCATATGATGTTCCCATTGAACGTGCCTTAACTTGGGCACAATTACAAATGTTTAAGAAGCTCAAGACGTCCACACATCAATCCAAGCGCATGAGGGGTGCGATCCCTTGTGTCCAGACAAGGGAAGTTCTGACTACTCCGGAGGTATCGCCACGAAGGGAGGCCACTGTACCTCCCTTTACCATTAGGATACCCAGGTCGGGATCTGAAACTATGACACAAGCTACCCCATCGGCTCCTTCTGTTCCACCTGAATTTGAATTTGCTGCCACTGGAGATGCTGAAGGAATGGACCCCCAGGACTTCGAAGCATTCCTACAAAGTACACAATTCTCTGATGTGGAGTTTTATTCAGAGGCAGAGGAACAAGGCACATCCTCACGAAGAAGAAGAAAGTCTACAGACAGTCGACATGTACATTGGAGTGACGCTCAGCAAGGTCAACAACAAGGACACCTAGAAGAAGAAGGAGCGTATGAAGTGGGGACCACTGAAGCCCCAGCCTATACAGCAGAACTCTGAAGGCTGTATCAGATTATGGAAAGAATGCGATCGCAACAACTACTCACCGAACAGAGTAGCAGAGTACTCATGACTCAGTTGTTGGAAGAAGCAGGAGTTGACTCAGAGTATAGGGAAGGTCTCTTATTGATGGCAGAAACATATGGGGTAGTGGAAGCAGTGCGCACTGCCATTCGGAGGTCCCCAGTTCAATATGATCCACGAAGGTTCCAGACACGACCACGTTCAGGTAAGAATATCCAGATTCCCATTACAACTGCAGAAGAGCCAACTATTACATCTGAACCTATCAGGACAACCTCCCAAGCAACCGAAACGGCTAGCCAAGAGCACCCAGTCACCCATGAGGAGTCCACAGAGCCACAACCACCCACACCCCCACCCTCGCCCCCTAGAGCAGAAACAGTGGAAATCACCTCGACCGCTCAACCCACCGAACCAACCTTCATCTTCCGTACTCCCTTCCCTAGTTCCACCCTATTCTCTACCACTGATAACCCAATCTTTGAAGCAACCCCCATCACTACACAATCCACCGAACCGCTCCTAGAGCCTGCCCTAGGGCAACCATCCCCCATGCCCTCAGCCATAGGTCATCCTGACCCTAGATCCACATTCATGGGTTTCCCTGCTACCACGCAACCCTTCGCGCCCTCCTCCAATTTACGACCTCAACCCCCGACCTCTCTCTCTCCATTTCTACAATCCCTCCATGACCTCCTTGCTAGAACTTTTCAACCAGGGTCTCAACCATTTCCTTCCTTTTCAGCTCCCCACCCCACTTCGCATCTATTCACCACTTCCACACACACACCACCTACCATCCCAATGTATATGGCAGATCCCACACTCGCACCCACTCCTGAAGGTATGGACATTTCACCATCCACGGCACCTCCCCCCACGATTCCACCTCCTCCCATTCCCCCTCCACCAATTTCACTCACACACACGACTTCAATAGACACATCATTCACTCTTCCCCATCCCCAATTCCCTTCCCATGCATCTCCCACTGTAAACACCACCCACTCATCTATAGGAAGTGCATTGGACACCATGCTTGCTTGTATATCAAACTTAAGGACAGATTACATTCAGCTCCAGCAACAGAATGAACGCCTGCACGAGCACTCAGAAACACTACAGCACCGCCTCGCGGCACTAGAAGAGGAAAATGCTCGCCTCCACACACAGTTCCAAACTCTCCAAGAAGCTCATGGCATATTGGAGGTACAGTTACAGAACACAGATCAGGAAGCGATACAGGTGGTAGAAGGTCACCTACGGACACAGCTGGAACGCAACTCAAAGCTTCAGCGAAATATGGCTCTACTCAAACGCCATCTTGCGGCCGCTCAGGAAGAGAATCGACGTCTGCAAGTACAAAATCAAGAGAACCTGGAGGCAGCTATTGAGAGCACACCGGGGGCAACCATCAGCCCATCCAAGTTTCAAGCAGTGACCCCCGATAATATCAAGATCATATTGGAAGACTATGCCATGCTGCTTGAAGCACATGATAAGCTATCGGAGGAACTGGGACAATTGAAGCAGAAACACCAAAAAGGACAAACAGCAGCCTCTCCAACCACCCCCTCCGCGGCTTCACTTCTCACAGACGCAGAGGCCATAAAAGATCTCCAGAAACAGGTCACTGAATTGCAAACACGTCTACTACAATATGAGAGACCACCTTCCCCTCCAGAGGCTCCCACGGACGAAGAAGTTGTGCAAATTCCTGTGGAACAAACGTTTGACGAAGAATACGATCCACAACCATTCCCAGGAGGCCAACAAACAGAAGAAGCTCAGGACACATTCGAGGCACCACGGCCCCCATGGCTACGTCAAGTGGAGGAAATCGGGAGTTCGCACGAAGAGCGCACAGTAGTGCAAAATCAGGCCATGAGGGTCATAGAGGAAACTGTGCTACAATCGGCTTACTTCAAGAACCTGTCATCGAGACGCCTGATCCTCTCATCTGAACTCCAATACAGGCCATATTATATTATCTTGGCTGATTATAATGCAGAAATACAAAGAGTCACGGGTCAGATTCCTACCTTTGCGACCCAATTTCAACCCGAAGACCTTCCTCCAGAGGTGCAAAAAGGCAAAATTCGTCAACCCACCTGGCGGCAGAAACTTCTAGAGACATATCCAGAAATGCTACGCACATGGAACAACGCACCTTTACACCTCCTATACAATCCATGCTACGGTCCAGTCCCACGCCGTAGGTCTTGGAAGGCATTCAATATCAAGGTACAGAACAACGCGCAATGCAAGGAATGGCTGAACTACCCGTACATTGCGCCACCACAGGGACCACCGTCGGTAGCATATATGATGGGAACCATTCGCCACTGGATGCCGCGCTTGAAGCCCATGCAAGATGTAGCAGCGCAAATGATGCTTAAAATCTTAGATATGATGCAGGTAGTCCTGAAAACTTTTAGAAATGCAGCCGCACCACAGGTACGTCTCCCGGGGTTCAGCAATGGAAATTATGACTTGGTGTATGACATGAGCACCACCCCCAGTATTCGTGTGGCTTACGCCTGGCATGCGCGCATCAAATACCTCCCTGCCTGTTACAAACAGACCTTTGAAGAAATGTTCAGATCAGGTTTCTGGGAGTATCACTCGGAGATTTTCGCACCGAAGCCAACACATCTGCTCCAACTTTTTGCTTGTGAACAAGCAATGTACTCTGAGTACTACACCACCCCGCAACCAGAGGCCCCTGGTGCAATAAATTGGGATGCATTGGAAGCTGATCTAGCAAGAGGCTTAAGGATAGGAGAACATGAACTGGCCACCAATGTCATCCAAAACTATATCGACCACCCGAGAGAACAAAGGTCTGTCAGGGGCGACAGACGCTAGGAAGGGGGGCGTTGTTGGCATACAAAGCAACAGAGGAGTCATGCACAATACGGCAACAAGGCCAACTCATTTTTTTCCATGGATTATTTACAACTCAAGTGATTTTAAGCACTACACAAACATTGTAAATCCCGTTTCTGGTAGAATAGACTCCATTTTGTGCAAGCCGAGGAGTCCTCGAGCTTGAGGAGTATTAGAACTAGCGACATATCAATTTTCATAATTTTTAGATTCTGTTTGAGCCCTCAAATAGATTCTAGAACCTAATTTTTAACTAGGCCGGACACTAGGTCTGGACAAGACCAAAGCTAGTTAGAAAACTATAAAAAGAGCTAGAGAGCTCATTTTTGGGGTTAGATTGTTTGTGACTTGAGCTTATGTAAGAGACTTTTTGACTAATGCAAAGAACTCCATTGTTCCTCTCCTTGTTCTTGCCTTGTGTGCGCGTGTGTGTGTATGTGTGTGCATGTTTGTGTGCTTCTCACTCACACACTTGTGCCTTCACTTGCTCATAGTCTTCATACTAGTCCTCACGTCTCCACGGATTGACAATTATGAGGTGAATCTTCTCACGTTGGTACTCACCATTGTGCTAGAGTGACACCACTCAACCATGTACAATTCCATAAATCTCTCTCTCTCTCTAACATGCCATACAAAGGAGTTCCCTAAGGTGGCATCATACATGGGTGCCACATGGCACTTGTGTCTCCCAACTAAATAAGCCTAAGAGTTGGTTCATGTAATAAAGTGATAGGTAGGAGATGGTTGAACCAGCTCAAATCCAAGAGATGCTACAATTCACACCAACTCTTCCTAAATGACTCCAATATAACACCTCCAATAACATTATGTGCTATATATTTTCTTCGCCATGTCACTTTTTCTTCATTTCGTTCATAAATTTATATTTTTTCAAATGGAGGTTCAGCTGAAGCCTACTCCCTCGGGCTGTAACTTTGAAATTACAACTGTACAGGTGAAGGTTTGGGCATAGTACCCATGGGACCCCCGTTATCCCACAAAAACAGGGGCTACATTGATTTTAAGTGGTTTCAACTCATTAGATTTGCCTTAGGCCCACAAGCTATCCTACTATAGGGAGGGGTTGAACCCTTTCTCCCACCTCAAGAGGCGAAAGACCCAATCACCTAGCCTAGTGCATGGACATTTCGTTCATATTTTAATACCAAAGTGTTGAGGCTTTTAATACCACAGTTAGGAGTGTCGAAATTAGGATGACCAAATCGCATTTGCATAAATATTGGCTATATAAAATTAGCGTAATTAAAAATCTTGAAAATTTAGTTAGGACGTACACTAATATAAGAGGATAAGAGACATGATGGATAGCTTGCTTAATATATACACCAGTCCATGTCATCTAATTTACCATGGTTGGCATCATAGAAGTGTTAGGAGCCTTTTATGTTCAATCATTGATTCTCACATGTGTTAATCATATTTGGACCTGCAGGATTATGCTATAGGTGCACGAGAACGTAGACTTCTTGATGCCATAGGGTTGAGAAATTCAATTACCACCTCTTCTTCTTCTATGCTAAGACTTGGACTCAAGACTTCCTCCCAGAGCTTCAAGGTGTCAACCAATAGGCCACGTGGACTCGGACATGTATACCCTTCTTTATGCAATGATTGTTGTACCTCTTCTTTTTCTCTCTACAAGACCAATCTACTCCTTCAATGGATCTAACATCACCTTTTTAACATCAATACTATTGAAAAAAGCAAACAAGATGCTTTCTAAACAGTTGCAATGTAAAAAGAGGAGAAACTTTATCAAAAGGAGTATGTTTCGAGTAGCCGAGGTTCTCTCATCTCCGTAGGTATCGGATATGCCATCAAAGTGAAGTATACACAAGAAGCATGGATTGGAGAAGAAAATAAGTTGTTGTACATGAATATGCAAAAGAGGAGAGAGATTTGAACAGCCCTTTGGAAGGAAAGGATTCTAGACAAAAGTATGTCTCTAATGCGAATTGCTATCGTTGATGGTGCCCTGACGGCTGCGTGATCTTCACGTAATTCTATCGAGCGATGGTTGAAATTGGAATGCTTATTACGTTTCTGTACTGTTCGAATTATCTTCTCGCCTGCTATGGAGTTTCATATAAAACAAATGGCTATTCAAGATTCATATAAAAATAGGATTCATGGATGAACAGAGAAAAAACGCGGAGGATTATGGGTCCCAAACGCATACTTGGTTTGCGAGCCCAAGTTTCAATCTGTCTGTGGGCGCCCCACTATCTGGGAGTTTCCGCAGTATCAGATAACTCTAGAGTCAGATTGAGGCAGAGATGCGATTCATGCGCGACTGCTAAAATCCTGAATATTCAAGCAGAAAGGGGCGTCAGCTTTTTATAGCTTGAAATCTAAGCAAGATCAGTTAGAGATTCCAACAATCCAGATTGCCGCCAAACTCAGTTCTTGCCTTGCTCGTTACCTTCCTGTTGGATTGTCGAGGCTCGTAATGGGATATGCCGTTTCCAGTCTACTTTAAGCATGGACTTTCTGCTGCACCTAAGACCATCTGGCTGTGTATTGAAGGGGATTCCCCTCTGCCTTCATGCCTGAACACTATAAGCTCTCCCTGCGTCAGCTGAGCGCACACTTCCTTTTTATCTGACGGTTCTTTTATCGATTCCTTCTCTCTTCTATCGATTCCTTCTCTTTGCTACTGCTGTTCGAATTCGCTTGACCTCTGATACTTTGTGCGTGGAAGTATCAAGAAATTCAATTATGATGTAAATATTTGAGCTTCCCGATATTTTTTGGAGGGAGCAAAATTTTACCAGCATCAGGGATCCACTGCAATCACATCATCGTATTCATTCGGATGCAAAGAAGCAAGGCGAACAACATGATCGTACTTGGTAACCGGAAATGTAGGCCCTTTAAAGAATCTCTTAAACTGCTCGAGGCAGACATACAGCATGCGAACACGATGTAAGTGCTATGGCTCCTTTGGAAAATATGTTCTTTTTATGAAGACATGAAATTAATTATACTGAATAACCAATGTTTTGCCGAAGGCTTGCACTGCATGCTTCTTTCCGTCCCTGTGCACAACCCGTATATCCTCGTGTGCTTTCAAGGTTCGTAAAATGAGGCGGTCCATCTGCTAGCCCTTTTGGCTTCCTCTGGGAATTAGGAGATTATGAAAATCTGTACTATTACCCCTCTACTAGTTGATTTCTGCGTTAGTAATTTTTAAGAGTCGCTTTGAAATCTGCAGAGGGACCTCTTTATATGGTCTATGATACGATTGTTGATACTTGCGAGTAGTTTGTGGTTCGTTTATGGTTTATCGTTCATGTTGAAGTTATCTGCAATCGAGGCTTACAATTGCCTAACTTTTTCTGGACATAATAGGTGCTTTGTAACGGCACATTCGAAAAGCGTATTTCTCTCGAAGAGAAGAAAGAAACATGCGTAGACTTTTCATCGCGCCTCACATCTACGATTTTTCACATCTATGGCGGGTTCAATATTTGATTTTCAAAAGATTACTGGAGAAGTCAGCGGCATAGATTACTGTATGCAGTTTACAAGGAGATTCAGGCCAATGACAGTAGCTTTACTTTCTCGAGGGATGTTTAGGGATTGAGAACTGAATGGGACCTCAATTGATAGATTACCCGGTAGGCATTACTAGCAGGTTTGTTAGCTTTGGAGGCCATTGAAGCCATCCCCCTTTTTCTGGTTGGCTGGAACATGGAGGTGTTAGACGGGAATGCACTATAATAAGAATAGAGTCCCCATGAACCATTCCGTTTCGCAATTAACGGGCAATATACATGTCACTATTGTGCTGTGTAACGCACCTACATAGGGCACCCTACGACTAACACCAAACGAAGAGAATGCAACGAGTTTTCAGGGAGGGTAGGAGGAATACCTTTGTGAGATTAACTATGGAAGGCTTCAATTTTTGGGGCTCTGGGATTCAAGATGGGTAACGTGGATTCTGGAAAATAAATAAAGAGAATGCAACAAGTTCTCAGGGAAGGTAAGGGATACCATTAGTAAGAGCAGCTATCAAAGCTTTGAATTTGGGGCTCTGTGGGATTCAAGAGGCATAACGTGGAAAGTAATTTCTTTCAGATAGGACTAGAGGCTATGATAGTGTTATTCATCAAAAGCTCGCACATGATCCTTACCCGAAGAAGTCTATTAGTGATCAAAAGACTCTGCAGAGTCAAATGCAGAGAGATGTCTATGGTACAACGTATGTAGAGCAGTTTTTTTCTTTGCTTTGAGTATGACCTACAAGCTCCAGCAGCTAGTGATGCAGCAAACATATATCTGCTGACTAATTCAATTGACTATTTTCTGATTGTCTTGTTGTATAGGTCCATTAGTCAGAAGCACATGATACGTCTGATAGCTGAATGGTGCTCTTAAGTCCCATTTACTTCTTTGATTTACATTGATAAGTGCTATGCTTTTTCTTGCTTCTCTGCAGACTTGAGTTTCTTTATTATTATGTTAGTGTAAGGGCTTTTTTGATTTTGTCAGGGTGAGCATACATTGGTCTTTATTATGTCATGTTGGACTCATCTCCCTTATTTGGATGGTCTGATTTGTATGCAAATTTAACGGAGCAACATGATAGTTTTGATGATCAGAAGTGTTCACAAGTGTTTTACATTTGCATTCTCTTTCTTTGCTGTTCACAATTGTTCTTTAGAATTACATTCACTTTCTTTTTATGCTTCTTTTCACCTTCTGAAATGAGTCAGTGGATTGAGGGCTTTTACAGGGCTCTAGGACTTCCAAGGGAGAGTGGAGGAGCGTGTCTACAGATGAGGCTGTCTCTTGGTCCCTCTTTCCTGTTGTGCTTCTTGGGATGGGCAGACTGTAACTTGATCAGTGCTCTTGGGCTTCTGCATGTTCACGTCTACAAGGTAAATAGAGTAATCACCAAAAATACAGTTCCGTACCACCAATTCATCAGTTTTCTTAAAATGTCTGGTTTGTCCTCTGGGAAATTTTATCATTACATAAGATCTTTTTGTAAATTGCTTCTTCTCAACGTGATGCCACTCTTACGATAACCATGTTAAAAATGGCACCTCTCTTCTCATAGCTGTTGATCAGGAAATGTATTCCATGGTAACATGGCTGTAGATTGCACCTTCAGTTCAGGCCAACTACAAGGCTAAGTACATGGTGATAAACGGCCTCTTTATTTGATGCTTTCTGTGCTTTTTCTGAAGGGTTGCCAAGTACTTATACTGCTTGTCCTGCATTTTCTTACTGTAGGGAGATGTAGCATAACAGAGGAGCATATGTGTTTGCCGGCATGTTATACAGACCTTTTGCTATTTCTGGATGCAGAGCGCATAGTGATCATGTTCCTATGCAGCTCGTAAGACTCACTGTTTGAGCTTAATTTTTTTGAACCGTCATTGAGATAGAACTATGTTGATCTGCCTGAATGTCTAGAGCATATTGGTTCACAATTAGGTTTAGAATTGGAAGTACAGCCCCTTGTTTTTGTCATCGATTTATATAGGCATACCTTTTACCTTGGATGTAAGGAATTCTATATTTGTTGTTGTTTTCGGCCTTCTTCTCTCTCTCTTCCCCCCCCCCCCCCCCCCCCCGCCCCCCCCCTTCTCTCCGAGTCAGCTTTAAAGTATTAAAAAGTGATTGTTTAGATGGCTGTGCCTACTCTTGTGAAATGTCTATTCTATGATGTTCTTTTTTGGGTTTCGTATATTGAGGTAAATTGATTGGAGATATTTGTTTATTAATTCTTTGGGTATGTCCAGGTTTTGAAAGACGGAACCACCACAATGTCCATCCATGAAAAGAGGGCAAGTCTCCGTGAATTTTACGGTTAGTGTATCCTTTGCTGGAGATGACCGATCTGGAATTGTTTCTACTGTTGCATAACAGCTTAAGTTACTGCAGGATATATACTTCCATCACTACAGGGTCTGGATGGCGGACTCACAGGGAAGCAAGCAATGGCGCAGCAAGCTGCTTGTGTGGAGAAATATATGAAGAAGAATACTGTTCAATCAGACTCAGAGTCTAATGTGGAGCGAGAAAAAGAATGTGGAATTTGTCTTGAGACTGTTTCCAAGGTTGTCCTGCCCAATTGCTATCATTCTCTGTGTGTCAAGTGCTACAAGGACTGGTAACGTTATGAATATCAGTTCAAATGTCTATACAATCTTCAATGTGAATGCAATAATTTTCAGCAGTCGATCAAATGTTGTCTCTTTTGTCTCCTCTTCAGGTTGAGGCGCTCTTCATCGTGCCCATTTTGCCGTGCAAGCCTGAAGCATGTGAGATCTCAAGATCTCTGGGTCCTTATGGATTACACTGACACAAAAAGCACACAGCATATCATGATGGAAAATCTGATACGGCTTTTTCTCTATGTTGATAAGTTGCCTTTGGCAATTCACAATGGCCCATTTGAACCTAAAAGGAAGTGGATTTGCTGAAGAAGCTGCACAGGGGAATCTTAAACAACCGATTGTTTTGTAAATGTCCTGCACTAGTAGCTCTTCTGTCAGGCTATCTGATGGGTTATTCTAGGGCAGCTAACATGTCATGAAACACTGCACAACTGATATTGTAGCTCTGATGTGATTACTTTGTATAGTTTTGCTTCTAACAAGCATCAATGCTAAGGAGTAATTGACAAATGAGGAGTTTAACACACCTGTGCGGTTGTTCATTAGTAGAAGGCTGAAGTAGAGCATTTCCATCTCTGTGTTGTTTAAACTCAGCTCAAGCACCAGATCTATGTTGAGAAGATAATTAAAGGGAAAGCATACAATCAGATGTTAGCAGTATGTGAAGAATCAGGTGGAAATGTCATTATGTATCTGATCCTAATGTGTTCGCATCCTTCTGCACGACACATGCAAGAACCACAAAATTTTCTGATCTCTACAACTTCAGTATACAGACATATTCAATATACAGAAAACAATGAAAGAGGAGCTAAATGTTTTTTTGTGCTGAAAAGAAGGGACTTTTTCAAGGCGCATTATTCATCAGAACAAGTTCAAACTAAAACAAGATCCTATGGACGCACTACCATTTGATTACGAAGGGAGTTTTGAGCTTGCAGTTATTTACATTAGCTATGGCATCTCCTTTTTGTTAGTACTATTTTTCATAAGATTCATTTTGCTCTTTACCAGCTGATTCATTGCTGGAGGAGCATTTGACATTTGGACTGATTTATATCGTTCTCTCAAACAAAAATTAGAAGGGATAATAGGCGGAATAAAAAATGCATGAGACCATTCATTCTTTGGATGAAAACCTCCAAATAAGTTTTGAAAACTAATGAATATATTTATTGTATAAAAGCTAAAGATAAAAAATATCAGCATCCTTGTAAAATAGGGAACATATTTGCCTTTTCCATACATCTTTACTTCCGGGCCCTTTGCAGTATCAGGATTGCTTGCTCTATTTTGAGTGCACTAGGGAGTTTCAATTTCTTTGGTTCCAGGTTGTTTGAGATAACTGCTTGAGCAGTGGAAAGGGATCAAAGTTTGTACATGGCACTTTACCCAAAAATCTCACCAGAAACCTCTTTTTTTTATTATTAATTTATTTAATTGTTATAAGTATTCCAAACATGTTTGGCAAAGGGAAGAAAGCTTTGACCCACATTTGGTATGAGAACAAGTTAGCAAATTTTTGTAGAGGTTATTTTAGGGAAGATCCCCTACCTCCTCATGGTGAATTTTTAAGCTCCTAATATGATAGTCCAAGGTTCAATATCTAGTGTTTGAAAAGATTGCTATTTGTTCAAATTATAGCTCGATATTGTTGTATGTGTTGTCTCAGAAGAGTAGCTTGATGGATGGATTCGCTAGTTATCAAGTTTCTCCATTCCGGCTTAACTACATGAGAGAGATAATTACCCCCTCTATGTAAAGATACAAAGGTTGTGTGATACACTAAGACCATTGTTATATGCCTTGTACACTTGTAGTTTCAAGTCTGAATCAGCCAAATCATGAAGTTGGGTTACTTGATTGACAGAGCACATTGGTCATGAATGTTCTCCATTTTGGGCTCTCCATTTGGGTTCAAGCTACACTAAGGACATAGTTATGCTTTGTGTGTCTGAATAATGGGTCTTGTTTTGAATACCAAGGCTACATAAAGAAAGAAAAAGGATCTACTGCCCTTGAGCATGTTTTTTCTGCAGGGACAAAGAAAATAAAATAAAAGAAAGCATGCAAAGACGAGGAAATAAAACAAGATGTGAATGAGTAAGAAATCTAAAAACATTCATGATGAAACAAATATTGATAAACTAATTTGGGAGAGGACAAGCTACAAGCTCCCATAAAATCGCAGAAACCGTTAACAATATTTGTAGATTCATTTGCAGCAATGTAATACATTTGTTTGATGAAATTAAAAGGTGGAAGTTGGAATGGGAATACATATTTGTAATGCGCACACAAAAAATTCGAGAAAGATATACAACACTAATTTTAGAAAATATATTCCTATAAGAAAGATCAAGAGGTATGTAAGAAATCTAATGGAAAATTTCTAGCTTGAAGGATGGTACATGGATAGAGCACATGTTAAGGCATTGCAAAAAGAACTACAGCCTAGAATACTGAGTAAATTTGATTACCTTTTACTCAATTGCATGAGTTTCTTGAAAATCAATCTTTTAAAAATCAAGTTTTGTTTTTGGAAGAATAAATTCAGTAGAAAAAGAATCAGGTTCATGAGTTAGAATTTTAGATGGATTTATTATGAGAAAAAATGGCATATAAAGGACGTCATGGACAATATTCATCTTAGAGAACTGGGGAAGTCATGTTTAAGGGAAGCAAGATTTTAATGAAGGTTTGCATAATATTTTATATACAATAGAGAGGAAACTTATGAAGTGAATGCAAAATTGCTATAGTTCCTCATTTGAAATTGTGCCAATTATAGTAATGCAACTTGTGTTTTCTTCTTGGAAAACAACAAGATTAAAAGCAAGTGGGTTGCTCATGAAGGAGATGAAAAAATCATTGACCTCTTTAGAACTTTTGTCTCCTATCGAATCCTAGTTATCCTACCGGTTTGGGTCAGTCATAGTGTTTGGGCCATGATACCCCTGTTTTGTGGGATATAGGGACCCCAAAGGGCACTAAGCCCATTCATTGTATATTTGTTCTTTTATTAATTCAAGCTTGGGAGAGTAGGCTACGATTGACCTTTCTTTTATGAAAAAAAACATTCTTCTGCTATCTCTATGTAGAAATGTAATTTTTTTTGCCTAGGAATTTGTGCGTTGTCATATCTTTCACTCGTTAAACTTAGTTTTGGTAAACTTAAAGTTTTCGATGATAGTACGGGTGTCCTTTGGGGGAAGTTTGGGGAATTTTTAGTGCTGTTTTGAACAAGAAAAGTGAACAGAATCCTTGTAGGTTCTCTTAAGGTTTGGTGTACATACATTTATTCTCTATTTCTCACAGACGTTTCTATTCAACTCTGAACCCCACAACAAGTGCATTATGAAAGTGGAGAGAATTCATGATGAGATAGGGTGTCATGGTGTAAATGTTTCCCTTGTTGATACAAAGAAACCAATTTATTCTTATGCTCAAAAAGTTTCAATGAACAAAAAAACTCAATGAGTTTGAAAAATGATGATATTGATAATTCACATAATCATAACATATGGTAGCTCTGGGAGGAGTTATGTCAAACCACAATGGAGGTGATACTAATATTGACTTAGCATACCATCACAATCATTTGTGGGTGAATCTATCTCACATGATAAGTAAGTAGTATCAATTTATTTCAAATATATATCAATTCACATGATAAGTAAGTAGTATCAGTTTAGTTCACATGTCTTGAAATTTATATCTTAATTAATTTCATGTTTATATTTTAGCATACATTATTTTGACATCGATACTATTTTTTGAAAAAGTATGTACCATTGCATATGTTTATCACACAAAGGATGGAGTAGTCTTCAAGGTAAGATCCATTCACATGGATACTATTTTTTGAAAAAGGAATGTTCCTTGATAACACTCAACATAGAGGTGAGACATAGGGCCAAAGTTTTTGGAAGAGATATTAGATATTTGTTTTTTTGAAATCCATTTTCAAAAAGACTTACTATGAAGCAATCAGAAGAACTCTAAAATAGGGAATGCCATATGAAAGATTAAACACATTAGGGAGAAAAACAACCAAAAAGGGCCACTTGCTAATGCCAAATTAATAAAATCGACAAATAGGGGCTTTCCACATGTACAAGAATATAGCATTCTTGTCTCTTTTAATCCTACAAAGAAAGGCTTCTTTTTAGTAGATATGCTCTAAAAGTGTCGGTAAGGCAATGGAATTTCTTGTATTCAGTGTAAAATTTTTTGTTTTTGTACAAAAATGGATATTTTTGCACACCACACAATGCAAATCTTTACATTTCCAAGAGAGAAAAGATACGGAATATTTTTGGGTTCACTAAATTCTATGATTTTCCGGACACTTGATACATCAAATGAAGAGTTTGTGAGTCTCGGTTTTCCACGTGTACATCAAATTTTTTAATCTATAAATACTCGTGAAGTTTTTGAGTCTCACTTTACCACTTTGACCATTCTCTTTTATTTCTCTCTGTGTTTGAATGGCTTCTACTTCTCGTCATCCTTCTAATCGTGTAGCCTCATGTTAGGTTTACAACAGAGAAGAGGATACCTTATGGAAACCTCTTTCTGATGCATGATTGGGTGTCTATGATTCCTAGTTGTAGAGGTGCCCATAAAGTGAAGCGAGTTGAAAGAGATGATACAAAAAACCATTAGAAAGGTCATATTCTCATATTCAAATTAAGAACACATGGCTGGATTGCAATAGTTCAAGATCTGCATAGTGCTAAGGATCTGGTGCTAAATGATCAGTTGCATTTCCCATCATATTGTAAGTGAAGTTTAACGATGCTCTTTAATCATTTTCAGTTGTTTTTGTTTTACAAGATATCTGTTTTTGTATTGCATATATTTTTCCTTCCAATGTTCAAGAGTGGCAACATGTTGAATGTTTAACAAGAACATTCAAAGCTCTTCATGAAGACTATGCAGAACCTATGTGTGAAGAGATGGATAGGTATGTGCTTGAAGATGAAGAGGTGTTGCAAAATCCTTGATCTACACCAGCCAAATGAACTCCAGGAGTATGTGTTGGGCCCTTTTAGCTTGCCAATGGATGTATTAGACACCCTATGTACCTTGGAAGATCACTCTAAAAAAGATAGATCAAAACAGATAAGTTGGAGTTAGCTCAGAGGTGAAGAACTTGCTATTTTGGTTCATACACCTGTCTAGTGTTTTGCATAATTCTCTAAGCATAGCAGTAATTAGCTTAATTCCTTTTGGGGGAGTCTAGTTAACTTAAAGATCTAACTTTCAAGATTAATCTCATAAAAAATAAGGAACCACACACTAAGAATGATGTTTAACAAGTGATGACATCATCCCGATTTTCACGGGCTGCTACAGTAATGAGACCAGTGAGCAGAAAAATAAACATAACTCCAGATTTAAGAATCCAATGATTATGCAAATTTGTATGCTTATACTACACACTATTTTGAATCCAACAAGCTTTAAAGCATTGAATTTGGGTAAGTACACACTGAGAAACAACTCTGACAATTGAGTAAAAAAGTCGGGTACCTGATAGAGAAGTGAAAATGAATAGACAGTGTTGACGTCAACTGAACATAACTGAAGATTTCAATACCCAAATGAAATGAAAATTGGTGAGCATATATTAGACTTATAGAGCTAAATTTACCAAGTTAAATCACTGAAAATGATGCACCAAGCTCAGAGAAACCATCTCTGCAATCTGACTGAGAAAACTGAGAGATATGGCAGTGAGAAGTACACTTCACAAGAACATGGAAATATGAACTCAAATGATCACAATATGTCCATTGTACAATACAATGGACTTGCTGATACATATGTGTGCCTTGGAATCACACCTTGATATGGCATAAAGCTCAGCTCTTGGAGGTCTTCACATAGGTCTCTCTAACCACGACTAAAACAACCATCTATTTATAGTTGAGTTTGGGAGGCTAACTTCCCTCAATCACTCTCCAATCAATTAGTGATTGATTTGATTCTCTATCTACCACAAATCACGAATTCGTGGCTCCTCTTTCCCTTTTTGATCAAGTGGACTCAAAAAATTAAGATTCTTTCACTTTTACATTAAGTAAACTCTTCAAAAGTTACAAGAGGTAGTTCACAAGTGAACTTTACATTGTCTTCATTTTAAGGCTTCTTCTATGACTTTGTGGGACTCAAGCCAATACTTAGGCTTGTCATAGACTTGCTCCAACAGCTCCCCCTCAAGCCAAGTATGCTTGAGGTCTTCAATCTTCCAAGATTATCTGCAAACCAATCATAGCCTTGAATTTGCAAAGCTTTGTACCATCCAATGCTTTGGTTAGAATATATGCACATTGTTGATGAGTGGACACATATGATATTTGAATCTCTTTGCTTAGAACCTTCTCTCGTACATAGTGATAATGAACTTCAATATGTTTAGTCCTTGCATGAAAAATGGGATTAGTAGCCAAATGAATAGAACTCATATTTTCACCAAAAATAGTTGGAGTTCCAAACTCCAATCCAAGATCTTTGAATAATGTCTTCATCCACATAGCTTCTTGTGTAGCTATGGTAAGAACTCTATATTCAGCTTCAGTAGAAGAGAGAGCAAAAGTGGGTTGCTTCTTGGATGACCATGAAATAAGCTTTGAACCTGCAAAGGTAAGATAACCTGAAGTGCTCCTTCTATCTTCATTGGAACCAGCCCAATCTGCATCAGAAAATAGCTTCAAACCTAAATCAAATACATAAGGATAATAAAGTCCTTCATTTATGGTTCCTTTGAGATACTTGAGAATCCTTTTGGCAGCATCCATGTGTGGTTTCCTTGGTGTGTGCATAAATTGACTTAGCACACTCACACTGTAACATATATCTACTCTTGTCAATGTGGCATAGTTGAGACTACCCACTAAACTTTGATATGATGTGATGTCCTCTATGAGTTCACCTTCATGTGAGCTCAATTTGTGATTGACCTCCATTGGAGTACCTGCAATCTTACAATCTTACAATCTTGCATCTGAATTTTGCCAACATGTCCTTAATGTACTTTCTTTGAGTGAGAAACAAACCATGATCTTTGTAGACAACTTCCAAGCCTAGGAAGTAGGTAAGTGAACCCAAATCACTTATCTTGAACTCTTCTCTCATCTGATCTTTGATCTTCTTCATACCATCTGCATCATTTCCTGTCAATATAATATCATCTACATATACACATAAGTAGATGACCTCGGAGTTACTCTTTTTGATAAAGAGTGAAGGATATGCCTTGCTTGGTTGAAAGCCTTTGTCCTGCAAGAATGAAACAAGCCTGAAATTCCAAGCTCTTGGAGCTTGCTTGAGACCATACAATGCTTTGTTAAGTTTACACACATAATCAGGATAAACTTGATTCTCAAAACCAGGTGGTTGTGCCATATATAGCTCTTCTATTATCCAACCATTCAAGAATGCATTATTTACATCTAGTTGAAGTATCTTCCAATTCTTGGAAGAGGCAATACTAAGCAAAACCCTAATAGTAGGCATCTTTGCCACAGGAGAGAAGGTCTCCTCATAATCAATTCCCTGAGTTTGTGCAAAGCCTTTTGCTACAAGCCTTGCCTTATACCTGTTAATGGAACCATCAGAATTCTTCTTGAGTTTATAGACCCATCTTGAGCCTATTACCTTCATGGATGAAGTCTTGGGCACCAAATCCCAAGTGTTGTTTTCCTCAAGTGCTTCAATCTCTTCATTCATTGCATGATTCCATTCTAATTTTGCTTTGGCCTCTTCAAAGGATGATGGCTCCTCTTGGTTTATGTCCTGTGCTATGTAGATAGAATGTTTAGTTACTAATGAGGTGTCAAACCCATACCTTTCTAGCTTTTTCTTTTCCCTCATAGATCTTCTTAGGCCATGATGTGATGATTCTACCTCATGTCCAAGTTCCTGCAATTTTGCTTTACCTTTAGACTTCCATGCTTTGATCTTTTCCATATGAGATTCTTCATCATCCTCTGAGGTGTCTTGTTCTTCAATCTTCGGTTGTTCTCTACCAAACTTTGGAAAATCTTCTTCAAGATCATATGGTAAATTGACCTTCCTGCATGAATCTTCATACCATGAATTGTTTTCATAAAAAACTACATCTCTGCTTACCAAGAATCCTTTGTTGGTAGGGTTGTATAACCTGTAGCCCTTTTGATTGTTGTCATATCCAATAAATACACACCTTTCTGCCTTTGGATCCATCTTGCCTCTAACCTGTGAAGGAACATGAGCAAAATCAATACATCCAAAAATTTTACAATGATCTAAGCTTGGTCTTCTTCCATTCCAAGCCTCATATGGAGTCATCCCATCAAGGAATTTTGAAGGCAACCTGTTAATCAAGTAAGTGGCTGTAGATATAGTCTCAGCCCATAGATAATTAGGCAAATGCTTTTCATTTAACATGGACCTTGCAGCTTCAACAATTGTCGTATTCCTCCTTTTTGCCACTCCATTTTGCTCAGGAGTGTACCTTGTAGTTACCTCTCTTTTGATTTCTCTTTCTTGAAGAAAAGAATCAAACTCATGGGAGAAGTATTCTCCCCCTCCATCTGACCTTAGCCTTTTTAGTGATTTACCTGTTTGATTCTCCACGAGAGCCAAATATCTTTTGAAACATGAAAAAACTTCATCTTTGTGTTTCATAAAGAATAGGATAGTCCATCTGCTGCAATCATCAATAAAGGAGACATAATACCTTGATCCAGATATTGAAGCTTCCTTGCTAGGTCCCCATACATCTGTATGAACCAACTCCAAGAGATCTCCATGCATATAATCTTTCTTCATGAATGGTAACCTGTGAGACTTTCCAAATTGACATGCACTACACTTATAGATCATATGTTGTTTTGACAAATTAGGGAGTCCAAGTACACTTTGGTCCCTGCAAATTTGCTTTAACACTAGTTCTGTACTAGGACACTTGAGTGTCCTGGGACACTTAAGTGTCCTGCTTTTACACCAAATTGATTGATTTTTCTTGATGACACCCTTGAGGCTTTGGTGGCATACTCACTTGGATTTGATAGCCCACATCATGTAATTTTAGAGAAAAATATAATCTTTGACATTTTACAGCTTCACATGTGTTATTAAATGAAGAAGAAAATGGGGATTTTTGAAAACTCAACTTTTTGCATAACTAAAAAAATAACACAATTCAAACATTTTGACAAATTGGATATGTTTTAGGAAATGGAAAGCTATTCATGGACTTTGGTAGTGTAAAGCAAGTGTCTAAGGATATTTGGAGAAGGTTGAACACTTACATAAGTGATAAACATGGACTCAAACCTTGTCTTCTCTAGAGCACTGCCATTTATCACACCTTTAAAAGAATGGCTCACTATAACTTGTGTGTAAGTGAGATTGTTGAGAATTGGCAAGTTATCAATGGATAACCTTCATACTAATTGAATGCATGTTTTTATTCAAAGTTAGAAGGCCTCCACTTTGAACTAGTAGCCATTCCATTTGGTGCTGACTTTCATGCTGAATTGGCAAATCATATATTTCTATGTTCACAAAAGAACATAGGTCCAAAGGTGGAATAAAAAATTATGATGAAAAATAATAATTATTTAAATGATATTCTAAGTATTAAACCTTCCAAAATATTCTTTCATGCCATGTTTCATTCTTAATCTTGTCAAATTATATGTGATCCACAATGGTGATTGTGATAAGAATGAAAATAATTGGCATACATATTTCATTTGACAAAAAGAAGATGGCATCCATGATGGAAATGATGAAATGTTTTCAAATGATCCTTATCATTTTATGACATCAAAGATTATATCAAAGGCTTTTGAGTATGTGTCCACAAACTATTCATGATTGTATGTATAGAATTTGGTCGATGCCCACACAACAAAAGATTCTTGGTTCTCTCCAAAGACATGAAAATTTTGGTGGATTTCAATAAATTATTTAGCCTCATATATGTAAGATTTGGTTTGTTATATCACACATTTTTTACTTGGTAACTTGAATGTGTACACCTTGAATGATGTCCATAAATTCTTTTGAGTCATATATTGGCTTTAGTTTTCTATTTTTGGTGACTAGAGTTGATTTTATATGTGTATACCTTGGTTGTTGTCTTCATAACTTGTTTGATTGTTGGCACATTAGTACACTTCTATGGATTCACATAAGTTTGTTTGAACCATAATTAGAACTAGTTGCTGTTTTTGGTGTACAGAGTCAAAATAATTGATTTTATTTGAATTGAAATGATTTTTCTAAGTGATTTTGAGGCTCATACCATGTGATCTATGTTTCAAGGAATGTGTATAATTTTTTCTTTCATATGATGAATTTTTTTCTTTTGATAAAAATACATTTGATCATGAATTTTCATCCTGTTCACTACCATAGCATGTTGAGAGGCTATTTACATGAACACAAAACATGATTTATTGTGTTTTATATTTTTGCATTAACCTTTGAATTATATTTAATATGTGTGTTAAAGGATTTTTTCAAATTCTCTTTGTAGAAGGTATGTGATTTTTTGGAAAATTGTCAAAAAAGGACACTTAAGTGTCCTGTTTTGGTACCAAACTAGTGTTAATGACCTTTCACCAATATGTGCTAACCTTTTGTGCCATACTTCCAATTCTGTCAGTGTCTGACTACCATAATTAAAGAGAGCAATGTTTCTAGTGTCTTGTAATTCAAATGTGAACAATCTACTTGTATTTTCACCTTTTGCAATTCTTCTGAATCCTTGACTTGGATCTTCAACAAATGATCCTGCTTTTGTGAACCTGACTTGCAACCCTTTCTCTACTATCTGCCCAACACTTATCAAATTCTTTGTAATGGTAGGGACATAGAGTACCTTACTGAGTAGGTTGATATTTCCATCAGGTGCTTTGACATTGCCTATTTTCTCCACAAGGTGTCCTGTATCATCTCCTATTTGTACGTCATGCTTATTCCTTGGATCTTCTAAATCTGATAGGAGTGCCACATTTCCTACCACATGATTTGAACAACCTGAATCTATGTAGAAAACATGCTCAACAGATTTACCTGTGGCATAGCCATGTTCATGATCAATAATGAATCCTCTTTGTTTGAGTCTTTTGTGTAGGTATTGAAGTCTCTCCTTCCTTTGTAGCCTCCTTGATAGTTTGAATGATTGTAGTTGTTGTAGTTTCCATGATAATTGTTGAACCTTCCTCTTGAGTAGCCATAACTCCCTCTATTGTATCCTCTGCCTCTTTGATTCCTGGAATTCCTAAAGCAATTTTCAGTTGTATGATTAGTTAATCCACAAATAAAACATGAGTTGGAGTCTTGGGAACTCCCCCTGCCTTGTCTACCTCCTCTTCCTCTACCTTTGCCATGTCTTCCTCTACCTTTGCCATGTCTTCCTCTACCTGCATAGTTAGCTTGATATGTTCCTGCTTCATCATCCACTTTCTTTGCCTTTCCTTTGTTATCTTTGGACTTGCTTTTATCAGTGTATAAAGCTGAAGATTGATTACCTTTAGAGCTTTCTCCATTTTTGATAAGCTTTGCCTCTTGAGTAAGTAGTTGTCCAATGAGTGTATTGAAATCAGGCACATGCATGTCCATGTACAAATCCATAGTTGTGGTGAATGCTTCCCACTTGTCATCTTCCTTCAAGCCATTGATGACCTGCCTTACAATTTGCTCTTCATCTATTACCTCTCCAACGCTTCCCAACTGATCCACTATGTCCGTGAGCTTTGTGACAAAATCAGTCACATTTTGTTTGGGAGCCTTCTTGAGAGTTGTGAAATCCAGCATAGTTGATGCTTCCTAGCTTTGGTACTTGAAGAGAAGAAGGCTTCAAGTGCATCCCAAACTTCCTGAGATGTCTTACAACTTCTAATGTGAGGCAACAAAAAATCTGAGATAGAGTTGAGGAGATAAGACCTTGCAAGTGCATCCTTGGAGCACCATGTGCTCAATCTTTCCTGCTCTTCTTGTGTTGGTTGGCTTTTGTTCCTGAAACTTGGCATAACTTCATCTCCAGCCACATAACCATATAAACTTCTACCTTGGAGATAAGCTTCCATTCTTAATGACCAAGTTGAGTAGTTACCTCTGTCCCATTTTTCAATTGATGAAGGAAATCCATCTGCCATGTTGTCCAACCTTGCTTTGATACCATTCTGAAGAGATGGATAGGTATGTGCTTGAAGATGAAGAGGTGTTGCAAAATCCTTGATCTACACCAGCCAAATGAACTCTAGGAGTATGTGGTGGGCCCTTTTAGCTTGCCAATGGATGTATTAGACACCCTATGTACCTTGGAATATCACTCTCAAAAAGATAGATCAAAATAGATAAGTTGGAGTTAGCTCAGAGGTGAAGAACTTGCTATTTTGGTTCATACACCTGCCCAGTGTTTTGCATAATTCTCTAAGCACATAAGTAATTAGCTTAATTCCTTTTTGGAATTCTAGTTACTTAAAGAGCTAAATTTCAAGATTAATCTCATAAAAAATAAGGAACCACACACTGAGAATGATGTTTAACAAGTGATGACATCATCCCGATTTTCACGGGCTGCTATAGTAATGAGACCAGTGAGCAAAAAAATGAACATAACTCGAGATTTAAGAATTCAATGATTATGAAAATTTGTATTTTATACTAGACAGTATTTTGAATCCAACAATCTTTAAATCATTGAATTTGGGTAAGTATACAATGAGAAACAACTCTGACAAGATGAGTAAAAAAGTCGGGTACCTGACAGAGAAGTGAAAATGAATAGACAGTGTTGACGTCAACTGAACATAACTGAAGATTTCAATACCCAAATGAAATGAAAATTGGTGAGCATATAGTAGACTTATAGAGCTAACTTTACCAAGTTAAATAACTGAAAATGATGCACCAAGCTCAGAGAAACCATCTCTGCAATCTGACTGAGAAAACCGAGAGATATGGCAGTGAGTAGTACACTTCACAAGAACATGGAAATATGAACTCAAATGATCATGAAAATGAAAGTATATTGATTGTAAAATACAATGGAATTACTGATACATATGTGTGCCTTGGAATCACACCTTGATATGGCATAAAGCTCAGCTCTTGGAGGTCTTCACATAGGTCTCTCTAACCACGACTAAAACAACCATCTATTTATAGTTGAGTTTGGGAGGCTAACTTCCCTCAATCACTCTCCAATAAATTAGTGATTGATTTGATTCTCTATCTACCAAAAATCACGAATTCGTGGATCCTCTTTCCCTTTTTGATCAAGTGGACTCAACCACTTAAGATTCTTTCACTTTTACATTAAGTAAACTCTTCAAAAGTTACAAGAGGTAGTTCACAAGTGAACTTTACATTGTCTTCATTTTAAGGCTTCTTCTATGACTTTGTGGGACTCAAGCCAATACTTAGGCTTTTCATAAACTTGCTCCAACACTATGTATGCAAAAAAATCTGCTAATTGCATCCCTTCATTAGATTGGGAGTCTCTGGATTAATTGATAATTACAAGTTTTCTATGAAAGATGAAAGATGACATTCAAAGGGCAATGTCAACAAGCCAAATTTCTCAAAGGATAAAGATTCAATGGTTTTTGCCTCTTCACAATTTTGTAGCATGTTCTAAATACAAGTTATTATAGAAAATGAAAACAATGTGGTTGAATAGGAGAGTTTCAATTTCAAAGATTGATGTTGTCTTCAATAGGGAGTGTGATAACAAATAAATTAAAAAACTAAGTGACATCATTTCATGTAAAGTTAGTATGAATTTCTTTCAACTTCATATCACATATCTCGGCAATCTCTAGTTTTAGGATATGACTAAAGAAGGTGGAAGACAAGCTTGGAGACTGAAATGTCCACAGTTTGAGTTAGAATTACTGATGCATCCAAATTTTCAACCTAGGAAAATAATTGTCACTACAATTTGGAAATGGAAAAATGTTAGAGAGATTTTAGAGTACTTTGATGAGGTTTCACCACAGTTCACATTCTCAATTGATGGTGTTGTGGTAAACATTAGATAAGATAAAACACTATCTTTCATTACTTGCTTGCCACCTAAAGTGATCAAGTTCCAACCTTTAAGAATGTAACCACTCTTGCCCCTTTCTTTTCCACCAAAAATGATAATATTTTATCTTGACTGAAAACAAAGACATTGAGTGCTAACTATTTTTGCCACTTTTTTTAATGTATGGAACCTTCATATTCATACTGGCTTTGTTATGCTTTATATCATTGGTCTGTTTCTATTGTTCAAAGACTTCCTCCTAGACAAAAACTTGCAAAAGATAATGTATAAATATGGATAATGAAGGACAAAAGTAAAGATGTGGAAATTCTCCATTTGAGTGATGTATATCATTTAAAGGAAGGAATATTACAAAATGGAAGAAATTGGAGGCAATACAAGACACGACCAATTCAAGCGATAAGGGCCATCGGAGGTTCTTCAAGTGCCCTAATAGCTTGAATTGATCGTGTCCCTTTTTTAGAATCTTTATGCAACACATATGAAAAGGCACAACCAATTCAAGTGAATAGGGCCATTGGAAGACCTCCGATGTCCCTTATCACTTGAATTGGTCGGGTGGTTAATTATTACTTATAGAGGATAGGTATTGGAGACATAATAATAATAACTCCTACATGCATTACAAGACACCAACTGTCATGGATAAAGGAAACCATCCTGAATCTCAGATTCCATGTGAATCCTATATCTCATGGTTGGTTCATAATTAGGAGAAACCAATGCTTCCATTGCGTTTGGAATGTGTAAAAACCCTAAGATCGACTGTCTTCTTACTTGATTTTGACATCTAGAGACCATGCTTTGAATTGATGATATCATCGATGACATCATCAATTCATAACCGCCCTTGAACCGGCTTGGAAAAACCTATATAAGGAGGGGTTGGCCACATTCATTCTCAGTCTCGCCAAAATGTCAGGGGAGCACTAGATTGTGCTCTCGGACTACACTAGACAAGATTTCGGAAATACACTTCTGATTACAATAGCACCCGTGTAGGGAAAATGATACAAGAATACATAACTGATACAATACGTCCCACAACCCGAGACCGATAGGTATGGAAACCTAGTCTAGAGAAGATACAGGAGATCCCACAACCTGGGATCGTAAGTATGGAACAAGATATGTAGATTACACGAACTCCCTTTTGGGAGATGAACTAGATACAAGAAAGAACTCGACAAGATCTTGTACTACGAGATTACAAGAGGACATGACAGGATGTCCAAGGACCAAACTAGACAATACTGGAACAAGGAACAAGACAAGAACTGGAACTGGAACTTGGAGAGTACTTACTTGGCACGAACATGAATCTATAGAATATCACTATCATGGACAAGGAAACCATCTAAAACCTTAGATTCCATGTTACTTTCCATATCTCATTATTGGTTCAGATTTTGGAGAAAATAATGCTTCCATTGCGTCTGGAACATGCCAAAACCCCAAGAGTGATTGTCTATTCGCTGAATTCTGACATCAGGAGGTCTTGTTACAAGTCGATGACATCATGATGATCATCAGGTCGTAACCGCTTCGCCTTTGAACACCTATATAAGGAGGGGTTGGCCACATTCATTCTCAGTCTTGCCAATGCCAATCTTGGGAGCTCAAGGGATCCTGATCACCAAGTAAGTACTTTCAAGTTCCAATTCAAGTTCTAGTATTGTCTCTTGCTCTAGTCTTGTATCGTGGACATCCTTTCTTGTCCTATTGTAATCTTATAGTACGAGATCCTTTCTAGTTATTGCTTGTATCTAGTTCATATCCCTGAAGGGAATTCTTGTAATCCAGATATCTTGTCTCATACCTACGATCCCGGGTTGTGGGATCTCTTGTATCATCTCTAGTCCAGTTTTCCATACCTATAGGTCCCGGGTTGTGGGATGTCTTGTATCAGTCACATATTCTTGTATCATTTTTCCTTCGTTGGTGTTCTTGTAATCAGAATTTTAATTCCGAAATCTTGTCTAGTGTAGTCAGAGATCACAATCTAGTGCTCCCTTGACATTTTGGCAAGACTAACTTCATCAAGACTAACTTCATCAAGACTAGGCACCATGGATTCCTTGTGCAAGGAGATCCAATCTACCATAAAGGACTTGATCGAACATGTTCAAGAGATGAAAAGATTGCTACGACAAGATGATCAATGTGTTTCAAGCTATGCCTTGAATATCAAGATGTTGCTTTGTGGAACTACATATCAAGAAGACTACATGGTTAATCAGTTTCGAACTGGCCTCAATCTTGAAGTCAAATATCTCTTGCTATCCATGCCTCAAGCAAATACCTTGGAGGATGTTATCAATCAAGCAATTCAGTGTGAGAATCAATTGTTAAAAGAAATCCAAGTCCAAGAGTCAGAAGTCTTGAATAATGAAGACACTACTCCTCAAGAATCTGAACCAAGAATCTTTGAAGCCCAAAAAGTCATTAGAAATGATATGGAGTATGCATGTTATGAAGATATCAAGAAGGTAAAGGATAAGGAGGAGTTCATGTTCAATCAAGGATGTGTGCTTACTCTACCATATGCATCAAAGATCTTGGAAACACCACAACATTCCACTAAAAGCTCAAAGGATGTATCACATGAAGAACCCAAGGAAGCTCAAGAGACACCCATTCCTTCAGCACCTATCAAGATTGAGGATCATGAAGAATTCGAGGTCGTGCATGTATTAGATTCAAGGAACTCTCAAGGAAGATTCAAATGCCTTATTCATATAAAAGAATATGAGACCAATGATCGTACTATGGAACTTATAGAAAATCTTTTGAGAGCAAAAATCAAGGTTCGAGAATTCCATAAGAAGAATCCAATGAAACCCAAGCTAGAGAACATGGCCGCTCCTCCTGGAACTTGTCGCTTGAGAGGGAGGTGATGTCATGGACACAAAGGAAACCATATAAAACCTTAGATTCCATGTTACTTTCCATATCTCACTATTGGTTTAGATTTTGGAGAAACTAATGCTTCCATTGCATCCGAAAACCCTGAGATCGATTGTCTATTCGCTGAATTCTGACATTGGGAGGTCCTGTTATAAGTCGATGACATCATGATGACATCATCAAGTCGTAACCACCATACAAAACCGCCTTTGAACACCCATATAAGGAGGGGTTGGCCACATTCATTCTCAGTCTTACCAATGTCAGTCTTGGGAGCTCAAGGGATCCTGATCACCAAGTAAGTACTTTCAAGTTCCAATTCAAGTTCTAGTATTGTCTCTTGCTCTAGTCTTGTCTAGTCTTGTATCGTGGACATCCTTTCTTGTGCTATTGCAATCTCATAGTACGAGATCCTTTCTAGTTATTGCTTGTATCTAGTTCATATCCTTGAAGGGAATTCTTGTAATCCAGATATCTTGTCTCATACCTAGGATCCCGGGTTGTGGGATCTCCTGCATCATCTCTAGTCTAGTTTTCCATACCTATAGGTCCCGAGTTGTGGGACGTCTTGTATCAATCACATATTCTTGTATCATTTTTCCTTCGTGGGTGTTCTTGTAATCAAAATTTTAATTCCAAAATCTTGTCTAGTGTAGTCAAAGAGCACAATCTAGTGCTCCCGTGACAATCACCATGTTCAATGTCATCTGCATCAGCTTCAATACCTATATTTGCAGGGGTAATAGGATATTTTTCATCACCCTGCACAATATTCCACAATCCTTTTGTGACCAATACATGATGCATCATATAAGCCCACAAAGTGTAATTCGTACCATCCAACTTATACTGATCAACCAACATACTAAATACATCATTGCTTTCAACCATGGCCACTAACTAAAATACCATGATGTAGAAAAATGACTATACCTGAAAAAGTTTCGCATAACTACATTGAGAAGTTCTACTAAACCTATAGTAGACTTCGAGATGCTTATATAAAACCTGTATATATCTTTGGCACAAAAAGACGAAATAGCCTAATCCTAATAACCCTAAGTATGCTTACCAAATTTTGTGCGATTATGAGACTATGACCAGAGAGGTGTCGATGACACCCTAGATGAAGCGGCGACCTATTCTGATACCAATTGTTGGAGTTAGATGTCTGCGGAAGCACGCGAACAACACAAGGCAGAAGAAGAAGCTTGGAGCACAACCCACAATAGTGAATGTATTACCACTAGAATGTACAAAGATAAGTAACCTATTAGGGCTATAGACATCTATACAAGCTGAGGAAAAAAACCTCAGGGAAAAGAGTGCCTCGACAGTCCTAGTGTGTTCACACACATCACTACCATAATATATCAACACCTGCTATAAGCAAACTTTCAAAGATATGTTTACTATAGGTTTTTGGGAGTATCACTCTGAAGTATTCATGCCTAAACCAACACACCTGCTTCAATTATTCGCATGCGAGCATGTAATGTATTTTGAATCTTACATGACTCCACACTCGGATATCCCCAATGCCATTAACTGGGATGCATTGCAATTTGATCTAACAAAAGCATCAAGACTCCATGAACATGAACTAGCAATAAATGTCCTCCAGTACTACATTGACCATCCTACAGAATGAAGGTATGTCAGGGATGACAGATGCTAGAGAGGGGGGTGTATTAGAAGCATCAATGGACAAGAAGGCCAAAGAAAGGGGTTAGAAGGAGCAAGGAGATGGGACCATCATGTAGATAAGGCAAAGTATAGGCCTAAAAAGAGTGATTTTCATCACTACACCAACATTGTAAATATCGTTTTTGATAGCTTTAGCTCCATTTTTTTCAAGGTGAGGAGACCTCAAGCTTGACGAGTATTGGAATTATCTAGGTACCATTTTTCATCATTTCTAGATTCTATTTGAGCCCTCAAATAAGCCCTGGAACCTAATTCTTAACTAGGTCAAACACTAGGTCTGGACAAGGCCAAACCTAGTGAAAAACTATAAAAAGAGCTAGAGAGCTCATTTTTGAGGTTTTCTTGGTGGAGATTGAAGCTTTTGTAATAGAATTCTTTTGTAATTGGAAGCACTCCATTGTTCCTCTCTTTGTTCTTGTCTTGTGTGCATGTGTGTGTATGTGTGTGAATGTTTGTGTGCTTCTCACTCACACACTTTTGTGCACTTCACTTGCTCATGGTCATCATACCACCCTCATATCTCTGCGGATTGACAATAATGAGGTGGATCTCCTCACATTGGTACTCACCATTGTGCTAGAGTGACAACATGCATTAGTGATTGAACAATAGTGCAGAAAAATGGATGATAAGGTTGTGAAATGTATTTCCATTGGATGCAATTCTAAAAGAAAAGGCTATCATTTGTATCATCCTTAGAGTAAATGCATTTTGGATAGTGTAGGTGATGTTTTTACAAAGGATACAATTCAAACCTTAATTTTATGTAGCAAGGCGACATCAGTTAGCTCGAAAGGATATGTATGACACTTTATTACCTCCTTTTATAGGTTGACAGTCAAATGGTGCTCCTAGTGAGGCAATTTCTCAACCCTTACAAGCTTCAAATAATGATGTAGCTCATTCTATTTTTTATGTATCTTACATGATGCACTTATTGATGAGAGAGATGCCATTGAAGAGGCAAAAACTATGCCTAAATTGCTATACTGTAAACTTTGAGAGATAGCAAGTTGGATGGACCTTTCTCATATTTTACTTGTTCAAAGTCCCATATTGCTCCTTTTTCATCATATTATTATGCAATGGGTCTCTTTAGTCTTTGTGATGAGAATGAACCTATTTATTTTAATCAAGCACATGACTCAAAAAATTGGATGGATTCTATGCAATCAAAAGAGGCACTTTGTCTTTATGTGATTTTCCTCCTCTAAAAGAGGCATTTGGCACTAAACGGGTATCCAAGGTGAAACATAGGACTGGTGGGATAGGTGATAGGTTTAAGAGTAGTATTGTTCATAAATGTTATGTTCAAGAGAGGTGCATTGTTTTTTATGATTCCTTTGTTGCCACATGCCGAATGAAAATTGTTCCTAGCATTTGTGCGCTTGTAGCTCATCATGGTTAGGATGTACATGAGTTAGATATTAAAAGTATGCTTTTGAATGTTGGTTTACATGAAGAAGTGTATGTATTTCAGCCCCATGGTTTTGTGCAAAAATGCCTCACACACGATAATATTGTAGACTTTTTCACAAAGGCTCTAGCTGAGGAGACATTTGAAGCTTTTTGCAAATCTTTGGGCTTACTTCCTATTGTGGTTTGATTTCATTCCAAATATCACCTTGTTCGCCACATCACCGCAAGGGGAAATTTGTTGATATATTTTGGTAGTCATGTGTGTGTGTTGAAGACATGATTGCTCCTAGTTCATCTACATTTGTATCTGCATGAGTGCATCTCCATTTTGTATCCACGAGGCACTCCATTTCTAGTCTATTTTCATTTTATATTGTATTTCCTTTGTATTTGGGTACCTTGCCATGTGCTTCTACGAGTTGTATTCATTCTCCTTTCAAGAGACTTATCCCACATATGATGTACTTTTGAGAGCCCCTCCCAAATCTACATAAGGAGGGCCTCTCCCCTCATTTGTACTTGGTTAGAAGCTTGAGGAGCCTACTCCATGCTCTTGGCAAGCTCATTTCTAATCCACATGAGTTTACCCATTTCATGGTCTACTCATTTTGTGTCTCACACATTCTTTGTTTTGTGAGAGTACTCTAGTTTTCATTTTGCTTCCGCATGCGTACTCTCTACATGGTATCAGAGCTGTAGGTGGAGGTCTTGGTGGTTCGTTTGGCGGTGATTTTGGTGGTGGTGGTGGTGGTGCTTGAGTTTTGGTGGTGTGGCTCTCTCCTCATTGAGAGAAGCTTCAATTTGCCATCATTCATACTCTTTTGGGTTATACTTTACCCATTTGCCCACCCTCCCACCCTTCATTCATCCAGTTTTCACCCTTTTGTACCCCTTTTAACCCCACTTTCCCACCCTCCCACCCTTATACTTTGTGGTTTTGGAGGTGTTGTATGAACTTCATATGTGCTTTATGATGCGTCTTCGTATGTGCTATCTTGGTGGTGTTATATGGACTCCGTATGAGCACTATGATGTCACACATCCTAGAGCATTGCACATCCTAGAGCATTGCACATTCATTCTTATAGGCATTGGTCAAGGAGATCTTAACAAATGGCATGCTTCCATCCAGTCGTTTTTGCTCAGGGCTCTTAAATCACGCAACGATCTCTTACGTGCTACGACGGACTGCTTCTTTCTGTAACTGTGTATCTCATCCGTGTGTAGTTGGGCTCTAGACCATGTGCGGCTGACATTCTGGTTCCGAGCTTCAAAAAGTAGGCTTTTTCATCTTTGATCGACTCGAGCAATAGCGGCCCAGTTCCTTTTGTGCCCGTTGTGCTTCAATCTAGCACCCTTGTGCATCTGTAAAACAAGAATCAAGCAGACTACAACTTATGAACACAAAGCTCAACAGCATCAACTATCAACTGCGATCATGTCCCTCAAGTTATTGCCACGACAGAGAGGTAGTTCAATTCTACAGATTCACCAAGGTTTGCTGCTAAAGCAACATAGGCATCTCTGTTCGAGGACGTCGATTGGCTGCCCTACGGAAGAGAAGGTGGGCTTGAAAGTGAGAGATATGGATCCCAACCTCGAAGAAGTGACAGAGCTGTAGGAAGCAGGAGAAAGATCTTAGCACCCAGGGAGTCTATTTGCACTCTTAGCCCAAGGGAAAATGCATACGCTCAATGATATTTTGCCCAACCCTTCTGATACTAGGTCAGTTTTGGTTTCCCTAAGTCCACAATTTTGCTCCAATGTGTCAATAAAATGGACGGAAACTACATGCACAAATGGATATCCAACTCTGGTGGTTACTCCTTGAGGCCTCTTTCTCTCTCTACTCACTCCCAAGCTACTCCCAAGAACACCCACTCTTATGCACAAATGCCCACACATGCTCACTTTTCCTTTTTTCTCAAGCTTTCTCACTTACGAACACTCAATTTCCCACACACCCTTTCACAAGCTCATGCACTCTCCTTTTCCCCCTCCCTTACCCTCGCGCGTACTCTTACATACACCTGCTTGCTCTCTTTCTCATCGACCTTCGTTCAGACACACATTCTTACAATTTCTCTCACTCTCTCATTTGCTTTCTCTCGTTTACACCCCCACACGTAGTCGTGGGGTTCTTAGGAAGGAGGATATACTAACATGTGAAGCCTTTCCCTTTCAATACTATTGACCACTCTTTGATACGGAAGGGAATCTTATATCATAAACTTCGAAGCTTTTCCCTTTTTTGAGAGACAATAAGTACGTTCTTCCAAATAATTCAATAATCATACAACTCGTATGTCTCAATGTAAACCATGTAAAAGATCTCAACAACTCATTTGGGCAACAGACCTAATGCAAAATAGGGGCCTCGTTGATTGCTTCAAGTAGAACTATGCATTTCAAAGGTCATATGATGCAGGAAATTATGCTATCAAAAAAAAACTATTGCGATGCATAATGGATTTCAGCTCTGCTACAGTTGGTCTCACTAGAGTGATGAAGATATCAACTAAAGTTTCAATGTTGAAAGTTTAATCTCAAAGCAAACAAAATTCTCTACCCCTTTTTTTAATACCACTACAGTTCTGCGAACAAAAAGATTATGCAGTAGGTTTTTTTTTTGACAATCAGACATGATGTGCTGAATCAGTCATTAAAGCACAGATTCCCATCTCTACGGACACAAAAATAATATATCCAATACCTCTTCATTACACGTATACTCGCATATTGATGCACCGTAGGCAACTGCACAGGACAACCATCTTCACATACTTCAAAGGGTTCTCTCTCCAGGGTTGAGTAAGTTTTTCTACCTCAACCTTTCATATACCATAAACCTCCCTCTCTTCTCGATTCATTAGCATAGCACGATTCATCAGCATAGCAGTCCAGAAAGTCCACTCCGGTGCTGTGACTTGTCAGGAGAAGGCCGCTGAATAGCAATTTCACTTGCATAGACCTTGCGTGCTCCTTGTGGTTCATCACTAGATTTTCAACCCTTCGCCTGAGACCTCATCA
The DNA here is from genome assembly GCA_020310875.1 of Ceratopteris richardii. Taxonomy (NCBI): domain Eukaryota; kingdom Viridiplantae; phylum Streptophyta; class Polypodiopsida; order Polypodiales; family Pteridaceae; genus Ceratopteris; species Ceratopteris richardii. Next base: position 142,487,498 of record CM035424.1, on the reverse strand, counting down.
TTGAGAAGATCCTCTTGGTGTGGGTGTCCCCAAGCGTATGCTGGAGAATCGGAACAGGCCCCAGGGCTGAAATTATCAGCACATACGAAGAAGCTATTATACTTTCTGTGCAATTTTAGCAAGAGCATATGGTGTTTATGGCGACCTGGGATGTAGTTCTCACTCGTATGCTCCACAGGAGGCCTTGTTAGATGCAGTAAATCTGTAGAATGTCTCCCCTGAAAGGATCAAGCAACTCCTCTATTGCTGGTCATGCACACCTGCATAGTGCCACCAAAAAAAAAACCCCTTCTCCCTCTATTGCTCCGCGTATCTACCTGCTCATTCCCTCTTCGATGTGCACAATAAACACCGAAAAGCCCAGCCTCCCGAATATGCTTGCTCCCCTTCAGCTTCTTCCCTCTTCGACACCTTACGACTGTAAATGGACACTTTCCTCTCCATTTTCTTCGACCATGATGAAGATGAATGATCAGCAACAATGCAAATCTCTGCTTCTAATGGCAGGATGTCTGCTAGAGGTGCATGTGTTCCTTTCTTCCTTGCTGCAATTCAAAGAGTTGGCACTCCAAGTCTTCAGTCATCTAATCGCTATTGCCCACGAAAATATATTCGCCTAAATCCCACGCCTTCCAGATCTGATCTTCCTGGATCTCAATGTATCCATGCCTGTTGTTTTTTCCAAAGCTCTGGAGAACGCTGAACCTTAGCCCCACTTCAAGTGTGCACAGAAATTTGTAGCTGATTAGACTAATGCAGGATCTATGCGAGGATATCAGCAGAGCGGCCTTGCGATGGTAGAAGTGCCACAACACTCAGAGTTCTTTTTCCTGAACAAAACACCTTGTATAGTATATTCGCGATTGTAGCCCTTGTTAGCTACATCCTTTAAAGCTCAAGGAAGCACTCCCAGCCCTAAGTCTTCACTCTCCCCTTGTGATATGTGCAGCGCCAAGGAAGCAAGGGCCTCCCTCTCTTCTGCAATGAGATATTTTTGATTAGCTATCTTGTTAGCCTACAGACCTGCACAAAGGCTCTGCAACTCTTCCTTCTTCAACACAGCATGCTTCCTTATCTCCCGCTATGGTTGATCAGCATCGATTCTAGATAGAGCTTATTGATGCCCTCAATCAGCCAATGTCTCCCCTTCTTAGCCACCATGAGCCAAGAACGAGCACACATGCTTTCTCCTTCACTTACATGGTCTTCCATAAGTCCTATTTATATGCAGATTGATTTTAGACACAAAAGAGCGCGGCACAAGATTGAGGAGTATGTACCATGTAACAGTAGCACTCCAACTATAAGAAATTCTCTTAAATGCCATCCAATCTCTAATCATGGAACCTGCTTCAGATCTTCCTGGAATTAATGTGCTTACTCACTCGAACAGAAATTTTGCAACCCCATTGAACTCTAGCTTCAGATCCATCTCGATCAACGTGAGCTTCTAAGATATCTATGCTAGTGGCTTTGCTCATGCTTCTTCAAAATTCTTAGCTTCTTGTGCCCTTGTACTCAATGTAAGCGATTGACCCATTCAGAATCATAGATCTACAATTCTCTGTTCATGTACCATTTTAAGCTTAAACTTTTTATTCTTCACTTCTGCCAACAACCAATAGTTGCAATCAAATCTTTGCTCTCCATATGCACCTGAAGACCCCTTGGAATTGAGAGTGGTGCTATCTTTAGCTGCCCCTTTTCAGTAGTACGAACATGAAGTATATGCTTTCATCAGTCCCTATCCCCTTTCATGTAGTTGTAGGCTGTCCATCCTAAGGAAGAAAACACGAAGGAATGCAAAGTCTTCCCCACCTCGGCAGATGCTCTGAAACTTCGAGACGCAAAAAAACTGATTCCCCCTTCTCTGCTCTCCACTATGTCCTCCAACCAGCAAACATAAAAAATCGAAGGCTGCCTCCTTCTGTCCCACAGTTTTCTCCTCCCTTCCCTAGCACTCCCTTGCATTTAGATATCAACACCCAAAGGAAGAAGCCCCCTCTACTCCCTTCCGATCTCTCCTTTTTTCCCCCTGATGTCTGCACAAAAAAACTTTCTTACTCCAGCTTACTCGAGACTCTTCGAATGCTCTCCCTCTGAATAGCCGATCTTTTTTCCTCCAGCGTGTGCACTTGCACAAAAGAGAATCATCCAAAAAAACCCCCTTCCACCTGTTGATGATGCCTGAGAAAACCCCCCCTTCCGATGTACATCCCCGCTCGAGTGTATCCGTGGGGCATAACTTCCCCCCTCATGTCTGCCCTTGCATAGGTTGGGCGACCACTGCCCCCCCCCCCGTCTTCGCACTTTTGTGATCTGCTTTGCTGGAAAAGGACTCCCAAAAGATCTTTTACTCCTCAGACACATTCCCCAGAGAATGCACTCCCTCTTTGTTTCCTGCGTGGAGCAACAACAAAAAAGAAAAAAAATAATGATCCCCCGCCAATGGGGAGAACACACATATTTTTACTCTCCCACTCTTTCTGACACTCTGACTCACCACTCCCCCCACTTCGTCTACCCTCCCGATGCACCAGGACACCACCCACCCAATCGGCTGCCTGCGAGTTCCCAAAAAAAAGAGAGCATTGAATCATTGCTCATGCAAATTTTGGGCCCTCTCCCACCTACCTTCTGTAGAAATATGTGTATTCAAGCCCTCCGAAGACATCAGTGACACACTAGAGAACCATCTCCTTGATTTTTAAGCTCTTTCGAATGTATCTCAATATCTGGTCATAACAGCTAATTCAAAAGTGCAGAGTTCCGGTGACTTTGAAGACTCTTGACTTCTAGCACTCCATTCGCATGTGTTGCCAAGGCCATTGACAGATTCTAAAATCTCCTGACATAGAATCCCCCACCAGGTGATTGATTTTGTTTTTCCTGAGCGGCCTCTAACTCAGACGGGCAAGAATCAACAAAAAAGCTCTGTACTGATCTATCCCCATTGTCCATGGAACATGATCGACTATCCATTTCATGATTTGTTGACCTGGTGCTAAGTCCAAATCTGGTCCATTATCTGCTACTCCATCTCTCTCCAGCCATGATGTTCCATAAAAGGTGCTATTGCTTGGAATTACATCTTCTCAAAGGGTTGAAGTGCTAGAAACACAAATCCATGTTAAACCAATCCATTGATCAATGCCCTTGCCAAAAGCTCATCGGGTTCCACTATGACAAAGAAGTTGAAACTTTTGTGCGCCATGCTAACAAACATCCGCAGAATCTTCTTAGAAAGGTCATTCCTGTTGGAGATAGACGTCTGCGGAAGCACGCGAACAACACAAGGAAGAAGAAGAAGCTTGGAGCACAAACACACAATACTGAATGTATTACTAGAGAATGTACAAAGATAAGTAGCCCATTAGGGCAATAGGCGTATATACAAGCTGAGGGAAAAAAACCTCCTAAAGAGGGAAAAAAGTGCCCCGGCGGTCCTAGAGTGTTCACACACATCACTACCTAAATATATCAACAAATCCCCCTTGGGAGTGATGCGGTGAACAAGGAGCTGGCATTCATGTATAAGGAAGTGTCAAGCTATGTGGAAATCACTCCACAAAAGGAAGTAAGCCCAAAGCTTTGCGGAAAGCTTCAAACTTCTCCCTAGGCAGAGCCTTCGTGAAAAGGTCTGCAATGTTCTCCTGCGTGGGCACATATGCCAAGCTGATCTCCCCAGCAGAGAACCTCTCCCTGACATAGTGATAATGCACCTCAATGTGCTTAGTGCGAGCATGGAACACAGGGTTCCTCGCAACTGCCAATGCGCTCTGACTGTCAGTGAAGATGGTTGTGGCAGAAGACTGGCCAACACCCAAATCAGCCATAAGGCGTCTGAGCCACGAACACTCAACAATCGCTGTGAAAGCTGCCCTATACTCAGCCTCACAACTGGAAGTGGCCACAGTAGGCTGCTTCTTGCTCAACCAAGATATACATGAGCTACCAAGCATGAAGCAAAAGCCACTGGTGGACACACGAGTGTCATAGCAACCAGCCCAATCTGAGTCAGAAAAAGCATGCAAATCTGGCGGTAGTGATCCCCCCTTGGGATAAAACAACCCAAGTAGCCGAGTACCACTCAAGTAGCGAAAGATGCGCTTAACCGCCTTCCAATGCATGACTCCTGGGCAATGCATAAACCTGCTCATCTGTGAGACAGCAAACTGAATATCTGGCCGAGTAATGCATAAGTAAATCAAGCATCCAACAGCCTGCTGATAGAGAACAACATCAAATGCATCTCCAACATCATGAAGACTCAATCGTAAACCTGTCTCCATAGGAGTGGCAATAGGCTTACAGTCTTCAAGGCCAAAACGCTGCAATAATGTGTCAATATATTTTGTTTGACACAAAGCCATTCCACCATCAACTTGCATAAACTGAATGCCCAAATAGTGATGCAAATGCCCCAAATCAGACATCTCAAATGAGGCATGCAAATCGGCCTTGAAATCAGTAATATGCTTCTCAATAGGACCAGTGAGCAGCATGTCGTCTACATAGACAACAATGATCAGAAGCACATCATTAGCACGCTTAACATATAAGGTGCTTTCAGTTGGTCTGTTCTCAAAACCATGTGCAATCAGATAGGCATGTATCTTCTCATACCAAGCACGTGGTGCTTGCTTTAAACCATATAACGCCTTCTTTAACCTGCACACCTGGTTTTCATGCCCTTTCTGCACAAAGCCACGGGGCTGAAAAACATACACTTCTTCATGCAAGTCACCATTCAGAAATGCTGTTTTAATGTCCAACTGATGTACATTCCAACCATGATGGGCTGCAAGTGCACAAATGCTCCGAACAGTAGTCATACGGCATGTAGGTGCAAAGGCCTCATCAAAATCAATGCCTCTTTCCTGCGCATAACCCTTTGCAACAAGCCTAGCCTTATACCTGTCAACTGTACCATCAGGTTTACGCTTCAGCTTGTATACCCACTTAGTGCCAATGGCCTTCTTGCCAGGAGGCAAGTCACATAAAGACCATGTACCATTCTTCATTATAGCATCATATTCAGATTGCATAGCAGCCATCCAATTTTCTGAATTTTGTGCTTCAAACAGTTTTTGGTTTTGGCTGAAAATTTGTCAGCATGTAAAATGGGCACCCTCCGTTCTGATCGAGGGGGGGAATATATGTCTTCAGATTTTAATACATTTCTGGCTGAACGTGGGATAAAACACCAATGTACAGTGCCGTATACACCTCAATAGAATGGAGTTGCTGAACGAAAGAACAGGTCACTCATGGAGATGGCGAGGTGCATGGTCAAAAGTCAGGCTTTACCACATAGTTTCTGGCTTGAGGCTGTCATGTGTGTAGCATATGTACTGAACAGGTGTCCCACTAAAGCGTTGCAGTCTATCACTCCATATGAGGCTTGGCATGACCGCAAGCCATCTGTTGCTCATCTGCGTGTTTTTGGTTGTTTGGCATATGCATTAGTGCCTGAAAAACATCGCAGAAAATTGGATGATAAGGCAGTAAAATGTATTTTTGTTGGGTACAGTTCTGAAAGTAAAGGCTATCGTCTGTATCATCCACAGACTAAACGCATTCTGGTTAGCCGTGTTGTTGTCTTTGTGGAAGATGCTATTCAGCCATTGCTTTCATATACTAAGGAGACATCTGTTAGCTCCAAAGACATGTATGATACTTTGATGCCTCTTTTTACAGGTGGACAGTCTAGTGCTGGTCCTAATGAGGCAACTTCTCAGCCTTTGCAGGTTTCTTATGATGATGCAGATCATTCCATTTCTGATGCAGATTTACATGATGCACTTGCTGATGAGAGAGCTTATATTGAGCAGGCAAAAACTATGGAAGCACGCGAACAACACAAGGAAGAAGAAGAAGCTTGGAGCACAAACACACAATACTGAATGTATTACTAGAGAATGTACAAAGATAAGTAGCCCATTAGGGCAATAGGCATATATACAAGCCGGGGGAAAAAAACCTCCTAAAGAGGGAAAAAAGTGCCCCGGCGATCCTAGAGTGTTCACACACATCACTACCTAAATATATCAACAGTTCCTTGCATATCCTACAATCATCTCAACCCACATATGTGCAACAAAATTCGACAACTCATGGGGATAACATACTCCCCTCTTCTTGCTTGCGATGTCGTCCTCGACGAGCGATATGCTACCTGCACTCAAGTCATCAAACATGTGATCATCACTCAATCAAATACAAATCTTTACCTTGCATACCGATTCTCTCTTTCCTCAATGTAGCACCTGCAATCATACTCATCCAATCATCTAATTAGTACCAAAATATAATCAATTCACTTACCAACTTTGTCCACTTTCTCGCATCTTCACCTATCATGTCCGCCTGTCTACAAACTCACCAAAACATTAGACCATTTTTCATCAAATTATAATATCTACAACCGAAATGAAAAGACAATCATATCAATCATCCACATCACATAGATATACTCAACACACACATCGTGATCCCACATTACACATGCATTCTCGTCACACACAACATACCCATGCCAACAGAAAGCAGAACCACATTTCCTTTCCAACACTCTTCTCGGTTATCCAATCAATATCTCACGAATCTCCTATTACACATGCATACTCAACCCACTTTTCACACACACCATATTTTTGTAAACAAGTACCATTCTTAAATTTCAATTTTTTGATGCCCTACCCGTTTATACTGCGACCTCCCTAATTTTTCTTCTGTTTCTCATCCAGTCCTCTTGTCTATTTTTTATTTATTTATTTATTTATTTTTTATGCCTCTTCGACCTAGGGTTTTCTATTCCCACTTGTCTTCCTGTCTATCTCTAGTTTTTTCTTGCTCATCGACTAGATCCTATGCTGGGTCATCACCACCTCTCTGAAAATGATGGACACACGACAAAGACGTCTCAAGCCTAATGCGATCTCACCCTGACAAGACCGCTCATTGTCAATGCAATTCCGGACTTCACAAGTCATTGCACCACCTAAGAGCAAAACGGACACTTCCCGAAGGTTTACAGACAAACAAGGTACCTAACACGATTGGATCCCTCAAGTCCAAGTCTTCCATAGACACATCGCAGCCAAAACCCTAGCCGAGCTTAAGCTTCAATTCGACATGCCTCATCAGGAGTCCACACATTCCCAGATCCCCACAAACACAGACACATATTCCCATCCGAGCATCATGCTCTCTCACCTCTCTTTTGTCCCCCCTCGAGCGAGGAATTCGTCTCATTCATTTCTTTTCCACATTTTTCTCTTTTTTTTTTCATCATTTTTCCACATATTTACTCACACTTGCCGGCCTACGCCGAAGCTGGATGCGACTCGTGGACTCGACCACCCGATCGAGTTTATTCCACCCATCTACCAACCCAACGAAGTGCGTGACACACAGACAGCTAGCCCTATGCAAAACCGACATCGGTTCGTGGCTTTGACCACCCGACCAAAGTGGATCCACCCACCTATCGGCCCACATAGGCGCATAGCCACATGCACACATACATAAACATATATATATATTTTTGTTTTTTTTCATTCCTGCATCTCGAGAATTAGGAGACAAAAGAAAGGACCTTTTCTCGACCCAACCAATCACGACACACACATATAAACTCTCTGTGGACATCTCGATGAGACACCTCTCCTCTTTACTGCTACTCAAGCCAAGACCCGACCACTAATGCCATGGTCAACTTTTCCTCTCGAAATCTGCACACACTAACTACCTTGTCGACCTGAAAAACCTCAAAAAATGCCACTTAAGTCCTAAGCGTACAACAGACTTAGTCAGCCCATCCTCATATCTCTGACTCGCAATCCGCAAAGCAAACCCTAATCAGACTCAAGCTGTCCTTATCGACATCCATCTCCTGGTCTATTTTTTTCATCTCCAATCTTTGCCTCGCAAAGATTCCACCTGACCTGATAGATGACACAAAAAACTACCATTGGCCGTTGTACCTCTTAGTGCCTCAAGCCTCGCCGCTAGGTCTCTTAGTCCTTGTTTGTTGTAATCAATATCGCTCTGGTATTGGAAGAGGTCACAATCGATGCTTTGGAACCGATTCCATATTTGCTCCATCTCTTTATCCTCTCTCTCCCTTTTTTCAGATCCTAGGGGAAGATCCTCCCTCTTCTCAACTCGAAGAGTCAACTTCTCGACTTCCTCTCTAATCGATCTTTCCTCCCAAATCCTACTCATATTTTCTACATCCAAATCATCTATCTTCTTCGACAATTCATTCTTCGTCCTTTCTAACTCCGTTCCGAACGCATCCGACCTATCCAACACCGCTTTCATCTCTTCCTCCATTTTCCCTGCTCTCGGGTCCTCCAATTGCCCTCGCATCTCGTCATCTTTCCGATTCATCCACCTACCGAGCTTGCTACTCAGCTTTGCATTCTCTTTCTCTACACGTCTCACTTTCTCATCACTCTCTGCTTGGGCACGCTGCATCCTTTCTAACTCCAGGTGGACATCCTCACCGACTCTACCCGCTTGATCACTATATTTAACGATCAAACTTTGCACTCTTTCCATTTCTTTCTCTATTTGCTCAAGTCTCTTTATCAGGTTCTCCTCATCTCTCTCGAACTCCTCTTCGATCGCAACTCCCAAGCAGTCGCCTACCATCAAGCCGGATTTCAGGTCCAAGCTCAAGTTTTCACTCTGAGGCCTCACAGGGTCTTGCCTCAAGCTTTTGTTCACCCTTTTCAACTCCTTGTTTTCACTTTCCAATGCTCGTACTTGCTTTTCCCAAGCTCCTAAGACCTCGGTAATTTTCACTTGAGTTTCCTCTAATTTTTGTATTTTGATCCTCTCGTTATCTCGCTCTTCTCGCAGACATTCCAACTGACGTAGTATGCTTGCCAACGAACTCTCGTTATCTTTGGCTTTCACATAAAAGGTCGCAACCTGTGGACTAACCTTTTTTGCCACGACCTCCTCAACGAGAACATCCTTTGTGCGACACACGTGCTCACACAACCTTTTCTCTCCACAATCCGTGCATGCAGGAACAAAGTCCAATGGACTAGACACACGAGGGCAATATTTTGCAATGTGCCCAACTTTCTCGCAACACCAACACCTAATATAATTCGAGATTGGACCAACCTAGTGAAATTCATATGCGCAGCTTTGCATTGAGCATCCAAACCCGCTTTGACTTCTAGTCCATTCGGAGTTCATCATCCTCGGGCCAACCTTTTGAAAATCCCTAACTGGCATTATTTGTGCAAGCACTTTATCAAGACCAAAGCAACCAATCCGGGGCTTGGTTGTGCCACACAGTTGGGGCACCAAGCAAGCTCGTAGCAATCTCTATGAGATGTGCTAAGCCAATTCCCGGCAAACCCACCAAAATGTTTGCACTCTTAGCCCAAGGGAAAATGCATACGCTCAATGATATTTTGCCCAACCCTTCTGATACTAGGTCAGTTTTGGTTTCCCTAAGTCCACAATTTTGCTCCAATGTGTCAATAAAATGGACGGAAACTACATGCACAAATGGATATCCAACTCTGGTGGTTACTCCTTGAGGCCTCTCTCTCTCTCTACTCACTCCCAAGCTACTCCCAAGAACACCCACTCTTATGCACAAATGCCCACACACGCTCACTTTTCCTTTTTTCTCAAGCTTTCTCACTTACAAACACTCAATTTCCCACACACCCTTTCACAAGCTCATGCACTCTCCTTTTCCCCCTCCCTTACCCTCGCGCGTACTCTTACACACACTTGCTTGCTCTCTTTCTCATCGGCCTTTGTTCACACACACACATTCTTACAATTTCTCTCACTCTCTCATTTGCTTTCTCTCATTTACACCCCCACACGTAGTCGTGGGGTTCTTAGGAAGGAGGATATACTAACATGTGAAGCCTTCCCCTTTCAATACTATTGACCACTCTTTGATACGGAAGGGAATCTTATATCATAAACTTCGAAGCTTTTCCCTTTTTCGAGAGACAATAAGTACGTTCTTTCAAATAATTCAATAATCATACAACTCGTATGTCTCAATGTAAACCATGTAAAAGATCTCAACAACTCATTTGGGCAACAGACCTAATGCAAAATAGGGGCCTCGTTGATTGCTTCAAGTAGAACTATGCATTTCAAAGGTCATATGATGCAAGAAATTATGCTGTCCAAAAAAAACTGTTGCGGTGCATAATGGATTTCAGCTCTGCTACAGTTGGTCTCACTAGAGTGATGAAGATATCAACTAAAGTTTCAATGTTGAAAGTTTAATCTCAAAGCAAACAAAAGTCTCTACCCCTTTTTTTAATACCACTACAGTTCTGCGAACAAAAAGATTATGCAGTAGGTTTTTTTCTTGACAATCAGACATGATGTCCTGAATCAGTCATTAAAGCACAGATTCCCATCTCTATGGATGCAAAAATAACATATCCAATACCTCTGCATTACACGTATACTTGCATATTGATGCACCGTAGGCAACTGCACGGGACAACCATCTTCACATACTTCAAAGGGTTCTCTCTCCAGGGTTGAGTAAATTTTTCTACCTCAACCTTTCATATACCATAAACCTCCCTCTCTTCTCGATTCATCAGCATAGCACGATTCATCAACATACTCTACCTCCGGTTCCGCTTCAATGCTTGGTGGACCTCTGCAGCATTCAGCCGCTCCAAAATGGAGCTGTAGAGGGGGTGTTGACGACATGATTGCTCCTACTTCATCTACATTTGTATCCGCATGAGTGCATCTCCATTTTGTATCCAGGAGGCACTCCATTTCTAGTCTATTTCCATTTTATATTGTATTTCCTTTGTATTTGGGTACCTTGCCATGTGCTTCTACTAGTTGTATTCATTCTCCTTTTAGGAGACTTATCCCACATATGATGTACTTTTGAGAGCCCCTCCCAAATCTATATAAGGAGGGCCTCTCCCCTCATTTGTACTAGGTTAGAAGCTTGAGGAGCCTACTCCATGCTCTTGGCAAGCTCATTTCTAATCCACATGAGTTTACCCATTTCATGGTCTACTCATTTTGTGTCTCACACATTCTTTGCTTTGTGAGAGTACTTTACTTTTCATTTTGCTTCCGCATGCGTACTCTCTACCGTGTGAACATAGTTAGGACCGTTGGGGCACTTTTTTTTCCCTCTTTATGTGTTTCTTTCCCCTAGCTTGTGCATATGCCTATGATGCCAATGGGATACTTATGTTGTACATTCACTTAGTAATACATGTTGCATTGTGCTCCAAGCTTCTTCTTCTTCTTCTTATTCCCTGTGTTTTTTGCACACTTCCACAACCTCCAACTCGAATAAGAAATTCATCATAAAAAAAAAAGAACTAAATTTTTGGTTGTGGAATGCATACATGAATCAAGCATCCAACAACTTGTTGAAAGGGACGTGAATAAAATGCTTCTCTAGCACCATGGAATCTCAATCATAATGTTTTCTGCATGCTTGCATGGAAGCAAGAAGGAAGGCTCAAGAACAACTCTCCTTTCATCCACCCCAACCTCCAACATGTTCAAGACATTGGCCATCAGCCCCCAGCTATGCCACATGCTTGAAAACATGGAGAGAAGGGATTCAAGGATCCTAGTCACATATGTAAAATAAAAGAAGGTTGCAACATTCTACCTACACACATAGGAAACACAAGCATGCACACACACCTCACTCTCTCACACTCTAAGACTAAATACATATCTGCACAAAGCCTTAAGAGAAAAGATAGTTCTTCCATTTAAAAGATATGTACATGAGAGCACACCGAACTAAAAGATCCCTTCTTTAAAAAAATGAGCCTCTATATATAGGCTAAGCACAATTCCCCATGTGTTCCTTTTGAAAAGTAAAAAAGGGAACATGTGCTCATATCTTTCTAAATCTTGCAAATATTCCTTCTAACAACCCACTCCAAGGAAATAAAGGCATGGGGAATTCTTCTACGTGGGATTTTATATATGTGTGAAAAAAGGTCTTTTATTGAGGAGGCTTCAATACCATAGCCTAAGGGAACTATCAAAAAGGGCTTAGGAGAGTGTTCATATGGGCACAACTCCTAAATACAAGAAAATGGTATTTTTATGAGTACTAGAGGGTGCCATTACATAAGAGAAATTGTGAGAAACCCTCATAACCCAACAAGGCTTGACAATAGCCACACAAGAATCTATATGGTTACAAGAATTGTATGGAGATTTAGGGCTTATGAGCTCCAAACCTCATATCTTTGGAGATACTGTGATCTCAATGCATCTATCAGCTAACCTAGTATATCATTCAAGAACCAAACATAAAGAGGTTCATTACCACCATCAAAGGGAAACTCTTATCAAAAGAGATTGATGTGTTGTTTGTTCCTACAAATAAACAAGTAGCAAATCAATCTCATTAATGTCATTAACCAGTTTGAGATGGACACCAGCGACAAAGCCCTAGAGATCCCTAACAACAAAGAAACCAATCAGAGGGGCTACACTACAAGAAAAGAAGATGTCTTTACCACTAGTAACGAACACAATATGAATAGTGAAAGTTCCATCATTGGATTGAATATTCAAGAAACGGTTTTCCATTCATGCCAACAGGAGACTCTTGCAAGGGAAAATAGCCTATTGAGTTACCCTGGAAAAGGCCCCACAAAACAAATTACTAAGCCGAGACCCCCTCCCAACGAAAAAGAAAGATGAATCCAAGAGGAGAAAGGATAAGGCCCCTTCCCGCAAAGAGGGTAACTTACGAAAATTATCATCATCTTGTTAAATGCTAGGGGGCTGACTGGCCCCTCAAGAGCAACCATCATTGGTCAATGGCTTCATGACATTAGCCTAAACCCTGAATTTATCTATATTCAAGAGACTAAAATTGATGGACCAGACCTCCAAAAACGTCTTAGACATGTCTCCTCGACACATGTCTGGATTTTGATGTCACACCCCTAGGTCTGGTGGGATGGTAATTGGTATAAATCAATTTTGGTTTGAAAAACTTGAGAACTCCATTGAAGATTAGAGCCATCGATGAATTGCCATTTGTTTTGGTGCCCCCTTTCGATTCATGTTATTTTCTATGTGCAACCCAAACGAGGAGTCAGAGAGATTGGACACCTAGACCTCCTTGGACTCGCTCCCACACAATGTGCTAATCTATGGTGACTTCAATATGGTCAAGGAACTTGTAGACAGATGGAACAACAAGGGCCGGGTCATCGATAGTCTTGACAAAACCAAAGTGCACTTGAATCTGGTCGAATTCAAAGATTCAAATGGCTTTTCATGGTCAAATCTCCAAGCGGGTGAGGAATTGAGGAAAGGTAGACTGGATAGAAGCTACATTTCTCAAAGCATTTTTCATTAGTGGGGCCATCCTTTCCTTTTGCAACACATTGAGCTCGCCATCTCTGATCACTACCTGATCATCATCTCATTCCAACCTCTCACCAAAACCCATAAGGCTCCTTGGTTTCATGCCTGCTTGACTTCTTTCTCTCTCCCCTCCATCCATCAAGAAATTGCTAAAGTGTGGAAGGAGGCATTCACCACCTATTCATCCCCAGCCAAGAGCTAGAGATGTGCAGTCGAAAAGTGACGGTAGATCATGATAAGAATGAGGAAGACACTCCAAACTGTTCGGCATGGACGTAGAGAAGCTCTACATCATAGACTCTGGAGACTTGAGGAGGAAGTGAACAAAGGAAAATCTCAATCCCAGAAGATTCCACAAAGAATCAGACCACTCTAGAGATACGGCAAAGAAATACACAGGAAAAATTTGCAAATATTCTTTAAGGAGTGGTGGAGTGGCAAAGCTGACAAGCCCACCAAAGAGATGTGTTGCATTCTTAAAAGGAAACAAAACAGAGAATCGATCCCCTTATCGCTAGACTCAAATGGCAATGTATGCAATACGGAAGAAGAAAATATTAGAATCATTGAAGAACATTTTACAAGACTCCTAGGGATCTTGACTCCCCTCATAGATGGGACTACATAACGGCCATCTCTAGGGTATCCTCTCATAGGATCCCACACAACCTTTGATCCTTGATTGATGCCCCTATCTCGAAAAAAGAAATCATTAAAGTCATTGATGCCCTTCCTAGTGGGAAAAGCCCAGGGCCGGACGGGCTCACTAATGAGTTCCTTAAGTCCTTCAAGTTGGTGATGGTCACCCCTCTTCATTTGGTCTGGCAAGAGGCACTCGAGTTTGGCATGCTTCTGACTTGTCTCAACAATGGCATCATCAAGTTAATCCACAAAAAAGGGGAAAAGAATAGAATTGAGAACTGGCATCCGATTACGATGCTTCAAACAAGATATAAGATCATTGCTAAAGTCATAGCCAATAGAATTTTTGGTCATCTGAGAGCTTGGCTAAGCAAGGACCAAAAAGGTTTCTTCAAAGGCAAGTCAATATTGGAAGCCATAATTGATATTTTTCAAGGTCTCGATTTCGCGGATGATTCAAGATAAGATGTGGTTTTCCTCAAGATTGACTTTGACAAAGCTTATGATAGGGTAGAATGGGACTATATTTTGCAATCACTTAAAGATCTCGGTTGCATCTAGAAATTCATCAAGATGATTCGACCCTATTGGGAAATGCATCGACTCAAATTAATATTAATGGCCATCTTTTGAAGGCGATCAAATTAAAACGATTGATTAGACAAGCTTGTCCGTGGTCTCCCCTTGTCTTTGCCATCAGCACAGAAGGGCTTAGCTGGTTGGTGGAACAACAGGTGGAAGTTGGTAATATCAAAGGCCTCTTGTTTCCCCGTAACCATGGCCAGATCACCATGAGATGTTTTACCGATGATATGAACACATTTTTCCACAATGACTGTACCAGCCTAGAGATGTTTTGGAGGTTCCTAAATACTTTTTGTGAAGCCTCTGGATCCAAAATCAACCACTCAAAGACTTCTTTCAGAGCTATTGTTGGAATCCAACCTGACCTTCTCTTTGAACATGTCTGTCAAAACATTCCTCCAGGCCAAATTTTCCGACTTCTTGGGATTCCTTTGGGCTTTGGTATCTCATTCGAGAAGCAGTGGAACTGGGTCCTGGCTAGACTCAAAAGCAAGCTAAACTATTGGAGAGGTATGCAAATCAATCTTACAGGTCGCGCAATGGTTATTAACATGTTCCTCATTTCATTGACCATTTACTTCCTCTCTTGTTGGAGACTGAAAGAGCAAGAGCTATCCAAACTGGAAAGTATTTGCAGAAACTTCCTTGGGATGGGAGACCACAATAGGAGGAGGTGCCTAAAATCAAATGGTCCATCTACAATAGCCAAAGGGATAGTGGGAGCCTTGGTATTCTGGACATTAGGTGCATGGCTAACAAACTTGCGGTAAAATGGATGATTAAGGCGTGGTGCAACGAGGAGACTTTGTGGGCCAAATTGATCTTCAAAAACAAGAACACATTGACTTTTGTGGGATTCTCGAATTGGAAGAATCTTGACATTTTGATCGTTTTGTTTTCCCGATCTTGATTTTCCCAAAAGGCTCGAATCTGGTGTGCTTCCTATGGAAGAGTTGGAATAAAGTCAAAAGCTTCATAAGAATCAGTGAAGATTGGAAGTGGGTGGCCAATATCAGACAGAATGACTCTACTTGGTTTTCGATCCATGGCATTAGGAACATGGAATATTGGAACATTCAAAGTGCCAAGAGGCTCTAGAACAAGGGCTTCAGAGAATGGAAGCATCTCTGGAAATAAGACACCAACCAATGGATCAACTTCGAGGATATTGACCCTAGGGTCAACATTACCTATGAAGAATGGAATATTTTACAAAGCAGATGTCTTTTATGGGACTACTCTAAAGTCCATCTTCTCATGGGACATGACTCACCGTGCCCAATGGGTCTTAGATGGCATAATGGTAATTACCTAACAAAAATCCCAAATATCAAAGGAAACATTGATTATTAGGTCAACCTCAACAAGAAGTGGTGTCTGTCTTGGACGTGGCTATGGTGGGATATGAAGTTCATGGCTATCTGGCACCCTCTCATAGAAAACAAAAAATATATCCTCTTATGGCAAATTCTTCATCGAGGAATCTAGACCAACCTAAAGGCTAGCAAAATTTGCGGGGCATCTCCCTGGTGCAAGCATTGTTGCCAATCCATTTAAGTTGTCAGTCACATCTTCTTTACTTGTCCCAACTCCAACAGGCTTTGGCAGATTGTCGGAAAGAAAATTAGACTTGAGAAGCATATCAGCCGAAAACAAGCTATGCTGGGAGAAGCGATCGGCTGCTCGACAACTCTCTGGACTGCCATCAAAGGGGAGATCCTCTGGGAAAGATGTGCTTATAATTTTGTTCAATCCTCCAAAGAGTGGTCGATTGCAAAATCATTGTTCCTCCTCGGTAAAAGAATCACCAACCGTAAGAAATTCCCCCCTTTCATGCATCATAAAGTGCTCCTTTAGATGAACAACAAGCTTAAACCCAAGTGGGCCTCACATGAGGGTGATGAGAGGGTGATTAACCTTCTTTGTAATGCCATGTAAACTCTATAAGATCTACCCCTGCTTTGTGGGATTTGGGGGGTCCCGTGGGCACTAGTCCCCTTCACTTGTACTTTTCTTTTCCTTTTATTTAATACAAGTCTGGGAAAGTAGGCTAAGGCTGAACTTCCTTTATATTAAAAAAAAAAACTAGTAGCAGATATGATGATAAAGTCTCTAGATGGAGTGAAACTTTGCAGATTCAAAGTTGTTGCAGGTGTACAAGTCATTGCAGATTGAAGACTCAATCATGTTTATCTCGAGGGGGGGCTGTTAGAGCAAACAAGCCTTCAACATGCTTGGATTTTAAAACTCTCATTAAGGACAATAAAGTTTACTCTTTGAAATAAACTTTACTCATGTGGAAAAATTATATGTCTTCATATAATCCTTTGTATACTCACACATTTGAATATTCCTTTATGTACCATAGCATTAATTTTTTATTCAAGTTTGTAATTGAAGCTCATAGGCCACGATTTGAGTGGTTGGAGTCTCCCACCAACATGCAGATCAATTATAAATTAGATGTGATCTTCTACTACATTTCCTAGATTATAGGAAAAGAGAATATACTCATTCTTGTGAGGTTTGTGAGATGAAATTGATTGTTGGGATTTGTGGAACATCACAAGGAGACTTTTATGAGTGTATATAATCACTCTAAACACAACAAGGAGAAGTGAATACCATCAAGTTTGAATCACCTTCTTGCTCATTGCCCCTTCTCTGCATCTTTTTCATCAAATTCTATTGACTTGAGGAGCTTGGTTCTCTTTAGTAAGAAGTCTAATGCTCAAGATTAAACATTCATGTTAAAGTTATAAGTTTATTCTTTCATTGCATGCAAGCATTTTGTATTTTGATTCTCCTATTGTGAGTTATAGCCTATTCTTCCTCTTAGCATCTGCCAATTTGTTCTTCCTAAAAAGTCAAGGTGACCACCTGAGAGTGCCAAGCTCAAAATTGGAGCATGTGATCAATTGTAAACAGGCTGTGAGTACTAAATGTTTTGAGCAGCAACTCCCATCCATAAAAAGAAACTTCTCATAATCTACTTCATCAGCAAGTAGTCTATTTTGCACAATCTTGTTCATGGTGATGATACAAAATACATGAGGTGTTTTGTTGCACTATATTTAAGTTCTAAAGGTCAAACAATGCTTCCAAGTCTAAAGGGTAGGTTATATGATGGTTAGATAAACCAAACTTCATGTGACTCAGAGAAACAATTTTTTGTTATACTATTCCTTTCAAGCAATTTTATGTACCCCTTCTTTGTGAATGGTTGTCTGTGACATTTCCCAAATTGACATGCACTGCACTTGTAAATAATATGTTGCTTTGAAATTTTAGGTAGTACAAGCATATTTTGATCTCTACTGATTTTCTTGAGGACTCTTTCTCAATGTGAGCCAATCTTTTATGCCAAACCTCTAACTCTAATAGGGTTTGGGTACAATAATTGAACAATTCTATGTTCCTTATGTCACTGAGTTCAAAGATGAATAATCTACCTATTCTTTTCCCCTTTGGATATCCTCTTAAAACCTTGATGTGGATCTTTTACATAGGCTCCATGCTTTGTGAACCTCACCTACAATCCTTTCTCCACAATCTGACCTGCACTTATTAGGTTCTTAGTAATACTAGGTACATAGAGAACTTTGCTCAACAGATTTATATTACCATTGGAAGTCTTTACATTTTCAATCTTCTTCACATGGTCCTTGTGTCATCTCCTATTTGGAACTCATGCTTATGCTTTGGATCTTCCAAGTTTGAAAGCAATGCTACATTCCCTACTACATGGTTTGAACATCTAGAATCAATATATAACACATGCTCATTTGATTTACCTTCTTTCATTTTCATGTTCATAAGAATGAGGGAATCCTCTTGGTACTAATCATCTATATATAGTAATATCTTCTTTCTTTGTAGCCTCCTTGGTAGTAGTTGTTGTAATTATTTTTTTCGTATCCATATGAATTTTTGTAATAGACTCTAGGAGCTCCATATTCACCTTTGTTGTATCCTGTTCCTCTCTAGTTTCTTGGGTTCTTGAAACAATTTTCCGTGATGTTGTTGGTTAATCCACATATGGAACAATGTTAGGAGCTTTGAGATCTCCCATTTCCTTGTCCACCTCATCTACCTCTTCCTCTTGAGCTTCTACCTCTACCTACAAAGTTAGCTTGGTATGTGCTTCCTTCCTCATCATATTTTTTGCCTTTTCCTTTGTTGTCTTTACCTTTGTTTTTATCTGTGTAAGGGGTGGATGATTGATTATTTTTTTATTCTCCCCATTCTTCATAAGTTTGGCCTCTTGACTAAAGAGTTGTCCCATGAGAGTGTTGAAGTCTAGCACTTGTATATCCATGTACAAATCCATGACAATGGTGAATGCTTCCCACTTCTCATCAACCTTGACTCCATTGATGACATGGCTCACAATTTGTTCTTCATCTATAATCTCTCCAACATTTCCTAATTGATCTGAAATTTCTTTCAACTTGGTGACAAAGAAAGTGACACTTTGCTTGGGTTGCTTCTTGAGTGATACGAACTCCATCCATAGTTGATTCTCCCTAGCCTTGTTGGTTGATGAGAAGAATGCTTCCAAAGCATTCCACGTTTCTTGTGATGTCTTAAAACTCCTAACATGATAAGTAAAAAATGAGAAATAGAGCTTAGAATGCATGAACTTGCCAAAACATCCTTTGCACACCATGTGTTTAACCTTTCCTACTCCTCTTGAGTTGGTTGTCCTTCAATTCTGAGTATATGCATCAGCACATCTCCAAAAATGTATCCATATAGACTTCTCCCCTATAAATAAGTCTCCATCCTTAGAGACCATGCCGAGTAGTTGATCTAATCCAATTGTTCAATTGAAGAAGGGAATCCATCATCCATAATGTCAAGAGTATGATTAAGTTCTAACACCACTATGAGGATTGATGGGAAATATGCAAAGATAAGAGGGTCCTGGCAAAAACCTACTCCATACCAACCTAAGTTTCACTTGGAATCTTTAGTAAACTCTGTAAGATTAAATTCTACGAACAATTAGACAATGTATATGTACACGCGAGTGTTGGTTGCATCTACCTAATATTCTTCATACTTTTAGTGGTTTCATCTTAATTTCGAATTCAAATAAGTTCGTGGGCTTCATATCTCAACATATCCACTAGATTCTGTCTTAGTTACCCTTTTAATTTTTGAAAAGATAACATCCTAATTTGACCTTAGAAGAGTTCAAATAATTCATGTGTGTACATAATGCTTTCGCTCAAAACTTCAATGAAGTCCAATTTATATGCTCAAGAACCTATGCTTGCCATATCTACCAACACAAATGTAGAAACAACATGGAACCATTTGAAGAGACATATCATCATGTTTTTTACTCACTAATTGTCAACGTGAAGGGCCTTAAATAGCGTCCCCAACTTAAAAGTGTTGCTAGATTTACTCCATCTCACATCAAAATATGCTCCAATGAACATTTTGGGTTTTAACATGAAGAACCCTACCAAACTTTAGACACCCTGGGGACATGCTTGACTCTACATGGTTGTATGTTCATTTGCATGTGACATTAACATACTCATAAGATGACATGAGTGTCAAAATCTTTTACGAATGTGATGTTTCATCTCATCTAGACTGAATTCTTTCAAGCTACTTATCCTCATCTTGGCTTAACTATCTCAAGATAATTTTTCTCTTCTAAGTTTAATCTTCTCATTAAACTTAATCTACTTCTAAAAAGCCCCAAAAGTAATAAACATAATATTTTAGAGAGGAAGGAGAAGATTGTATAACTTTAGCATGATAGTTGAAGATCCCAAAATTTGCATGCCTTGTCTATGCCATACTACAAAAGAGGAATTGACTTTTGAAAACTCAAGCAAAAGGTGAGACTAAAGGTCAATGGCGGCTTTTCCACGAAGTGAGACAGGCACAAGAAAGTGAGCATGTCATCCACCAAAGCAAGCCATGTGCATAGCAAGATTTTGGTCCCTGGTGTAGAATCCATAAGCTCCTTTGACTGCATCAAATTCAACCTTTGCAAATTTGTGTGTCCAATTCGCTTGTGCCAAATCTCTATGTTAGCAATAACAAATACACCTTTTCCAAACATGGCTACGTTCTTTTTCAAGAATTTTCAAATTCAATGTGAACATCTTACCCACTTTTTTCTTTTGCAATCAATTTTCCATTTTGTTTGTGCTCTTCAATATATAAACCATCACAGTTGAACCTAACTTGTAATCCCTAGTCAACCATTTGTCCATAAAAAACTAGGTTCTTTGTTATATTGGGAACACACAGTACATCAACAAGATGTTTTACCTTCATATCCTCCATGGATAGTGCTATGTTTCCTATATGCTTGATAGGATGTGATATATCATCAACTATTTCAACAAATCTTGGAACCATCAAGTTCTAAAAACTACAAAACCATTCTGCATGGCTAATCATGTGATTTGAAGCACCAAAATCAACATACAAGAAATTACCATTCGATTTTGAACATCAATAGACAATGTATTCATCATGTGATGTTGGACCATGAACAACTTCTCTGAATCATCTGCACTTGTGGATGCATAGTTGTTTTGTTGCTTTCTAATTTTTGCTTCTTCAACATGCAATCACATTCAAAGTGATCAAGATTACCATAATTCTACTATCCCTTATTGTCATTACTTGAATCATTTCTTTGGAAATTTATATGGCCTCTTTGGCTCCCCCTACCTCGAAATTGTCCTTTACCTCTTCCATTAGTATGTTGTTGACCTTGTTCCTGGTTGAAACACCAAAGCCTCTACCTCAGTGTCTTCCTTTGCTAGTGTAGAATACCTACTCAAAACCAGGTTTTCCTTAGGATTTTGACCCTTCAACAAGGTTATTTTCTTCAATTATGAGCATGGACAAAAGGTCAACAAAATTTGGAATATTCTCCCTAGTTTGAATAGAAGTTATGAACTACTTATGTGCAACTCCTAAACCGTGAAGGCACACTTCAACCTTACCATCATCATCTACATTGACACTAATAGATGCAATCGACTCACATATGCATTTGATTTTTAAGGTGTAGTCACTTACTGACATGCTCTTTTTCTCAAGTATATGCAACTCATTCTTGAGTTGCAATTTTTGTGCCTTTGTGTTGATCTCATAAAATGTGACCAATCTGTTCCAAACCTCTTTTGGAGTTTTGGCATCATGTGACCAATCATGCTATCTTGTATGCTAATAGAAAATCAATACATTACCTTTCATGCTCCTTGATTCCTCTCTTCATATCCTCTTAACTAGTCTGAAGTCTAGTTCCTCTCTGGTAACTGCAAAGGGTCTTCACTATCTCCTTCAATGCACTTCCAATAGCCTTTTCCCATGAGAAAATTCATCATTCTAAACTCTAAGCATGAAAGTTGTTCTTGTCCAATTTATCACTCATAAGTTGACTCATTCCATCAGCATTTTCCATTTTTGTAGCAATTTATGGTACTACAAAAACACTAGAAGCAGTACATCTTCTTGAACACTATCAGATTGTGACTTGAAAGTTCTTAGAAAAAATAGTTTTTGTGTATCAACAGTACAGAGAATCACTTGAAATTTTGGATCTGGATTGCTTGAAAGATGTCAAACAGAATGCAAGTTATAGTTTTGAAAAATGACCTATTTTTCCATGGGTGTTACCTCGTGGTCTTGAAATGGAGGTCGATATGGCTTCAAAACTGATGCCTTCTACTTTCATAAGAAATTTCATAACAATGTGAGATCATTTGTGAAGCATGTGTTCTCCATGCCTTCTCAAGGACTCTTTATTGGCCTTCTTCATGAGCTCTCTACAACCACACTAGGTTCGATACCATGTTAAGAGAAAGGAGATAAGGAAGAGTGCTCTCACACACTCTCTCACACAAAGAGAGGAGCACACACTAATTGAGGCAAGGAAGAATGATCTTCTTCTACTTCTTCTATTACATAAAGAGAATATACAAGAATGAACTAATACAACAATACAACTAGTACAATATATAAAGAACAATACATAAAGAAAACCCTAATGTCCACGAATGAGTGAGCTGGCAAGAAACAAATGTGCCATCACTCTCGCTGGATAAATCTAGGGAGAGAGAGAGAGAGAGATGGAGGTGTCGATTAAAACAAAAGCCCTTCTTTTCTCTATTTTTTTTTACCTTTAAGAAAAGTTAAAGATGATGGCGCCCCACTTCTTTTTTGAATAATACTTAAAATATAAGAAAAATAGGAAAATAACTAAAAAACATAAAAAAATTTGAAAAAAAATCCCCAAACAATCTAAAAAATGAACACACCACTGAAAACATGAAAGAACTTCCATTTTCATTTTCTAAATTCTTAAGAAAGAGTGCAACAAAAAAGGAAAAAATTCCATAAAAATCCTTAAAAATTTCCAAAAGAAGCACCAAAAAATCTTAAGAATTTGCAACAGTACTCTAATGATATAGGTTTTTGAATGGCATCAAAATTACAATAAATACCCAAAGAAAAATGCATAACATGCATGAGGGGAGATCCATGTAGAAACTCAAAGGGCTTGATAGGAATTACGCCATATACTAATTGGAAGGGGGAGTGGCCAATGGCCTCCTTGCATGCCAACCTATAGGCCCATAATGTGCCTAAATATGCGGCACCCTAGGTAGTGGGCCTTAGCATACATTCTTTCTCGAGGAGAGTTATCAATACTTTATTGGTAGAATTTGTTTATCCATTAGCTTGGATAATGTGCATAGGAACTATGATGGATAATTCTATACTTATAAAAAACTTTCATATAGCTCAACATGGTGATTAAGTCAATAGTACTTAACGTTTTCTTGATTCCATCCATGTTTTACTTCCTATCATTTTGGAGGTCCATGCATAGCATAGGGAACCATGTAAGCTTGAGGCACTTGTAGGAAGTTTCTAAGGAAAAGGGAGGTTTAGGGATCCTTGACATGTTTGTTATGGCTAACGATAGATGATAGCTAGGTTGATGGTTAAGGCTTGGAGAAACCAACAAGAGTCATGAGCTCCACATTTGTTTAGAAATGGACATTCTCTCGATCACAGGCTCTCCTCGGTGGAGAAACCATGATATCAACACTCTTCCTTTCTCCAAAAATAGAGTTTTTCCCGAAGGTTCTTACCTAATTTCATCCTATTGGAGAGCATGGAACAATCCTATGAGTCACCACCACCTCAATTCAGATTGGAAGTGGGTGGTAGGTATCATAAAGAATCACTCCATTTGGTTCCCCATCAAGGGGATTCCACCTACAAGAAAAGAATATGTCCCTCGAGCAAAGATAGCATAGCTATCTGATATAAAAAAAACTAAGTTATACTAGCTATCCATGGATCAAATGGGAAGACTTATTTAGCATACTTGGGTATGAAGACTAGTGTATGATCAAAAAAAGAATCAAAGACCAAGGAAGGGAAGAATTGAGATTTCTTCAATATAGTAGTCATCCCCATGCCAAGGGCTTAGTGGAAAGATATCCCAAGGATCAAGAGAAAATATGACCTCTCCTTGATCCTTAATAAAAAATGGGGCTTGAATTGGATATGGCTTGGGTGGGAGCTTAAATTTCCAACTCTCTTGAACCTGCTAATGAAGAGCAAGAATTGTGATAATTTATTTTGGGTAAACGGGGAAGAATCTTCTTTTGTGAATGGCCTCAGCAAAGGGCGGCGATGGTAAGGAAGGCCACAAAGTATTCTAGGCTCATCCAATCTTGTATGTACCTTGTGAGTGACAACATATCCGAGATGTGTGGGAGTCAATCCACAAATGAGTGCCAACATATCCGAGACGTGTAGTCGTGGAGTATATAAATGAGTCAATCCACAAATGAATAGAGGCTGTAAAAATTGAGAAACGTATATATACACACATTTCACCCTTTTAAAGAGAGGTAGTAGAACATGGACCTTAGGGAATGAGTAATGCGTTTCGTCATATGAAAGCATAAAAATATTACGCGGAATCACAAAAAATGGGGTAAGACAGGCTCGAACTCTCGACCTCAGGAATTTCTCAGAGCTATGAGACCTACGCGCTAGGTGTTGACCATTTTTATTATTGTTCTATTTTCATATAGTTTTTTTATTGTTCCTTTTTAAAGGCTCATGGGTTGATCTAAGATACGTATACAAAAAAAATGGCATGTATACACAGTAATCAAGTACAAGTTCTTGAATCAACGGGTTCACTTGACCATTGCAAGGTAAGTGAAGTAAGAACATTCGAGTAAGTGTGGCCAGTCAAGTGCATTAAGTACCTTCATTCCATAGCATGAAAGGAGAGATGAAAGGGAACATGCATGAAAGGAGAGATGGTTTGAGAGGTAGGATGCTACCTTGTCATTTCCTACAATTCATTCTCTATTTATCATTCCCCGCCTATCAACTTGATTGTTGGGTTACTCACCATTTTATAAGAAGATTTTCATTTTATGATGCCTTCAATAGCTTGTGATTTATCTAGGTATATCTTTCCGTATATGCTCATAAAATCGTGTGAGAGACAAAGAAAGGAACAAAGAGACGAAGATTTAAATATAGAGAAGAAGTTTGAAAGAAGGAGAGGGGGATAAAATTTTAGAAACGAGCGGAGGCCCTATTGCAATCATTCACGTTCCAAACGATGTGTTTTCACTTTGCGACACTTCATGGATGAGATCTAGAGTGTTTGGATCACATTATCTCCTTACAAACCCTCTAAATGAAGATCTCCCAAGTGTCTCGGATTGCATTTAAGGCTTAGACTTTAACTTGTAATAATGCTTATTAACGGGCCCATGATTTTTGTATTGTGGCCCTTGATAAAAGAGGTAGGTTTTTTCAAGTCTTTGGAAGGTTTAGGTGAACCCTTCCTTTTGTGTACATTTTTGGGAATTCAAGGTCAGTAATGAAAAAGTTACTTAAAGTGCAAAAGCGTATGTGTGGTCCCCATTAACCTTTTTGTCTTCTATAAAGTTACTACAACACAAAATAAAGTGTCTTTTGTCTCGACATGAGAAGGTTCTTGGATACAACAAAGAAAAGCATCATGAGGAGTAGGAGGAGTTGGGAAGTGTATCCAAGATTAAGATCTTCGATACACATGTGAATATAAGTCAAGTGAAGTGATGTACGCAAAGAAGTCGATAAGAAAAAGGAGTAAAAAAAATCATACGCTAAGAGCATTGAACAAAGGGATCCTCACAACTACCAATGCACTCAAACTATTAGTAATGATGGTAGTTGTAGAAGAGTGACCAACACCCAAGTAAACCAAAAGGCATCTGAGCCAGGCATGCAATAGTAGTTGTGAAAGCCACCCTATACTTAGCCTCACAACTAGAACTGGCCACAAAAGGCCACTTCTTGCTCAGCCAAATATGCATGAGCTACCAAGCATGAAGCAAAATCTAGTAGTGGACACATCCTATCATAACGACTAGGCAAATTTGAGTAAAAAAAAAATCATGCAAATCTCGACTTAATGATCTTCCCTTGGGATAAAACCATCTAAATAGCAAAAGATGCATTTAACTACCTTCCAATGCTTGACACCTAGGCTATGCATAAACATGCTCATATGAGAGACACAAAATTGAATACATGGCCAATTTATGCATAAGTAAATCAAGCATCCCAAAACGTACTGATAGAGAACAACATCAAATGCATCTCCAACATCATGAAGACTCAAGTAAACTTGTCTCAATGGTAGTGGCAATAGATTTGCAATCTTCAAGGTCAAAAAATTATAGTAATGTGTGTCACTCTAGCATAATGGAAAGTACCAACGTGAGGAGATCCACCTCATAATTGTCAATCCATGGAGACGTGAGGACTAGTATGAAGACTACGAGCAAGTGATGGCACAAGTGCGTGAGTGAGAAGCACACTAACATGCACACACATACACACACACGCGCACACAAGGCAAGAACAAGTAGAGGAACAATGGAGTTCTTTGCATTAGTAAAAAAGTCTCTTACATAAGCTCAAACACTAACAAGCTAACCTCAAAAATGAGCTCTCTAGCTCTTTTTATAGAGTTTCACTAGCTTTTGGCCCTGTCCAGACCTAGTGTCTGGCCTAGTTAAAAATTAGGTTCTAGGGCTTATTTGAGGGCTCAAATGGAATCAGAAAATTATGAAAATTCATACGTAGGTTCTTCTAATACTCCTCAAGCTCAAGGACTCCTCGGCTTGAACAAAATGGAGTCTCATCTACCAAAAATGGTATTTACAAGGTTTGTGTATTGATAAAAAACACTCTTAAGTGGAAGTAAGGTTAGAAAAAAATGATTAGGCCTCATTGCTAGATTGTGCTTGACTGCTCTTTGGTGCTTGTATGCTTTCTTATAGCTTGTATGTCAACACTCCCCCCTCTCTAGCACCTGTCGCCCCTGATAGACCTTTGTTTTGTAGGGTGGTCAATATAGTATTGGAGAACATTTGTGGCCAGCTCATGTTCTCCTAGTCGTAATCCAAAATCAGCTTGCAATGCATCCCAATTGATGGCCCCTAGGATATGCTTCTTGTTAAGCTCAGTGCTTCCAATACAGTAGGAATTAGAAAAATTCCTTTTGGATATATCAAATAAGCTTAAGGAGCTAATGATTCCAAGTAGAATCACTTAAAATTATTGACTATACACATAGCAATAAATTTAGCAAGTATAGCATTACCCCCGATTTTTTAGGACCTCTATAGAGATTGACCAATGAACACTTCGACAAGCTTTTCTCCAAATCCACTAAATGGAATGTCTTCAAACTTTGTAACCATGTAGAGGACTTAGGCTGGTTCCAACAAGCCATAGAACATTGGAAATGGTGGAGAAATGATTGAGATATGAGCAATCCAAAATGACTGTGTTGAGTGACTATGACAAAGAGACCAACAGATATAAGAAATCATCTATTGTATTATAAAACAATGTTCTACATGATCATTGGCATAATAATCAATGCCCAATGATTGGTTGAGGTGTGGGCTATGTAGTGAGCCTCACTCTCTTACAAAATGATCAACTAATGCCTTGGAATTGGAGTGATCTATCCCGCGAGTTTTACATTCATCTTTTATAGATGTTTCATTCAAAATTTGAATTTGAATTCAACTTTGGCTCTCACTAAAAAGTGATCCAGTAATCTAGGAGATATTATCTCTAAGAAAACTTGTATCTTTTCTATCCAACTAACTCCATGAGTATAGTGGATTTTGCAAATACTCTTTCAAGTCAAATAGACTTTTGCAAATGGTAAAAGGTAAGAATCCATATCAATGGTTGACATGGGACTTCAATTATTCCACATAGGGTCTTCTTATGCCTAGCCAAGTGTGTAGGCTTGGCACTTGCACCAACACAAACAAAGGATGAAACCCCAATCAAAAGTGTGATTTTAATCACACCTTATCAAAAGCTTGTATTTAATCACACCTCAATTGAAAGGGAGAGAATATCCTCATGATCAAAAGTTTCAAGTTTATCATCATCTCCAACTCCAAGTCAGACTCACATAGGTGATCAAGAGAAATAGGTAGCTAGGAAAATGGTTGTATCTCCATTGCTACTTGTCCACATTGATCATATGATGGCTTGTTTTGAAGTTAATAGGAAGATCTAAATAAATATAGCCCTATGCTGAGTAAAAAATGGTTAAAGCCTATCAATAAACACAAAAAGTTAGCACATAACAACTTGTAATCATGAGAAAAGAACAAAACCAGTTAGTCTAATGATAGTAGACATGAAAAGAAGAAAGAAGCAAGTTTCATACATCAAAACTATAGCAAGAATAACTCACAAGCAACCATGAATGCTTGTGCACAAATTTTACAAGAAGAAAAGCTCGCTTATTCACACTAGCAAAAAGTCTTTACAAATGAGATCTTGGAGGTGTTGGAGTTAGACGTCTGCGGAAGCACGCGAACAGCACAAGGAAGAAGAAGAAGCTTGGAGCACAACACACAAGACTGAATGTATTACTAGAGAATGTACAAAGATAAATAGCCCATTAGGGCAATAGGCGTATATACAAGCCGGGGGAAAAAAACCTCCTAAAGAGGGAAAAAAGTGCCCCGGTAGTCCTACAGTGTTCACACACATCACTACCTAAATATATCAACAAATCCCCCCTGGGAGTGATGCGGTGAACAAGGATCTGGCACTCATGTATAAGGAAGTGCCAAGCTATGTGGAAATCACTCCACAAAAGGAAGTAAGCCCAAAGCTTTGCGGAAAGCTTCAAACTTCTCCCTAGGCAGAGCCTTTGTGAAAAGGTCTGCAATGTTCTCCTGCGTGGGCACATATGCCAAGCTGATCTCCCCAGCAGAGAACCTCTCCCTGACATAGTGATAATGCACCTCAATGTGCTTAGTGCGAGCATGGAACACAGGGTTCCTCGCAACTGCCAATGCGCTCTGACTGTCAGTGAAGATGGTGGTGGCAGAAGACTGGCCAACACCCAAATCAGCCATAAGGGGTCTGAGCCACACACACTCAACAGTCGCTGTGAAAGCTGCCCTATACTTAGCATCACAACTGGAAGTGGCCACAGTAGGCTGCTTCTTGCTCAACCAAGATATACATGAGCTACCAAGCATGAAGCAAAAACCACTGGTGGACACACGAGTGTCATAGCAACCAGCCCAATCTGAGTCAAAAAAAGCATGCAAATCTGGCGGTAGTGATCCCCCCCTTGGGATAAAACAACCCAAGTAGCCGGGTACCACTCAAGTAGCGAAAGATGCACTTAACCGCTTTCCAATGCGTGACTCCTGGGCAATGCATAAACCTGCTCATCTGTGAGACAGCAAACTGAATATCTGGCCGAGTAATGCATAAGTAAATCAAGCATCCAACAGCCTGCTGATAGAGAACAGCATCAAATGCATCTCCAGCATCATGAAGACTCAATCGTAAACCTGTCTCCATAGGAGTGGCAATAGGCTTACAGTCTTCAAGGCCAAAATGCTGCAATAATGTGTCAATATATTTCGTTTGACACAAAGCCATTCCACCATCAACTTGCATAAACTGAATGCCCAAATAGTGATGCAAATGCCCCAAATCAGACATCTCAAATGAGGCATGCAAATCAGCCTTGAAATCAGCAATATGCTTCTCAAGAGGACCAGTGAGCAGCATGTCGTCTACATAGACAACAATGATCAGAAGCACATCATTAGCACGCTTAACATATAAGGTGCTTTCAGTTGGACTGTTCTCAAAACCATGTGCAATTAGATAGGCATGTATTTTCTCATACCAAGCACGTGGTGCTTGCTTTAAACCATATAACACCTTCTTTAACCTGCACACCTGGTTTTCATGCCCTTTCTGCACAAAGCCACGGGGCTGAAAAACATACACTTCTTCATGCAAGTCACCATTCAGAAATGCTGTTTTAATGTCCAACTGATGTACATTCCAACCATGATGGGCTGCAAGTGCACAAATGCTCCGAACAGTAGTCATATGGCATGTAGGTGCAAAGGTCTCATCAAAATCAATGCCTCTTTCCTGCGCATAACCCTTTGCAACAAGCCTAGCCTTATACCTGTCAACTGTCCCATCAGGTTTACGCTTCAGCTTGTATACCCACTTAGTGCCAATGGCCTTCTTGCCAGGAGGCAAGTCACATAAAGACCATGTACCATTCTTCATTATAGCATCATATTCAGATTGCATAACATCCATCCAATTTTCTGAATTTTGTGCTTCATCAAAAGAAACAGGCTCATTCTCATCACAGAGACTAGATGCAGCCATAGCATAGCAATCTGATGCAAAGGAGGTACTATGAGAGCCTGAACGAGTACGATATGACAAAGGTGCATCTAATTTGCTGTCACGCAAAGTCTGCACCAGCCATTTTGGCATAGTTTTTGCCTGTTCAATATCAGCTCTCTCATCAACAAGTGCATCATGTAAATCTGCATCAGAAATGGAATGATTTGCATCATCATATGAAACCTGCAAAGGCTGAGAAGTTGCCTCATTAGGGCCAGCGTTAGCCTGTCCACCTGTAAAAAGAGGCATCAAAGTATCATACATGTCTTTGGAGCTAACAGATGTCTCCTTAGTACATGAAAGCAATGGCTGAATAGCATCTTCCACAAAGACAACATCACGGCTAACCAGAATGCGTTTAGTCTGTGGATGATACAGACGATAGCCTTTACTTTCAGAACTGTACCCAACAAAAATACATTTTACTGCCTTATCATCCAATTTTCTGCGATGTTGTTCAGGCACTAATGCATATGCCAAACAACCAAAAACACGCAAATGAGCAACAGATGGCTTGCGGTCATGCCAAGCCTCATATGGAGTGATAGACTACAACGCTTTAGTGGGACACCTGTTCAGTACATATGCTGCACACATGACAGCCTCAAGCCAGAAACTATGTGGTAAAGCCTGACTTTTGACCATGCACCTCGCCATCTCCATGAGTGACCTGTTCTTTCGTTCAGCAACTCCATTCTGTTGAGGTGTATACGGCACTGTACACTGGTGTTTTATCCCACGTTCAGCCAGAAATGCATTAAAATCTGAAGACATATATTCCCCCCCTCGATCAGAACGGAGGGTGCCCATTTTACATGCTGACAGATTTTCAGCCAAAACCAAAAACTGTTTGAAGCACATGAACACTTCAGACTTTGCTTTGAGTGGATATACCCATGCATGCCTGGAAAAATCATCAATGAAAGTCACGAAGTAAAGGTAATTTCCAAAAGAGGGTGTCTGCATAGGACCACAGACATCACTATGTACAAGCTGCAATTTCAGCGTAGCCCGAACTGAACCATCTTTTGGAAAGGAAGAACGCTGCATTTTGCCCAAAATACAGCCTTCACAAACATGTTTTCCAGGTGCCTCAAGTTTGGGCAAAGAGGACACCATTTCAGATTTCTGCAGGCGTAACAAACTAGCAAAATTCAGATGACCAAATCGTGCATGCCAAAGCTTTGCATCTGACATAGCCTGAGAATCATGAACCGCACATGCCGAATCATTCACAGATCTTTCATAGTCTATGAGCTTATACAGCCCACGACATAAAATGCCAGAAGCAATAATCACATCGCCATTTGAGAGATCATGGACTGTACACCTGTCATCAACAAATTTCACAACCAAGCCAATCTTGGCTAATGCAGAAACTGATAATAGGTTCTTTTTGATCCCTGGCACAAATAAAGCATCTGACAAAGTGAAAGAACTACCATCAGCAGTAGTCAGAATGATCTTACCAACTCCCATAACAGGATAAGAGGAGTTATTGGCGCATGTGACAGTATTCCCTGTAGGGGCAGGCTCGAGTGAAGAGAAGAAACTACGCTGCGAGGTAATATGTTTGGTCGCCCCACTGTCAAAATACCAAACATCTGAGTCTACTACAGACATGCACTGATCATGAGAAGATGGGTCAAAACTGCAGACAGTAGTAAACGCCCATTCTTCTTCCTACACAAGATTTGCAGACTCTGTTTTTGGTGTAGAGGCCTCTGCAACAACCATTCTAGCCTCTTTCTTCTTTGCCTCTTTAGCAGCCAGTTTTGGACAGTTCTTTATAATATGATCATTTCCTTTACAGTACTTGCAGAACAATTTCTGCTTTTCTGATTTCTTTTCATCTTTATCCTGGTTCTTCGATTGTGCAGCATTTGCAGATTTCTGCTTACTAGTAGAAGAGCTCCATTTTCCTTTGCCCTTCTGACTAGCCAGGAAAGCTTGATCTGCAACACACATAATGGACCTGTTCTGCCTGGACTGATCTTCCTGCAACAGAACAAAGACTAATTCCTCAAATGACAAGGCATTTGGATTGCCTTTCATCATCAACCGAAGAGTAGAGGCAAAACTCTGATATGAATCAGGAAGACCATTCAGAACGGTCTGCACAAGTGAGCTATCTGGTATAACCTCATCAGCAGAAATCAATTGTTCCTTCAGGTCTTTGATCTTTGTAAGAAAACTGTCCATAGAATCACCTTCATTCATGTGCTCACTCTCCAACTGTTTTCGGAGGTAAGAAACACGAGCCTCATTCCTAGCCTGGTACAAAGTGGTAAGTGTATCCCAAGCATCCTTTGCTGTTCTGCAAGAGCGAATGTGAGGAATAATGGCACGTTTGACAGACAAGGCTATCAATGCATGTGCCTGGGCATCTCTGCCATCCCAACGAATCTGCTCTGCAGTAGGTGCAACAGAAACAACAGCACGAACAGGAATCTGCGGAATATCATCTTCGACACCATCTTCATCAGCTCCAACACCTGTATTTGCAGTACCTGTCGTTACAGGTGTAACAGGACGTCTTTCAACACCCTGCACAATGTTCCACAATCCTTTTGCAACCAGTACATGTCGCATCATATAAGCCCATAATGGGTAGTTGGTACCATCCAACTTATCCTCAACAGCCAACATACGGAATACATCACTGCTTTCAGCCATGGCCGGTGACTAAAATACCTTGATGCAAAAAATTGACTGTATCTCAAAAAGTTGAACAGAACTGCCCAGACGAGTTCTGCTAGACCTGTAGCAGACTTCGAGACGCTTAAACTGGCGAACAGAAATTGGTATATACCTTTGGCACAAAAGGACGAAATAGCCTGCACAAGCACTGCGATAGTGCGTTCGGAGGCCGAAACGAGCTCAGATCGCGATTTCGGCACCACAGAGCGAAGCCGTTTTGATCTCGGAAACACCCTGAGTATGCTCACCAAATTTCGTGCGAATCTGAGACTGTAAACGGAGGAGTGTCGATGGCGCCCTAGAAGAAGCGACGACCTGCTCTGATACCAATTGTTGGAGTTAAACGTCTGCGGAAGCACGCGAACAGCACAAGGAAGAAGAAGAAGCTTGGAGCACAACACACAAGACTGAATGTATTACTAGAGAATGTACAAAGATAAATAGCCCATTAGGGCAATAGGCGTATATACAAGCCGGGGGAAAAAAACCTCCTAAAGAGGGAAAAAAGTGCCCCGGCAGTCCTAGAGTGTTCACACACATCACTACCTAAATATATCAACAGGAGGATTTTCCCAAGTTCTTTCCTGTTTTATTTCTAAACTTTCCTAAAAAGAAAAAGAACCTACTCTAAATTAGATCTTCTCTCATGAATTTTCAAAGGAAGACTCTTCCCTCTTACAAAAAAAAAAACTATTCTGCAACCATGTACAACTCTCCTTATCTACAAAATTGCTTTGGGAAAGTTGAGAAAATTTTATGTGCCTACCACTATGTAACAATTGTTTAAAGGTTACCAACATTGAAAACATAAAAAAAATGTTTGGTTAAATGAAAGAAAAGCAAACAACAACTTCCTTCAAGAGCGAAAGGTATGTTTTATGCATTCTTTTTATTTTGTTCCTATATATTTATGTGTTGGAGTTATGAGGAGTAGGAATACATACAAATTGCATGAGGAAGAAGAGAGACTTGGTGGCACAACACATAATTATTAAGTAAATGACTTAAAAAATAGAACATTGGGATTGTTGGCATATATACAAGCCAAGGGGAAAAACCTCCTAAAGAGAGAAAAGTCAAACCGTCACTCCTAAATTTGTTCAAGCACATCACTTCCAAAATATACTAACAAATCTTCCTAAGATTGATGCAAGGAACAAAGAGGAAACATTCATGTATAAGCAACTATCAAGTTCCTTGGATTGAGATCATTCCACAAAAGGGGATGAATTCAAAGGTTTCCAAAAAGCTTCAAAAAACTTATGAGGTAGAGGCTTTCTGAAAATTCCAACGCTGTTTGCTAGTATATTATCGATTTCTACCCCTCATTGTTGTATGTTGTATTGTCTACTTTTAAGGATGGATTATAAGGAGAAGCTAATTATTCTTCACTAGACTAGTGGGAATACCTACTTACATGTTGAATGAATGTCACATTGGACCATTTATGCTAGTAGATGGATTAGGTAGGCTTGGACCATTTATGCTAGTAGATGGATTTATGTCATTAGATGGATTTATGTTAGTAGATGGATTGAGTGGGATTTTGATTAGAATCCTATGTAGTGCAAGTCAAAGTAGTTGGTGCTTTCAATTTCAAACTTTTTGAGGCTCAAGTTATTTCTAATCTTGAATTTGAGCTTGAATTTGATCCTACATACTAATAGGAATTCTTTTTTCTAATATTTTGACTATGAAATTAGAAAATGGGCTCATAATATTGCACATTAATGGAGCCAACTTAGTAACCATGTATGGGTAGATAGCTACTATGTGAGAGGTGATTTCCCATTGTTAGAAGAAGCATTTTTTGAAAAGGAATACTTGTAAAATGATAAAAAATTGTAGAAATATTTATGAAAATGATGTAAAAATGAGGAAGATTCTTCCTCATGTAAATTAGGATCATATGTATTTTTCTAGAATTTTTGGAAACTCTTTGATAGCATATTTTTAGATTATAAGGGAAAAGGACCAAAATTCAAGTGTGGAAAGGGACACTTGAAAATGTATAAAAGATAATTTCCTCTATTATGAGAGGGTTGGTTAGTTGTATTTGGTGCTATCCAAGTAATGAGAAGAGTTTCTTGCAGAAAATCGTGTTTTCTCCTTTCATGTGAATCTCTTTGATTTGTTGAGTCTATTCTATGTGTATCCATGGAATTTGCAAGCTTCTATTGTGTATTTCTGTTAAATGAGTATGAAGAGAGGTGATTCTTGATGTGTTGAGTGAGAAATTGCTGAAGAATAGAGCTGGAGATGGAAATCATTAGTTTTCACAGAATCGCGATTGTCTCGTCTGAAGGTTACAGGTACCATTTTTGAGAATTGACTTCATAATTGTGTTCTGTTGAGAAAATAACACACTTTAGGCACCAAGATCATCAAAAATACTGTTGATTAGCTCAAGATAATCCAAACCCTAGAAATTCCTCTTCATCTTCATCATTTCAGAGAAATCCTGTCACTTCCCTCTTATTTTTTGGATTCCATCATCTAGAAGGGGCTGTGGTCTTTGTATACTTCCCGGATTGACAAATGTAAGATGTATTGTTGATTCTTTATGCTAAAAAGATTGGAGAGGACAACTCCAAAGGGTAACAACAAACACCCATGCAAAACCACACATGTCTAGTTAACTATAAAAAAACACTCTATATCATCCTTGAAGCTTTATTTTGAGAGCACATTGGTGTGAATGCAAAAGAGGCAAATAAGAGAGAGGCTAGAATCATTGCTTTAGAGGCCTCTACACCTTAAACAAAGTTTGCTAACCTTGTCAAGAATGAAGAATGACCACTTACTACTCATTGAAACAATGATCATCTTCTCATGTGTATGTCTATAGTAGACTCCCATGTTTGGTATTTTGATAGTGGTCCATTCAAACATATTACCTTGCGGTGTAATTTCTTCACTTCAATTGAGCCTAGTCCTACAAGAAATATTGTCACATGTGCCAAAAACTACTTATCCTCTCATGAGAACTAGAAAGATCATTCTTACTAGTGACAATGGTAATACTTCCACACTTTAATATGCCTTATATGTGCCAATGATTAAGAGACATATTTTTTTTGCATTAGCCAAAATTGTCTTGGTTTATATCTAATTATGAAAAATCAAAGAATGATTGAGCATGTCTTAAGCTCTTTCAAATGCAAACCTTTGGCATGCACACTTCATTCATTTGAATTTTGCTAGTTTATTTCACGTGCAAAAATATGAAATGGTGTCCTCTTTGCCCAAACTTGAGGTAGCTTCTAAGCATGTCTATGAGAACTATATTTTGGGAAAAATGCAATTTTCTTCCTTCCCCAAAGATGGTTTAATTAGAGCAACACATAAATTTCAGTTTGTTCATGGTGATGTTTGCTGTCCTATGCAAACACCTTCATTTGGGAATTACCTATACTTCATAACTTTCATGGATGAATTTTCTAGGCATGCATGGGTTTACCCAATTGAAAACATTATAAATTATTTATGTGTTATTACGTAGTTTGTCGTTATGGCTAATTGTTGGTGCAAGTCAACCACCAATTGATGTTTTGGATGAAGGATTGAAGTCAAATATTGAAGAAAGGATTAATCTATGAAGCTTGAAGATAGTGCACATTCAGGAAATGAAGACTTGTATACATATGTACATTAATTTGTAGTTAGCTCACTTATACCTTTTGTATAGTCATGGGATCGTACACATATGCCTATATATACAAGTAAAAAGTCGGGGAAAGTATGAGAGAGCATGAGATGAGAAGAATTAGAAGTTGTAATAGTCATTAGACACTTGAGAAGTGAGGAAGAACTCTCTCATCATTCAGATGTAAAGTTTTCTGAATAGAAGAAAAAGCTGCGCCCAATACTTTGCTGTGTTCTCCTTCTGTGCTTGATCATTTCAAGAATCCTTTTGTAGACATCTAATTCCATAGTTAATGAGTCTATGGTTAAAGCTAGAGAGCCTAATTGTAAATAGGCTGAGAGAATTATGTGTAGGAACATTTATATGTGAAGAAGTGTTTAGTGTCTTCTGAAATAGGCACAATCTCGATATTCAAAGAATTGATCAATTCTCAGTGCATAGTGTAAAGTTTTGCACAAATGAGGAGTAAAAATCTAAGTTGGAAGGTAAGCCATCTATGGATAAAAGCATTTGCTTAAACGGGTTCTAATTTGGAAGAACTATGTGTTAGAAGTTGCAGGTGTCAACCATGACTATACAGGAGAACAATTTTAGACATAGGTAAACTATTTGATTCATTTATCAAGTTTTACTGAATCATTTGAGATGATTTAACTTGGAGAAGGTGTGGAATCTATAGGAAATACCTTGTGCAAAGCTTTACCAAAAAATTTACACATTTGATTAATCAATCAGTGGATTATGTGTAGCAAACTTTCTGAGAAGTGACTCTCTTCACATTTAGTTCAAGATTTTGATAATTGAGTATTGATCCTCAAAATTGGTAAAGGTTTTGAGTTGTGCTTGATATAGAGGTGCTCTAACATCAAGGATAGATTTTTCTTTTGGATATTAACACTCTCCATCAGTGGTATCAGAGCAAGAATCATCAAAATAGAAGAAAGGAGGACCCCAACTGCTGCAGTCATATAGAATTCAACATTTGAAGGTTCAAAAGGTGAAAGCTTTAAGGGAAAGCTTGAGAAGGAGGCCTGAAGCTATCACGAAGATAAAAAACAACTTCATTCGAAGTAAAGGTACACTTATTCCTCATAAAGCTTGAAGAATTTAATACACAGGTGAAGAAAGGATGGGAGATTCTCTTCAAATAGAGAAATTGGATAGAGAAAACTATCCAACATGGTCAATGAGGATGGAAGCTCATCTCATGAGCAAAGACGTGATAGGTTACATCACAGGTGAAGAAGAAAAACTACAATTCAGAGATCCTAGTGTTCCAACTAGGGATGAACTCTCAGATTTGAAGACTTGGATGAAGAAGGATGCTCAAGCAAGGAGCATTATCTATATGGGAGTCAATGACTACTTGCTACCTCATATTAGAGGTCTTGAAAGTGCAAGTGATATATGGAATGCTTTGGGGGAGCATTTCAAAAGCACTACAAAGTCAAGGAAGGCATCTTTGTGGGCAGAGTTTACTACATTCAAGAAGAAGGCCTCTCAATCCATTTCTGATTATGTAACAAGGATGAAGGACATTGCAGATGCATTAGGAGCAGTTGATGAAGATATTGAGGAGGATAAATTGGTAAGACAAATTCTCACAGGTTTGAGAGGACATGAGAAATGGAAGCCATTCATTTTGTCTATTGAATTGTCACTAGATCGTTTCACTCCTTATTTAAATCACTTCCTAGGACACATGCTAACTTTTCAAAGGTGATGGTGATAAGAGTGCAGGTCAACCAATGTATTCAAAGGATAAGAAGAAGAATAGCAAGGGTAAGCAACAAGCAAATGAAGATGAAGGTACAACTAGCCAAGCTAACTTCCTAAGAGGAAGAGGAGGTGGCAAAGGTAGAGGAAGAGGCAAAAGCAATAAAGATGGAGCCAAAGCTTGCTGGATTTGTGGTAAGACAAATCATTTAGCTCATGATTGTTGGCATAATAATCAAAATAATGGTGGATATAATCAGAACTTTAATTCTATAGGAAGAGGTGGTAGACACCAAAGAGGTAATTTTAGAGGTAGAGGTAGTAGGAGTTACTTTGGAAGAAATGCAGATAGAGGATTCCAAAGTCAATCCTACAACAATACCTACTACAATTATGCTTCAGATTAGAAGGAGGATTCAACCTTGATTATGAATGAAACTTGTGAAAGGCAAAGTGAAGACCAAAGAGTCTTCTACGTTGACTCAGGGTGTAGCAATCACTTGAGTGGCAACATAGCTTTGATGACTGATTTGGAGAATAAGGTAACTAATCATGTAGTTCAAAAAGGTGATAATACAAATCACAATGTGAAATCAATTGGATCTTTGAAGGCCAAGGATGGAAGTACTCTTTTGAGTAAAGTCTTGTATGTTCCTACAATTCCAAAGAATCTGATAAGTGTAGGGCAAATTGTTGAAAAAGGTTATGAAGTAAGGTTCACTAATGATGGAGTTTTTGTGGAAGACCCTAGCAATGGGTATAAACAAATTGTTTCAGGGAAGAAAGAAAGAAGACTCTTCACATTGAAGATTCAAGGTAATGTTGGTCATGCCTTGTTTACTTATGGAGGACATAAGATCTCTGAATTAGATCTTTGGCACAAAAGGCTTGGACATTTCAATGAAAGAGGTATTAAGGATATGGTTAACAATGGTTCAGTGCTTGGATTGCTTAATGTTGCAGGTCAACATATGACATACAGATGTGAGGCATGTCAATTAGGTAAGGCTCATAAGCAATCATACAATAAGCATGGATTTATGTATTCAAAGAAGCTTGAATTGGTACACACAGATGTGTGGGGAGCATCAAAGGATTTCAGTATAAATGGTTCAAGATATTATGTGATTTATGTTGATGATGCTACCATGTGGATCATTATCTATGTTATCAAAGATAAATCAGAGGTATTTAATACATTCAAACATTATCATGTGTATGCAGAAAGAATCACATGTCAAAAGTTGCAGAGACTAAGGTCAGATGGAGGGGGAGAGTATTTCTCTAATGATTTCAGTGATTACTTATGGAATGTAGATATAAAAAGGGAAGTTACTTGCAGGTAATCTCCTCAAAAAAATGATGTAGCAAAAATTAGAAATAGAACTCTTGTTGAGTTTGCAAGATCAATGATGAAGGAGAAAAATTGTCCAAATTATGTGTGGGTTGAGGCTGTCAATACAACTACATACTTGGTTAATAGATTACCATGTAAAGCTTTGCAGGGTATAACACCATATGAGGCATGGTGGGGTAAGAGACCTACCTTAGATCATTGCAAAGTATTTGGATGTTTGGCTTATGCATATGTGCCATCTCAGTTGAGGCATAAATTGGAACCTAAAGCTGAAAATTATTTGTTCATTGGATATGATGATAAGCTGATGGGATATAGGTTGTGGAGTCCAGCCACAAAGCAATTCCTTGTGCCAAAGGATGTTACATTTGATGAGCAAGGTACTTGGTATGCAGGTACAATCAATATTCATGTAGGTGATGAAGAAGTTGTGCATCAGAAGAGAGGTAAATCATGTTGGAGCAAGTCTATGACAAGCCTAAGTATTGGCTTGAGTCTCACAAACTCATAGAAGAAGCCATACAATGAAGACTATGCAAAGTTCACTTGTGAACTACCTCTTGTAACTTTTGAAGAGTTTACTTAACGTAAAAGTGAGAGAATCTTAAGTGGTTGAGTCCACTTTATCAAAAAGGGAAAGAGGAGCCACAAATTCGTGATTTGTGGTAGGTAGAAAATCAAATCAATCACTAATTGATTCGAGAGTGATTGAGGGAAGTTAGCCTCCCAAACTCAACTATAAATAGATGGCAGCTTTAGTCGTGGTTAGAGAGACCTATGTGAAGACCTCCAAGAGCTTAACTTTATGCCATATCAAGGTAAGATTACAAGGCACACATATGTATCAGTAAGTCCATTGTATTGTACAAGCAATATACTTTCATTTTCATGATCATTTGAGTTCATATTTCCATGTTCTTGTGAAGTGTACTACTCACTACCATATCTCTCAGTTTTCTCAGTCAAATTGCAGAGATGGTTTCTCTGAGCTTGGTGCATCATTTTCAATGATTTAACTTGATAAAGTTAGCTCTATAAGTCTTATATATGCTCATCAAATTTCATTTCATTTGGGTATTGCAATCTTCAGTTATGTTCAGTTGAAGTCAACCCTGGATGTCATTTTCACTTCTCTATCAGGTACCCAAATTTTTTTACTCATCTTGTCAGAGTTTTTTCTAAGTTTGTACTCACTCAAATTCAATGATTTAAAGCTTGTTGATTCAGCTTACTGTCTAGTATAAGCATACAAATTTTCATAATCATTGGATTCTTAAATCTGGAGTTATGTTCATTTTTCTGCGCACTGGTCTCAAACTGTAGTAGTCTATGAAAATCGAGATGATGTCATCAATTGCTAAACTTTGTTCTCAGTGTATGGTTCATTATTTTTTATGAGATTACTCTTAAAAGTTAGCTCTTTAAGTTAACTAGACTTCCCCAAGAGGAATTAAGCTAATTGCTGCTGTGCTTAGAGAATTATGCAAAACACTGGACAAGTGTATGAACCAAAAATAGCAAGTTCTTCACCTCTGAGCTAACTCCAACTTATCTATTTTGATCTATCTTTTTGAGAGTAATCTTCCAAGGTACATAGGGTGTCTAATACATCCATTGGCAAGCTAAAAGGGCCCACCATATACTCCTGGAGTTCGTTTGGCTGGTGTAGATCAAGGATTTTGCAACACCTCTTCATCTTCAAGCACATACCTATCCATCTCTTCACAGTGGTATCAGAGCAAGGTTGGACAACATGGCAGATGGATTTCCTTCATCAATTGAGAAATTGGACAGAGGTAGCTACTCAGCTTGGTCGTTAAGAATGGAAGCTTATCTCCAAGGTAGAAGTTTATATGGTTATGTGGCTGGAGATGAAGTTATGCCAAGTTTCAGGAACAAAAGTCAACCAACACAAGAAGAGCAAGAAAGATTGAGCACATGGTGCTCCAAGGATGCACTTGCAAGGTCTTATCTCCTCAACTCTATCTCAGATTTTTTGTTGCCTCACATTAGAAGTTGTAAGAAATCTTAGGAAGTGTAGGATGCACTTGAAGCCTTCTTCTCTTTAAGTACCAAAGCTAGGAAGCATCAACTATGGCTAGATTTCACAACTCTCAAGAAGGCTCCCAAACAAAATGTGATTGATTTTGTCACAAAGCTCAAGGACATAGAGGATCAGTTGGGAAGCATTGGAGAGGTAATAGATGAAGAGCAAATTGTAAGGCAGGTCATCAATGGCTTGAAGGCAGATGAAAAGTGGGAAGCATTCACCACAGCTATGGATTTGTACATGGACATGCATGTACCTGATTTCAATACAGTCATTGGACAACTACTTACTCAAGATGCAAAGCTTATCAAAAATGGAGAAAGCTCTAAAGGTAATCAATCTTCAGCCTTATACACTGATAAAGGCAAGTCCAAAGATAACAAAGGAAAGGCAAAGAAAGTGGATGATGAAGCAGGTACATATCAAGTTAACTATGCAGGTAGAGGAAGACATGGCAGAGGTAGAGGAAGAGGAGGTAGACAAGGCAAGGGGAGATCCCAAGACTCCAACTCATGTTCTATTTGTGGATTAACTAATCATACAACTGAAAATTTCTTTAGGAATTCTAGGAATCAAAGAGGAAGAGGATACAATAGAGGAAGTTATGGCTACTCAAGAGGAAGGTTCAATAATTATCATGGCAACTACAACAACTACAATCATTCAAACTATCAAGGAGGTTACAAAGGAAGGAGAGACTTCAATAACTACACAGAAGACTCAAACAAAAAGGATTCATTATTCATCATGAACATGGCTATGCCACAAGGTAAATCTGATGAGCATGTTTTCTACATAGATTCAGGTTGTTCAAATCATGTGGCAGGAAATGTGGCACTCCTATCTGATTTAGAAGATCCAAGGAATAAGCATGAGGTACAAACAGGAGATTATACTAGACATCTTGTGGAGAAAATAGGCAATGTCAAAGCACCTGATGGAAACATCAACCTGCTCAGTAAGGTACTCTGTGTCCCTACCATTACAAAGAATATGATAAGTGCTGGGCAGATAAATTCAGGTTCACAAAAACAGGAGCATTTGTTGAAGATCCAAGTCAAGGATTCAGAAGAATTGCAAAAGGTGAAAAGACAGGTAGATTGTTCACATTTGAATTACAAGACACTAGAAACATTGCTCTCTTTAATTATGGTAGTCAGACACTCACAGAATTGGAAGTATGGCACAAAAGGTTAGCACATATTGGTGAAAGGTCATTAAAGCAAATTTGCAGGGACCAAAGTGTACTTGGAATCCTTAATTTGTCAAAACAACATATGATTTATAAGTGTAGTGCATGTCAATTTGGAAAGTCTCACAGGTTACCATTCATGAAGAAAGGTTATATGCATGGAGATCTCTTGGAGTTGGTTCATACAGATGTATGGGGACCTAGCAAGGAAGCTTCAATATCTGGATCAAGTTATTATGTCTCCTTTATTGATGATTGCAGTAGATGGACTATCATATTCTTTATGAAACACAAAGATGAAGTTTTTTCATGTTTCAAAAGATATTTGGCTCTTGTGGAGAATCAAACAGGTAAATCACTAAAAAGGCTAAGGTCAGATGGAGGGGGAGAATACTTCTCCCATGAGTTTGATTCTTTTCTTCAAGAAAGAGGAATCAAAAGAGAGGTAACTACAAGGTACGCTCCTGAGCAAAATGGAGTGGCAGAAAGGAGGAATAGGACAATTGTTGAAGCTGCACGGTCCATGTTAAATGAAAAGCATTTGCCTAATTATCTATGGGCTGAGGCTATATCTACAGCCACTTACTTGATTTACAGGTTGCCTTCAAAATCCCTTGATGGGATGACTCCATATGAGGCTTGGAATGGAAGAAGACCAAGCTTAGATCATTGTAAATTTTTTGGATGTATTGCTTTTGCTCATGTTCCTTCACAGGTTAGAGGCAAGATGGATCCAAAGGCAGAAAGGTGTGTATTTATTGGATATGACAACAATCAAAAGGGCTACATGTTATACAACCCTACCAACAAAGGATTCTTTGTAAGCAGAGATGTAGTTTTTGATGAAAACAATTCATGGTATGAAGATTCATGCAGGAAGGTCAATTTACCATATGATCTTGAAGAATATTTTCCAAAGCTTGGTAGAGAACAACCAAAGATTGAAGAACAAGACACCTCGGAGGATGATGAAGAATCTCTGATGGAAAAGATCAAAGCATGGAAGTCTAAAGGTAAAGCAAAATTGCAGGAACTTGGACATGAGGCAGAATCATCACATCATGGCCTAAGAAGATCTATGAGGGAAAAGAAAAAACTAGAAAGGTATGGGTTTGACACCTCATTAGTAACTAAACATTCTATCTACATAGCACAGGATATAAACCAAGAGGAGTCATCATCATTTGAAGAGGCCAAATCAAAATCAGAATGGAAGCATGCAATGAAGGAAGAGATTGAAGCACTTGAGGAAAACAACACTTGGGATTTGGTGCCCAAGACTTCATCAATGAAGGTTATAGGCTCAAGATGGGTCTATAAACTCAAGAAGAATTTTGATGCTTCCATTAACAAGTATAAGGCAAGGCTTGTAGCAAAAGGCTTTGCACAAACTCAGGGAATCGATTATGAGGAGACCTTCTCTCCTGTGGCAAAGATGCCTACTATTAGGGTTTTGCTTAGTATTGCCTCTTCCAAGAATTGGAAGATACTTCAACTAGATGTAAAGAATGCATTCTTGATTGGTTGGATAACAAA
This sequence comes from Ceratopteris richardii, assembly GCA_020310875.1. Classification (NCBI taxonomy): domain Eukaryota; kingdom Viridiplantae; phylum Streptophyta; class Polypodiopsida; order Polypodiales; family Pteridaceae; genus Ceratopteris; species Ceratopteris richardii. Next base: position 142,442,890 of record CM035424.1, on the reverse strand, counting down.
AGAGGTATATATGGCACAACCACCTGGTTTTGAGAATCAAGTTTATCCTGATTATGTGTGTAAACTTAACAAAGCATTGTATGGTCTCAAGTAAGCTCCAAGAGCTTGGAATTTCAGACTTGTTTCATTCTTGCAAGACAAAGGCTTTCAATCAAGCAAGGTTGATCCTTCACTCTTTATCAAAAAGAGTAACTCTGAGGTCATCTACTTATGTGTATATGTAGATGATATTATATTGACAGGAAATGATGCAGATGGTATGAAGAAGATCAAAGATCAGATGAGAGAAGAGTTCAAGATAAGTGATTTGGGTTCACTTACCTACTTCCTAGGCTTGGAAGTTGTCTACAAAGATCATGGTTTGTTTCTCACTCAAAGAAAGTACATTAAGGACATGTTGGAAAAATTCAAGATGCAAGATTGTAAGATTGCAGGTACTCCAATGGAGGTCATACACAAATTGAGCTCACATGAAGGTGAACTCATAGAGGACATCACATCATATCAAAGTCTAGTGGGTAGTCTCAACTATGCAACATTGACAAGAGTAGATATATGTTACAATGTGAGTGTGCTAAGTCAATTTATGCACACACCAAGGAAACCACATATGGATGATGCCAAAAGGATTCTCAAGTATCTCAAAGGAATGATAAATGAAGGACTTTATTATCCTTATGTATTTGATTTAGGTTTGAAGCTATTTTCTGATGCAGATTGGGCTAGCTCCAAGGAAGATAGAAGGAGCACTTCAGGTTCTCTTACCTTTGCAGGTTCAAAGCTTATTTCATGGTCATCCAAGAAGCAACCCACAGTTGCTCTCTCTTCTATTGAAGATGAGTACAGAGGTCTTGCCATATCTACACAAGAAGCTATGTGGATGAAGACATTATTCAAAGATCTTCGATTGGAGTTTGGAACTCCAACTATTTTTGGTGACAATATGAGTTCTATTCATTTGGCTGCTAATCCTATTTTTCATGCAAGGACTAAACATATTGAAGTTCATTATCACTATGTAAGAGAGAAGGTTCTAAGCAAAGACATTCAAATATCATATGTGTCCACTCATCAACAATGTGCAGACATTCTAACCAAAGCATTGGATGGTACAAAGCTTTGCAAATTCAAGGCTATGATTGGTTTGCAGGTAATCTTGGAAGATTGAAGACCTCAAGCATACTTGGCTTGACGGGGAGCTGTTGGAGAAAGTCTATGAAAAGCCTAAGTATTGGCTTGAGTCTCACAAAGTCATAGAAGAAGCCTTAAAATGAAGACTATGCAAAGTTCACTTGTGAACTACCTCTTGTAACTTTTGAAGAGTTTACTTAATGTAAAAGTGAGAGAATCTTAAGTGGTTGAGTCCACTTGATCAAAAAGGGAAAGAGGAAGCATCAATTTGTGATTTGTGGTAGGTAGAGAATCAAATCAATCACTAATTGATTCGAGAGTGATTGAGGGAAGTTAGCCTCCCAAACTCAACTATAAATAGATGGCCGCTTTAGTCGTGGTTAGAGAGACCTATGTGAAGACCTCCAAGAGCTGAGATTTATGCCATATCAAGGTGTGATTACAAGGCACATATATGTATCAGTAAGTCCACTGTATTGTACAAGCAATATACTTTCATTTCTGTTATCATTTGAGTTCATATTTCCATGTTCTTGTGAAGTGTACTACTCACTGCCATATCTCTCAGTTTTCTTAGTCAGATTGCAGAGATGGTTTCTCTGAGCTTGGTGGATCCTTTTCAGTAATTTTACTTGGTAACGTTAGATCTATAAGTCTAATATATGCTCATCAAATTTCATTTCATTTGGGTATTGCAATCTTCAGTTATGTTCAGTTGAAGTCAACCATGTCTGTCATTTTCACTTCTGTATCAGGTATCCGATGTTTTTTACTCATCTTGTTAGAGCTGTTTCTCAGTGTTTACTTATCCAAATTCAATGATTTAAAGCTTATTGGATTCAGCTTAGTGTCTAGTATAAGGACACAAATTTTCATAATCATTGAATTCTTAAATCTAGAGTTATGTTCATTTTTCTACTCATTGGTCTCAAATTGTAGTAGCCCGTGAAAATCGGGATGATGTCATCAATTGCTAAACATCATTCTCAGTGTGTGGTTCATTATTTTTTATGAGATTACTCTTGAAATTTAGCTCTTTAAGTTAGCTAGATTTCCCCAAGAGGAATTAAGCTAATTGTTGCTGTGCTCAGAGAATTATGCAAAACACTGGACAGGTGTATGAGCCAAAAATAGCAAGTTCTTCACCTATGAGCTAACTCCAACTTATCTGTTTTGATCTATCTTTTTTAGAGTGATCTTCCAAGGTACATAGGGTGTTTAATACATCCATTGGCAAGCTAAAAGGGCCGATCATATACTCCTGGAGTTCATTTGGATGGTGTAGATCAAGGATTTTGCAACACCTCTTCATCTTCAAGCACATACCTATCCATATCTTCACAAATCAAAGGTTCAAATATTTGATGAAGAAGAGAACAATGAAGAACAGGTTGAAGTTGAAGAAGTGCCAAGGTTTGATCCAAAATGTGATGAACTAGAAACTTCAAGAAGTGGAGAACTCAGAAGGTCATCAAGACACAAATGGCAACCTACAAGGTATAGCGATGATACTTCTTTTTTGATACTAAGGACTATGCTTACATGATGAGAGCAGATGAAGACCCTTCTATATATGAAGAGGCAAAAGGTAAAGAAAATTGGGAGAAAGCTATGCAGGAAGAGTATGATGCATTGATGGAAAATGAGACTTGGGATTTGGTTCCTAAACCAAATAGTCAAAAGATCATTGGATGCAAATGGGTCTACAAGACAAAGAGGTATGCAGATGGAAGTGTGTCTAGGTATAAAGCTAGACTTGTTGTGAAAGGGGTTGCTCAGACATATGGTATGGATTATGATGAGACCTATAGTTCTATGGCAAAGATGACAACCACCAGGACACTCATAGCCATTGCTGCATGTAAAGGTTGGAAACTATGTCAATTAGATGCGAAGAATGCTTTTCTTAATGAGTATATTTCATATGATTTTTTCATGGAGCAACCACAAGGGTTCAGAGATAAAAGGTATTCAGAATATGTATGCAAGCTCAAGAGAGCTTTGTATGGTTTGAAGCAAGCCCCAAGGGCATGGAATAAAAGACTTGTGAAGTTCTTGAAGGAACTTGGTTTCCAAGTATCTAAAGTTGATAGTAGCTTGCTTGTCAAAGCAAGTGATGATGAGTTCGTTTATATGTGCATATATGTTGATGATATAATCCTTACAGGTACAGATGAGAAGGACCTACAAAGCCTCAAGAGACAAATGGAGAAAGAGTTCAAGATTAGTGACTTGGGAGACTTGTCATATTTCTTGGGCATGGAGATCTCATATACTCAACATGGAGTGTATGTAACTCAACAAAGGTATTTGAAGAACTTGTTGATCAAGTTTAAAATGGAACATTGGGTTGCAGGACAAAGAGTGTTGAGTACATTAAGGTTACACTCAAAGAAGGTAATCCTCATGATAGGAGATCAACATATGGATACTTGTGTTATGTGGGAGATAAGCTAATCTCATGGTGCTCTAAGAAGCAACATACAGTTGCTTTATCATCTACAGAGGCAGAGTATAAAGGACTAAACACATTGAGGTTTAGTATCACTTCTTAAGAGAGAAGGTGATTGATAAGGATATTGAAGTCATACATACTTCAACAAAAGATAAGATTGTAGATATGCTAACCAAAAGCTTGGATGGACCAAAGCTACAAAGATTTAAAGACATGGCAGGTATAAAGAAAATAGAGAAAACCTCAATTGATGATTGAGGGGGAGCTGTTGGTGCAAGTCAACCACCAATTCATGTTTTAGATTAATGATTGAAGTCAAAGATTGAAGGAAAGATTAATCTATGAAGCTTGAAGATAGTGCACATTCAAGAAATAAAGACTTGTATACATATGTACATTAATTTGTAGTTAGCTCACTTATACCTTTTGTATAGTCATGAGCTTGTACATATATGCCTATATATACAAGTAAAAAGCCAGGGCAAATATGAGAGAGCATGAGATGAGAAGAATTAGAATTTGTAATAGTCATTAGACACTTCAGAAGTGAGGAAGAACTCTCTCATCATTCAGATGTAAAGTTTTCTGAATAGAAGAAAAAGTTGCACCCGATACTTTGTTGTGTTCTCCTTCTGTGCTTGATCATTTCAAGAATCCTTTTGTAGATGTCTAATTCCATAGTTAATGAGTTTATGGTTAAAGTTGGAGAGCCTATTTATAAACAGGCTGAGAGAATTATGTGTAGGAACATTTATATGTGAAGACGTGTTTAGTGTCTTTTGAAACAGGCACAATCTTGATGGTGAAAGAATTGATCATTTCTCAGTACACACTGTAAAGTTTTGCACAAATGAGGAGTCAAAATCTAAGTTGGAAGGTAATCCATCTATGGCTAAAAGCATTTGCTTAAACGGGCTCTATGTTGGGAGAACTATGTGTTAGAAGTTGCAGGTGTCAACCACAACTATAGAGGAGAATAGTTTTAGACATAGGTGAACTATTTGATTCATTTCTCAAGATTTACTGAATCATTTGAGATGGCTTAACTTGTAGAGGGTGCAAAATCTATAGACGACACCTTGTGCAAAGTTTTATAAAAACCTTTATACATTTGATCAATCAATGAGTGAGTTATGTGCAGTAGACTTTCTGAGAAGTGACTCTCTTCACAGTTAGTTCAAGATTTTGATAATTGAGTATTGATCCTCCAAATTGGTAAAGGTTTTGAGTTGTTCTTGATATAGAGGTGCTCTAACATCAAGGATAGCTTGTTCTTTTGGAGATTAACACTCTCCATCACTAATTATCTATGGACATGTAAAATGGGCACTCTCCATTGTGATTGAGGGGGGAGTATATGTATTCTAAATTTAAAATGTTTCTTGTTGAGAGTGGGATAAAACATCAGGGTACAGTGCCATATACACCTGAACATAATTGATTTGCTTAAAGGAAGAACATGTCTCTCATAGAAATGGAAAGGTGTATGGTCAAAAGTTAGGATTTTCCACATAGCTCATGGCTTGAAGTTATGTGTGCAACATATGTACTTAATAGGTATCCAACCAAAGCATTGCAATCTCTCACTCCATATGAGGATCGGCATGGTTTCAAGACAATGTTTCCCATCCATAGGTTTTTGGTTCTCAAGCACATGATTAGTGATTGACAAACAATGCATAAAAATGGAGGATAAGGCTGTAAATGTATTTTCATTGGGAGCAGTCTAAAAGCAAAGGCTATCATTTGTATCATCCTTAGAATAAATGCATTCTGGTTAGTCTAGGTGTTGTTTTTATAAAAGGCGCAATTCAAACCTTACTTTTATGTAGCAAGGAGACATCAATTAACTCAAAAGGATATGTATGACACTTTACTACCTCCTTTTATAGGTAGATAGTCAAATGGTGCTCCTAGTGAGAATCCACATCTATTGAGGAACTTGCAGAGAAGGTAGCTCAGAAGTTAGGAGTCTCTGGTAAACAGATATCGAGATTTGCCCCAATGAAATGGTGTTATACCTATGGAGGAGACCATATGGCTAATGTATGCCCTATTATGGCTCAACCCCAAGTGAACCCTAGCAACCAATACTGCACCATAGAAAGGGGATATACCAACCACACTACACAAGATTGCCCATATAATAAACAAGCGGTTAGACAAAATTATCCTCAGTGGTATCCACACCAAGGAAAATACCAGAATCAATACCCACCACACCAGTATGGTAGGCCCTAGCAACTCTATCCACCACCCTATCAAGGGCAGCAAAGACCTCAACCGATTCTAGCGCAACAACCCCCTCCTCTAGCCAATGTGATTCTAGTGAAGTATGCAACTGCAGAAGAAAATATGAATAGAGCCTTAGTGCCAACAACACCCTTACTTTCAGAATGTAACCCAAGTGATCATATTTTAACTCCAATCATGTTGATAGCCCATGGGCGTACTACATGTAGTCACATGAGCATAATGAGTCATATTATTATGAAGACCCAAGTGAACCTAGTTGGGAACCAGAGTATACAAATGTCATGTACACAAACCCCAACTCTAGACCCCAACCTAGGTAGATAAGACCCCCATTCCCTAGAGGACCATGCTATCGATGTCAAGGAGATCACCTCATTTGAGATTGCCCTATGCCTGCACCTACACAAACCCAATCCGTGACAATTCAAGGTTTCTATCCAAATTGTGGGAAAGAGCACCTCTTATGATATTGCCCAAGGAACCCAAACATTGGACCAAAGATCACACCTATCAATGTGATTGGGCTAGTAGTAGATTCAACTGGAAGTGTAACTTCCACAACCCCAGTGCAAGTAGTCACAAGAGCTCAAGTAGTTAAGCAAAACCATGAATTAGGCCAGGAAAAGAGTTCTGAGGTTAGTGAAATTGAGAGCCTAACTAAGAAAATTTCAAGAGCTTGGAGGGATAGTCGAGAGAGAATAAAAAGGCAATGGGCAAGGAAGATGAGTGAACTTGAGGAAAGCCTGAGAGAAACAAAAGCCAAGATAATTGAAATCACATCTCAAACTCATTCTCACACTACACCACCACCGTTCCCATCTCCCCCCAATCCATCATCTTCTAACCCACCTCACACAATCCCACCACCCCCTAGAGTCAGATCAGTCTTAGCAAATCTCACTCCCGAGGAACTAGACATGATGCTTAAAGCATATCAGGCAAGAATACAAGAAGGGTCAAACATAATGGATCATGAAAAGTGCTACCCTAGAGCTGACCTAGAACCCGAATGAACTAAACTTTGTGCTAAGATGGTGGAATTGGCTCAAACCATGTTTGAAGTCAACTGCCTCTTTAACTGCTCTAGTTCAGGTAGGACTCCATTGCATTTTGACAGACTATTGGACAGATTGGAGAAGATAAATGCAAAATCTGAAAGGGACACTATCTCTCAAGGGAAGGACAAGGCTAGTGGAAGAATGAGCATTCCTCCCAAGGATGCTTATGTGCCTAATCCCATTGAACCCGACACCACTTGTTCTATGAATCGATATTCCCAAGAATTTCTACGAGAAATTCAAGAAGAGAAATGGGCAAAAGAGAGAAATAATCCTCCTCCTATTGAACTTGTGGATGACGAACATGACCAATTCCCACAAGACATTCCCTCCATCTATGGAGAATCGGAGGATACCCCTTCAACTAAACGGTTAGACTTTGAGTCTAATTCCTTGCAGGAGTTGCCTCATTTCACGGGCCCATGGGAAATAAAGTCCACCTGTATGAGAGGACCCATGGTCATGGTGAGAAATGAAAACTCAGTCATACCTAGGAACACAGAAGTAGTAAAGAAAACTAAAGTGCAGTGCAACCTCACTTTAGAGGAGCTACTCAAAGTCAAGCCAGAATTTTGGAAATATGTAGCCAAACAAGTGTCAGAAGTAGCTAAACCTCGTTCCCATGTAGGATCCCATAGAACTGTACTAGAAATACCTTTGGAAAAGATAGGGGACATGAGCGACGGAGAAGAAGGAAACACCTATCTTCCCATTACCCATCAAGGTTACACCACCAAGGCAGTTTTGGACTCAAGTGCAGGCATTGCAATTGCTAACACTTCCCTATGAAAGCTAAACACCTATCTTCCCATTACCCATCAAGGTTACACCACCAAGCCAATTTTGGACTCAAGTTCAAGGGTTGCAATTGCTAACACTTCCCTATGGAAGCGATGGGCAAGCCAGCACTCAGGCCCACGAGAATGAAATTACAAATGGCCGATGGTCACATCGAAAGACCCTTGGGGTTACTAGAGGGGATAACTCTCACCACTTGTGGTGTAGAGTTTCAGCATACTTTTCCTATATGTGACTTTAGCAAAAATCAGCCCTACGAGAAGATTTTGGGGAGACCCTTCTTGAGGCAATTGCAAGTAGTACAGGATTGGGGAACCAATTCTTTGAATTTGTAACACTTAGGTGTCACAAGCAAAGTCAATCTCAAGGATTTTTCTCATAGAGATGTGCCCCTATTCAGTGGAATCTCATCCATAGAACTAGTGATGAGACAGAGTCAGTGCATTCCATAGGATCAGGATCCTCATGGTGCATGAAGACACTCACTTGTGGATGTGCAAAGTGGCACAAGAAGAGGAGAAACGAGAAAAGGCTAGAGAAGTAGGTGCAAAGGAAAATCATAGATCAATACAAGACCCAGCCTATGCACCTATAGTTTTTCTAGACAAAGAGCTTGAACCTCATGGTTGGGCCAAAATTTTAGTGACAATGGATGTAGCCATCAATGAAGAGCAATGGACACCCGAGTATGACGAGGATGGCTATGACATTTCAATCTTCACAATAGAGCCAATCTTGTGTAATTCAATTTTTGAAGAATGTGAACCTAGCACTGATGCATTCGAAGATGCAAGCAACTCTGATCTAGAGTCAATTATTATGGACCCACCCTTTGCACCAGATGAGTAATACTTCTATGAAGTGGAAGTTCACCCTCAAAGACATGAAGAGCTTATGAATGAAGTGAGATTAACCACACAGGTAACCACCAAGAGCGAGGGTAGGAAAACAAAGAAGAGGGAATTCATGCCAGAGGAAGAAGAATCTTTGTTTGAGGTCCCTGATAACTTTAAGAAGTATGAGATAGAAGATAGGAGAGTCATGTTAAGAATGCCTAAATGAGAAGCAACCCTAGGAGAGGACTATGATAACAAAGAAACCACAGAAAAAATCATAGTGACCATAGAGGAAGGTGAAGAGTGTTGCACATACATAGGACACGACCTAAGTGACGATGAGGAGCAAGAGTTGATAGCCTTGCTATGAGAATATAGAGATGTTTTTGCATGGAATTACAAGGACTTGAAAGGAGTAGACCCTGACATATGCTCACATACAATCCCCATGACCTCAGATGCCAAACCCTCTAAGCACAAACCATACACCTATAATGACAACTATGCTGCCAAGATTAAGGAAGAGGTGGATCGCTCGGTTGAAGCGGGATTTATCTATGAAATTGAGCACACTGAATGGGTATCTCCCATTGTAGTGGTGCCCAAGAAGAATGGAAAGCTACATGTATGCATTAATGTGAAGAAGGTTAACGTAGCCACTATCGCAGATAGTTACCCGCTTCCTATCACTGAGCATCTACTAGAAAGAGTAGCAAGCAAGGAAGTATACAGTTTCCTTGACGGGTTCTTTTCTTACAATCAATTAGCCATTGCACCAGAAGATCAGCATAAGATGGCTTTTGCCACAGAGTGGGGCATATTTGCCTTTTGGGTAATGCCATTTGGGCTTATCAATGCTCCACCTACCTTTTAGAGGCCGAAGTTCCATGTGTTCAAAGAGTTCTTGAGGAAAAACTTGGAAGTCTAGTTGATGATCTATGTGCTCATTCCAACATAAGACAAACACATGTCCCTAAACTCAGACAAATCTTTGATAAATGTAGAGAATATCAGATCTGCCTGAACCCAAAAAGTGTGTTTTTATGGTCAGGCAAGGCAAGATTCTAGGACACATAGTATCAAAGAATGGCATATCCACAGATGAGGATAAAGTTAGAGCTATTGCAAAGCTACCTAGGCCAAAGAACATCAAGGAGGTACAAGCTTTCATGGGGCATTGTGGTTATTATCACCGATTCATTCACATGTATGCTATCATTGCAAAGCCTTTGTATGCTCTTTTGACTAACTTTGAGTGGATTGAAGAATGTGAGAATTCCTTTAATGAGCTCAAGAGAAGATTATGTTCAACACCAATCTTGACTACACCAAATTGGAACAATCCATTCCATGTCCATGTGGATGCATCCAATTATGCAATTGGGTGTGTATTAGCACAACCTATTGGTGAAGGTAATATGGATCTCCCAATAGCCTATGCTAGTAGACAGTTGAATGCGGTTGAACAGAATTATACCACAATGGAAAGAGAAGGATTAGGCATGGTATATGCGGTTAAGAAGTTTAGACATTATTTGCTTGCAAATAAGTTTAAATTTTTTACAAACCATCAATCGCTATTGTATCTAGTGAACAAGCCATGCAACATGGGTCGATTAGTAAGATGGTTCCTCTTACTAATGGAATACAACTTTGAAGGTTCCTCTTACTAATGGAATACAACCAAAGGCCAACACACATTTGAAGCGCCACGAGCTCCATGGTTAAAACAAGTAGAGGAAATGGGGCATACTCATGAAGATCAAACCATAGTGCAGAAACAAGCCATGAGAGTCATTGAAGAGACAGTTTTGCAATGAAACTATTTCCAAAAGTTAGCACCTCGGTGCCTAATCATTTCATCAGAACTCCAATACTAGCCGTACTTCATGATTCTAGCCAATTATAATACAGAGATAAAGAGAGTCATGGGAAAGGTCCCAACCTTTGCAACACAATTTCAACCTGAGGACCTACCACTAGAGGCACAGAAAGGAAGGATCTATCAACCAACATGGCGGGAGAAGCTTTTAGAAAACTACCCTGAAATGCTGCATACATGGAACCACGCGCCTGTGCATCTAATTTACAATCCATGCTACGGTCTAGTTCCACGACGCAGATCATGGAAAGCCTTCAATATTAAAGTACAAAACAACACAAAGTGCAAGGAATGGCTAAACTATCCATACATCGCACCCTCGCAGGGACCACCATCAATCGCTTATATGATGGCCACAATCCGACATTGGTTACCTTGGTTGAAACCCATGCCAACTGTTGCAGCACAAATGATGTTAAAAATTTTGGATATGATGAAGATTGTTTTGAAGACCTTTTGCAACACACAAGCACCACAAGTGGCTTTACCAAGCTTCACTAACGGAAATTATGATTTGGTTTATGACATGAGTACTACTCCATCTATTAGAGTGGCATATGCTTGGCACCCCCGAATCAAGTATCTTCCAGCCTGCTACAAACAAACATTCGAAGACATGTTCAGAACGATTCTGGGAGAGGAGCAAATTGTGAGACAAATGATCAATGGTATTAAGGTAGATGACAAATGGGAGAACTTTACAATTGCCATGGACCTGTACATGGACATGCAAATTCCATATCTTACCACACTCATGGGGCAACTCTTTACCCATGAAGCCAAGCTCAACAAGAACGGAGATTCATCAAGAGGTAATAGCTCTTGTGCCCTATACACAAATAAAAGCACGTCTAAAGAGAAAGGGAAAAGCAAGAAGATTGAGGATGAAGGAGCTACCTCTCAAGCCAACTATGCAGGGAGAGGTAGAAACTCAAGAGGTAGGGGCAGAGGAGGTAAGCAAGGTAGGGGGACACCTTACAACTCCTCAGCATGTAATATTTCTGGTTTGTCAAATCATACTATAGATAAGTGTTACATGAATTTCAAGAATTAGAGAGGTAGAGGTTTCCAAAGAGGTGGATATCCACAATCAAGAGGAAGATTCAACCATCATCAAGGCTACAATAACAACTACAAAAAATACTCCATTAACAACTACCAAGGAGGTTACAAATCAAGGAAAGATTACAACAACTATACACAGGAACAAGAGGATTCTCTTCTGATTATGAATATGACTTCAAAGCCAGGTATGAATGATGACCATCTCTTCTACATTGACTCAGGATGCTCAAACCATGTGGCAGGTAATGTAGCTCTTCTCTCTGACCTTGAGGAACCTAAGGGTAAACATCAGGTACAAACAGGTGATGATACCAAGCACTTAGTGATCAAGGTAGGAAATGTTAAAACCTCTATTGGAAATAGAAATCTATTGAGCAGGGTTCTATATGTACCTACAATTACCAAGAACTTGATTACTGTTGGTCAGATTGTGGAAAAGGGTTTGCAGGTCAGGTTCAATAAATATGGATCGTTTGTGGAGCATCCCCAACATGGATTCAAGAGAATTGCCAAAGGAGAAAAGACAGATAGATTATTTACTTTTGAACTTGAAGATACAAGGAATATTGCACTTTATAGCTATAAAGATCAAACATTGTCAGACCTTGAAATTTGGCATAAGAGATTAGGGCATATTGGTGAGAGAAGTTTAAAGCAAATATGTAGAGATCAATGTGTGCTTGGGATACCCAATGTATCCAAGCAACACATGATCTATAAATGTGGTGCTTGTCAGTTTGGAAAATCTCATAAGTTACCCTTCTCAAAGAAAGGCTACATGCATGAAGATTACCTAGAGCTTGTCCATACAGATGTATGGGGACCAAAGTAAGGATCCCTCAATTTTTGGATCAAGGTATTATGTATCTTTCATTGATGATTTCAGTAGGTGGACTATCCTATATTTTATGAAGCACAAAGATGAAGTATTTAGTTGCTTTAAAAAGTATCTTGCACTTGTTGAGAACCAAATAGAAAGAAGCCTAAAAAGGCTAAGGTCAGATGGAGGAGGTAAGTACTTCTCAAATGAGTTTGATGCATTCTTGCAGGACAGAGAAATCAGAAGAGAAATTACAACAAGGTATACCCCTGAGAAAAATGGGATGGCAGAGAGGAGAAATAGACTAATTGTTGAAACAGCTAGGTCAATGCTAAATGAGAAAAGAATACCTAATTATTTGTGGGCAAAGAGTGTATCTACTACCACTTATCTTGTTAACAGGTTGCCATCAAAATCTCTTGATGGAATGACCCCATATGAAGCATGGCATGGTAGAATACCTTCACTTGATCATTGTAGGATCTTTGGATGTGTTGCTTATGTGCATATACCATCCCAAATCAGAGGTAAGCTAGGCTCGAAATCAGAGAAGAGCATCTTCATAGGGTATGACTTGAATCAGAAAGGATACAAGTTCTACAACCCTTCCAACAAGGGATTTACTAGAGATGTTGTCTTTGATGAAAATGATTCTTGGTTTGAAAGTGAATGCAAGAAAGTAAAATTATCTTATGACTTGGAAGAGGAATTTCCAAGCCTCACCAAGGAGGAGCCAAATCACATTGAAGATATCCAATCCGATGATGAGGACATCATCAACCTAGAAGAATTCAAGGCATGGAAATCCAAAGGCAAAGTCAAGATGAAGAAGTTGGAGGATATACTAGAACCATCTAACCAAGCAATTAGAAGATCACAAAGGGAGAGCAAGAAGCCAATCAGATATGGGTATGACACTTCTTTAGTTATTAAGCATTCTATTTATCTTGCAAAGGATTTGTCACTTGAAGAGCCATCATCATATGAAGAGGCAAAGACCAAGCAAGAATGGAAGGAAGCTATGGATGAAGAAATTGAAGCACTCAAGGAGAATGATACTTGGTAGCTAGTGCCAAAGAAGGAGTCTATGAAGGTAATAGGTTCTAGATGGATCTACAACATTAAGAGAAATTCTAATGGATCAATAAGAAGGTACAAGGCTAGACTTGTGGCTAAGGGATTTGCTCAAAACAAAGGAGTTGATTATGAAGAAACCTTCTCATTTGTGGCCAAAATGCCAACCATCAAGGTATTGGTAAGTGTGGCTGCATCAAAGAATTGGAACATGTACCAATTGGATGTAAAAAATGCATTTCTAAATGGCTAGATTTCAGAGGAGGTGTACATGTCTCAACCTGCTAGTTATGAATACCCAAGAAAGGTAACATATGTGTGTAAACTAAACAAACCTCTTTATGGATTGAAACAGGCACCTAGGGCATGGAACCATAGGTTGATGACATACCTTTAGGATCAAGGATTCATCATGAGTAGAGCAAATACTTCTCTATTTGTTCAGAGAAGTAATTCAGAGGTGATATACCTATGTCTGTATGTTGATGATATCATACTTACAGGTAATGATGCTAATGGCATCAAGCATATCAAGTAGGGTCACTAAAGTATTTTCTTGGACTTGAGTTATTCTATACTAACTCTGGCATTTACATTACTCAAAGAAATTATGTTCAGGATATGTTGAAGAGATTTCATTTGCAGGATGCCAAGGTAGCAAGCACTCCAATGGAGGTAAACCAAAAATTAAGTGCTCATGAAAGTGATGTGCTTGATAATATTGCAGGATACCAAAGCATAGTGGGAAGCTTGAACTATGCTACATTGACAAGGATTGATATTGCTTATGGAGTAGGTGTCTTAAGTCAATTTATGCACAAACCTAGAGTATCTCACTTGGAAGCTATCAAGAGGATTTTGAAGTACCTTAAGGACACTCAAAATCAGGGTTTATACTTTCCTTATACTTCAGATTTAGACATCAAGATATACTCAAATGCAGATTGGGCAGGTTACAAAGATGATAGAAGGAGTACCTTAGGATATCTATCTTTTGCAGGTGACAAGCCTATATCATGGTCTTCCAAGAAGCAACATACTGTTACTTTATCTTCAACAAAGGTAGAATATAGAGGATTGGCCAATGATACTCAAGAGGCCATATGGATCAGATTGCTATATACAAATTTGGGATTGCATACTACATCTCCAATGATTTTTGGAGATAATACAAGTTCTTTACATCTTGTAGCAAATCCTATTTATCATGCTAGGACCAAGCATATTGAGGTCCACTATCATTATGTGAGAGATAAGCTATTGAGCAAGGAAATTCAATTGACATATGTATCAACAAATATGCAATGTGCATACTTATTGACCAAAGCAAAGATGTTTGGCTTGAGGGGGAGCTGTTGGTGCAAGTGCCAAGCCTACACACTTGGCTAGGCATGAGAAGACCTTATGTGGAATAATTGAAGTCCCATGTGAACCATTGCTATGGATTCTTACCTTTTACCATTTGTAAAAGTCCATTTGACTTCAAAGAATATTTGTAAAAGCCACTATACTCGTGGAGTTATTTGGATAGAAAAGATACAAGTTTTCTTAGAGATAATATCTCCTAGATTAGTGGAACACTTTTTAGTGAGAGCCAAAGTTGAATTCAAATTCAAATTTTGAATGAATCATCTATAAAAGATGAATGTAAAACTCGCGGGATAGATCACTCCAATTCCAAGGCATTAGTTGATCATTTTGTAAGAGAGTGAGGCTCACTATAGCCTACACCTCAACCTATCATTGGGCATTGATTATTATGCCAATATTCATGTACAAGATTGATTTATAATACAATAGATCATTTCTTATATCTATTGGTCTCTCTATCATAGTCACTCAACACGGTCATTTTGGATTGCTCATATCTCAGTCACTTCTCCACCATTGCCAATGTTCTATGGCTTATTGGAACCAGCTCTAAGTCCGCTACATGTTTACAAATTTTTAAGACATTCCATTTAGTGGATTTGGAGAAAATCTCATCGAAGTGTTCACTGGTCAATCTCTGTAGAGGTCCTAAAAAATCAGGGGTAATGTTATACTTGCTAAATTGATTGTTCTGTGTATAGTCAATCATTTTAAGTGATTCTACTTGGAATCATTAGATCCTTAAGCTAATTTAATATCTCCAAAAGGAATTTATCTAATTCCTACTGCACTGGAAGCACTCAACTTAACAAGCAGCAAGTGTGTGAACCAAAATAGAAGGTTTTCATTGGATTGTAAATTTAGAAGTAGTCTATTTTGAATCAAACATTACTTGCATCATTTCCAAAGTACATAGGCACTTATTTATTTCAGGTTATGATAGTTGAGATTGAAAGATTTGTATCCTAGTATATAAATTTTTTAATGCATTTACTAGTTTTATATTTTCACTTATATAAAATTAAAACAAGTATCTATTATCATTTGATTGTGAGATTAGATGTGTATGTGCATTTTGCAATTCAACAATAGCATTACATGTGGTACTTTCTTCAATCTATATAATGCCTTTTTCAACCTGCATATTTTGTTTTCATGCTCTTTTTGCACAAAACCATAGGTCTAAAATACATACAATTTCTTGTAAACCACCATTAAAAAATTTATTTTTGATATCTAACTCATGTACATTCCAACCATGATGAGCTAAAACTGCACAAATGCTACGAGCAGTCGTCATTCCGCATGTAGCAACCAAGGTTTCATTAAAAACAATGTCCTTTAGCAACAATGCTACTCTTAAACATATCAACTATCCCATGAGTCGTAAGTTTCACTTTGGATACTCGTTTACTGCCAAAATGCCTTTTTTAGAGGAGCAAAATCACATAAGACAAAGTGCCTCTTTTGATTGCATAGGATCCATTAAATTTTTTGATTCATGTGCTTGATCAAAAGAAACATGTTCATTCTCATCACAAAGACTAAAGAGATCCATTTAATAATAATATGATGCAAAAGGAGCATTATGGACTTTGAACGAGTACAATATGAGAAAGGTGCATCCAATTGCTATCTCCCAAAGTTTAGAGTATAGCCATTTTGACATAGTTTTTGTTGATATATTTAGGTAGTGATGTGTGTGAACACACTAGGACCGTCGGGGCACTTTTTTACCTCTTTAGGAGGTTTTTCCCCCGGCTTGTATATACACCTATTGCCCTAATGGGCTACTTATCTTTGTAAATTCACTAGTAATACATTTTGTATTGTGTGTTGTGCTCCAACCTTCTTCTTCTTCCTTGTGCTATTCACGTGCTTCCACATACGTCTAACTTCAACAATTGGTATCAGAGCAGCTCGCCGCTTCATCTAGGGCATCCTCGACACTCCACCGGTCATAGTCCCAAAATTGCATGAAATTTGGTGGGCATACTCAAGGTGTTTCAAAGATCAAAATAGCTTTTTTGTGTGGTGCCAAAATCGCGATTTGAGCTCATTTTGGCCTCTGTACGCACTATCACGTTTTTTTGTGCCAAAGGTATATACCAGTTTCACTTTGCCAGTATAAGCATCTCAAAGTTTGCTATGGGTTTAGCAGAATTCGTTTGGGCAATTTTGTTCAACTTTTTGACGTACATCCATTTTTTGCATCAAGGTATTTTAGTCACCAGCCATGGCTGAAAGAAGTGATGCATTCCATATGTTGGCTGTTGAGGATAAGTTGGATGGTACCAACTACCCATTATGGCCTTATGACATGTATTGGTTGCAAAAGGACTGTGTAATATTGTGTTGGGTGTTGAAAGACGTCCTGTTACACCTGCGAATACAAGTATTGCAAATACAGATGCTAGAGCTAATGGAGATGGTGTCGAGGATGATGATATTCTGCAGATTCTTGTTCGTGTGGTGGTTTCTGTTGCACCTACTGTAGAGCATATTAGTTTGGATGGCAGAGATGCTCAGGCACATGCATTAATAGCTTTGTCTGCCAAACATGCCATTATTCCTCACATTCGCTCTTGCAGAATAACAAAGGATGCTTGGGATACACTTACCACATTGCACCAGGCTAGGAATGAGGCTCGAGTAGCTTACCTTCGAAAACAGTTGGAGAGTGAGCACATGAATGAGGGTGATTCTATGGACAGTTTTCTGACAAAGATCAAGAATTTGAAAGTAAATTTGAATTTTGTTGATGAAGTTATACCCGATAGCTCACTTGTGGAGACCATTCTGAATGGTTTTCTTGATTCATATCAAAGTTTTGCTTCTACTCTTTGTTTAATGATGAAAGGAAATCCAAATGACTTGCCATTTGAGGAGTTAATCTTTGTTCTATTACAGGAAGATTAATCTAGATAGAACAGGTCTATTATGTGTGTTGCAGATCAATCTTTCCTAGCTAGTCAGAAGGACAAAGGTAAATGGAGCTCTTCTACTAGTAAGCAAAAATTTGCAAATGATGCACATTCAAAGAAGGAAGACAAAGATGTGAAGAAATCAGAAAAGCAGAAATTGTTTTGCCAATACTGTAAAGGAAATGATCATATCATAAAGAACTGTCCAAAACTAGCTGCTAAAGAGGCAAAGAAGGAAGAG
Source organism: Ceratopteris richardii (assembly GCA_020310875.1). Taxonomy (NCBI): domain Eukaryota; kingdom Viridiplantae; phylum Streptophyta; class Polypodiopsida; order Polypodiales; family Pteridaceae; genus Ceratopteris; species Ceratopteris richardii. The sequence goes on along the minus strand of CM035424.1, from coordinate 142,424,979 downwards.
GCAAGAATGGTTGTTGTATAGACTTTTACACCAAAAACAGAGTCTGCTAATCTTATGCAAGATGAAGAATGGGCATTTACTATTGTTTGTAGTTTTGACCCATCTTCTCATGAGTAGTGCATGTCTGCAATAGACTCAGATGTTTGGTACTTTGATAGTGGGGCGACCAAACATATTACCTTGCAACGCAGTTTCTTCTCTTCACTCGATCCTGCCCCTACAGGGAATACTATCACATGCCCCAACAACTCCTCTTATCCTATCATGGGAGTTGGTAAGATCATTCTGACTACTGCTGATGGTAGTTCTTTCACTTTGTCAAATGCTTTATTTGTGCCAGGGATCAAGAAGAATCTGTTATCAGTTTTCTACATTAGCCAAGATTGGTTTGGTTGTGAAATTTGTTGATGACAGATGTGCAGTTCATGATCTATCAAATGGCGATGTTATTATTGCTTCTAGCATTTTATGTCATGGGTTGTATAAGCTCATAGACTATGAAAAATTGGTGAATGATTTGGCATGTGCAATACATGATTCTCAGGCTATGTCAGATGCAAAGCTTTGGCATGCACGCTTTGGTCATCTGAACTTTGCTATTTTGCTATGTCTACAGAAATATGAAATGCTATGCTCTTTGCCCAAACTTGAGGCACCCGATAAACATGTATGTGAAGGCTGTATTTTAGGCAAAATGCAATGTTCCTCATTTCCAAAAGATGGTTCAGTTTGGGCACTCAGAAATTGGAGTTTGTTCATAGCGATGTATGTGGTCCTATGCAGACACCCTCTTCTGGAAATTATTTTTATTTCATGACTTTCATTGATGATTTTTCCAGGCATGCATGGGTGTATCCACTCAAAGCAAAGTCCAAAGTGTTTATGTGCTTCAAACAAATTTTGGTTTTGGTTGAAAATATTTCAGCATGTAAAATGGGCACGCTCCATTCTGATCTAGGGGGGAATATATGTCTTTTGATTTTAATGCATTTCTGGCTGAACGTGGTATAAAACACCAGTGTACATTGTCCTATACACCTCAACACAATGGATTTGATGAACGGAAGAACATGTCACTCATGGAGATGGTGAGGTGTATGGTGAAGAGTTAGGCCTTACCACATAGTTTCTAGTTTGAGGTTGTTATGTGTGCAGCATATGTACTTAACAAGTCTCCCACTTAAGCACTGTAGTCTATCACTCCATATGAGGCTTGGCATGATCGCAAGCCATATGTTGCTCATCTTCATGTTCTGGGTTGTCTAGCATATGCATTAGTGCCTGAACAACATCATAAAAATTGGATGATAAAGCGGTAAAATGTATTTTTGTTGGGTACAGTTCTAAAAGTAAAGGCTATTGTTTGTATCATCCACAAACTAAATGCATTCTGGTTAGCCATGATGTTGTTTTTGTGGAAGATGCTATTCAGCCATTGCTATCATGTATTAAGGATACATCTGTTAGCTCCAAAGACATGTATGATACTTTGTTGCCTCTTTTTACAGGTGGACAGTCTAGTGTTGTCCTAATGAGGCAACTTCTCAAACTTTGCAAGTTTCAGTTGATGATGTAGATCATTCAATTTTTTATGTAGATTTACATGATGCACTTGTTGATGAGAGAGCTGATATTGAGCAAGTAAAAACTATGCCAAAATGGCTGGCACAGACTTTGCGTGACAACAAATTAGATGCACCTCTGTCATATCGTACTCGATCAGGCTCTCATAGTGCCTCTTTTTCATTAGATTGCTATGCTATGGCTGCCTCTAGTCTCTGTGATGAGACTACACCTGTTTCGCTTGATGAAGCATAAAATTATGAACATTGGATGGCTACAATGCAATCTGAAAATGATGCTATAATGAAGAATGGTACTTAGTCTTTATGTGACTTGGCTCCTGGAAAGAAGGCCATTGGCACAAAGTGGGTATACAAGCTAAAGTGTAAACCTGATGGAACAATTGACAGGTATAAAGCTAGGCTTGTTGCAAAGGGTTATGTGTAGGAAAGATGCATTGATTTTGATGAGATTGTTGCACCTACTTGCCAAATGACTACTGTTCATAGTGTCTGTGCACTTGCAGCTCATCATGGTTGGAATGTACATCAGTTGGATATCAAAACAGCATTTTTGAATGGTGACTTGCATGAAGAAGTGTATGTTTTTCATCCCCGTGGCTTTGTGTAGAAAGGGCATGAGAACCAGGTGTGTAGGTTAAAGAAGACATTATATGGTTTAAAGCAAGCACCACATGCTTGCTATGAAAAGATACATGCCTATCTAATTGCACATGGTTTTGAGAGCAGTCCAACTAAAAGCACCTTATATTTTAAGTGTGCCAATGATGTACTTCTAATCATTGTGGTTTATGTTGATGACATGCTGCTCACTGGTCCTCATGAGAGTCATATTGCTAATATAAGGCTGATTTGTATGCCTCATTTGAGATGTCTGTTTTGGGGGATTTGCAGCACTATTTGGGCATTCAGTTTATGCACGTTGATGCTGGAATGGCTTTGTGTCAAATGAAATATATTGACACATTATTGCACTATCTTGGCCTTGAAGACTGTAAACCTATTGCCACTCCTATGGGAAAAAGTTTACGACTGAGTCTTCATGATGTTGGAGATGCATTTGATGTTGTTCTCTATCAGCAGGTGTTGACAGTCAAGGTCACACACAAGCAGTGAAGCACATCAATGAAGTGGAAACACAAGAAGAAGGAGCATGTAAGGAGCTCCAAGAAGCATATGTCAAATTTTTAGAAGAAATCCCTATAAATATAGTGACTTTTGTCACTAAAAACCATTGTAAATACCATTTTCCATTTTTACAACTCCATTTTGTTCAAGCCAAGGAGTCCTAAAGCTTGAGGAGTATTAGAAGTATCATCCTACCAATTTTCATAATTTTTAGATTCCGTTTGAGTCCCCAAATAAGCCTTGGAACCTAATTTTTAACTAGGCCAGACACTAGGTCTGGACAGGGCCAAAGCTACTCAAAAAACTATAAAAAGGGCTGGACAACTCATTTTTGGGGGGAGCTTATTATAGATTTGAGCTTTGTAAGAGATTTCTTTTGTAATCCAAGTCCTTCCATTGTTCCACTCTTTGCTCTTACCTTGTGCACATGTGTGTATATGTGTGTGCATGCTTGTGTGCTTTCATCACGCACTTGTGCACTTCACTTGCTCTTGGTCGTCATACCCATCCTCATGTCTCCACGGATTGAAATTTACGAGGTGAAGCTCCTCACGTTGGTACTTGCCATTGTGCTAGAGTAACACCAAATTTGGTGTTGTTGCTGGGGAGAGAGCTTGGAGGATGAGCGTGTGACAGTAAGACATAGAATAGCAACGTTGGAAGGTAAAAAAATCACCATTTTCAATTCAATTTCTGATTTTTTCTCCATCTTCATCTTCATCGTCATCACCAACTTCTTCCACCCTCATTTTCTCTGATTTTTTCAGTTTTCGCCCAAAAATTTACGTCGTTTTCACTTGTGGTTGTGAGAAAGAACCTTAGAGAGGTGCAAAATGGAAACACTGAAGAAATACACCTCAATATACCCAAAAATTGAGTGAATTATCCCAGACATGACAAGACTTGTGCCAAGTGTTGTGAGTGTGGTATCACGGGTTTGAAGAGAGATTTTGCAACTATAGGCACATAGGAGTGAGAAGGAGGACACAAGGTACTCATATTTGCAAAAATTTTTGAATTTGGACTCCAAAAAATCAAAGTGTCGTGTTCTCCCATAGTTGAGTATCACGATACCTAGCCTTGTTGGATATCCTGTATCGTTGAGTTTCTTCTCGCAATACTTGTGCCATATCGTGTATCATTCAGTTTCTTCTCGTGATACTTGTGTGATATCGTGTATCATTGAGTTTCTTCTCGTGATACTTGTGCCATATCGTGTATCGTTGATTTTCTTCTCACGATACTTGTGCCATATCGAGTATCATTGAGTTTTACTCATGATACCCAACGCATATCGTATATCATGAGAATTCTCTCGCGACACTTGTCCGATATCGTGTATCGTTGAGTTTTGCTCGCGATACCTGACCAATATCGCATATCATAAGAATTCTCTCATGAAACTTTTCTGATATCGTGTATTGTGAGTTTGTTCCCCGCGATATCTGTTGAGTATCAAGTATCGTGGACTTACTTATGTGTCAAGTGTCGAGTATCATAGACTTAGCTTTGCAACATCTGTCAGATGTCGAGTGTCCTGGAGATCGGGTCACGATATCCGATAAGTGTCATGTATCATTTAGTTCAGATATCATGTGTCATGGGATTCCAAGTATCGTGCGTCGTCTGCTTCCAAGTGTCATGATATTTTCCAAGTGTTGTGTGTCACCTGCTTTGAAGCAATCCCAGAGAGGTCTTGTTTCCCTGTTTTAACCCCCAGAACCCTGAACTGGCATAACTTTCTCATACGAAATCCGTTTGCAGTGATTTTGGGTTTGTTGGAAAGCTCGTGGGGAATACTGCCAAAACTTCCACTAGTTATGGTAAAATTAATATGTCGATTATTAGATATGGTATTTTGAAGTTGACCCTCAAGTTGGACTAGGAAGCAAGGGGATCCAAAGGGGTTCCACAAGATTTTGAACTATACAAAGGACAATTGTGGACTTATAGACAAGGCTTTTGAACCTAAGATCAAGTAGAAACTTAGGAAGTGATAGATAAAGTACCAAATCATCTGAGGCTAGTGTCAATCAAACAACAAAGTCGGGGGCTCACAGCTTAGTGGTTAGCACTACATGAAGACATGCATAGTTCAGTACCTAGGAAAGATTTTATGTCTAGAGTGGAAGGGGAATATCGGATGTCTCTTCAATACATATCCACTAACTTGCAAGGAATACCCATCTACCTCGATGGTATACACAGGTCAGTAGCAAGGATGATAAACACTATAGAATCTGAAGTAGTTCCAAGACCGACTGTCAAGTATGAAGGTGGAGTTTACATGGACAAGGTGGGCAATATATATGTAGTAATCGCAAACCCTGATCAGATTAATGAAAGTGGAGAGTTAGCTCGAGATCAGGCAATTACCTCACAAAACCCATTCGAGACCCAACAAAGAACAGAACCTAGGAAAGAGACTCTTAGCTTCTGAAGACATGCATAGTTCAGTACCTAGGAAAGATTTTATGTCTAGAGTGGAAGGGGAATATCGGATGTCTCTTCAATACATATCCACTAACTTGCAAGGAATACCCATCTACCTTGATGGTATACACAGGTCAGTAGCAAGGATGATAAACACTACAGAATCTGAAGTAGTTCCAAGACCGACTGTCAAGTATGAAGGTGGAGTTTACATGGACAAGGTGGGCAATATATATGTAGTAATCGAAAACCCTGATCAGATTAATGAAAGAGGAGAGTTAGCTCAAGATCAAGAAATTACCTCACAAAACCCATTCGAGACCCAACAAAGAACAGAAAATGTGATGTCAGGACAAATGAGCCAACATAGTAGGCCGAACAGACCTCAGGTGCAATCCACTATGCCAGGAATTAACTCCCACAACCAAAATAGCCAGAGAATAGGAAATATGAATAGAACCACCCTTAGGGCAGAACCACTCCAAGGCGTAGGAGCTGGACTACACCCATTGAAACCCGCTATTCCCATCATAATTCGATCCCCAAAGCCCGATAGAAGACTGAGACCAATCCAATTGGCCAAATGTATGAGAAATCATTACGATGGCTCAGGAGAGCCCTATGACCACATTGCAAAATTCAAGCAGGCGTTGCGGGCGGAGCAAGTGGATGAATTTTTCACGCAATATGAATCCTTTGGGCTAACCCTCATGGGAATAGCCTTGACTTGGTTTCAATCCTTGGATCCAAGTTGCTTTGAACATATTGAACAATTCTTCCAGGAACTTATCTGGGAATTCACTAAGCGAGGGATCAAGCAAAATTCTTCATCCTTAATTCATAGTTTCAAACAGGCTCCTAATGAGACAGTAAAAAACGCAGCACGAAGATTTAATCAATACGTAAGCCGATGGCCTGTGACAGAGAGACCTTCTTAGCAAAAAATGATATCCCTATTTTTAGAAGGTCTAACCAATGGAACATTGAGAATCTTAGTATACGTAAAACGACTGCAAACCCTAAGTGAGTGTCTTCAAGAGTGCATAGATTTGGAAGACAACTTAGCTGAGGATCTCAAAACCACACAAGATCCTACCAAATCAGAGGATACAAGGAGCACTGAAACTTCTAGTTCGAGTTATGTGGAGGAAGTGACAGAGTTAGTGGCCAAGAAATTAGGAGTACAAGGACAAAGGAACTACCAAAACTCCTCCTTGAGAGTGCCAATGTTAGAAAGTTCCACACTTTGTGGTGGAGATCATCCATCTCATGTCTGCACCAGAGAAGGATTAGGGTTATCACAACCTTACCCATACAATAGACCATCAACTCAGGCGCCTAACATGTACTCTTATAGTGAGCAGAAGTACATCAATTACAACACCGAAAACTATCCAATGAATAGAAAGCCACGACCATTTGTACCACCCCAATGTAGACCATACGAGTACCCTCCTAGAGAACAAGGCAAAGAAGTTCCTAGGTATAACCCATGTCCAGGACCACGAGGAGCAACTAGACCATATGAACATGGAGGATATAGCCAACTTCAACCTATACCAGGACAACAACCACCCCACACACTAGCTTTGATACAAGGGCAGATCATCACAATACAAGTCATTTGTCTTGAGTGTGGCAAAGAAAAACTCCTGAGAGATTGTCCCGGACATCCCTCTAGTGCACCAAAGGTTACACCCGTTAATGTCGTAGGCCTAGTAGGGGATTCAAGTTCCAGTAGCAATAATGTGGCTCCTATACATGCAGTTACTAGGGCACAAGCCTTATAAAAAGCTAAACTAGCTGAGCAATCAGAGCCAAGTGAGTCAGGAGAGCCTACTAAGAGAAAAACAAGAACATGGAAGGATACTGGAGAGAAAGCCAATCGTAAGTGGACCAAAAAGTTATCCGAGCTAGAAGAAATCTTGAAAGATGCAAAAACAAAAATAGAAGATATTGTCTCTCAAAGCCCCTCGCATGTCAAAACTCCATCCACACCACCTCATCCCCACCCACCAACCATTGTAAATAGACCACCACAAGTAGGGTCTGTTCTTGCAGATCCAACCCTAGAATACTTGGACATGATGTTCAAGGCATACCACGCTCGACTTCAAGAAGGGCCAACACCTAAAAACCTAGAGAAGAGCTACCCTAGAGCAGATTTAGAGATTGAACGGACAAAAATGTGCATAAAAATGGTGGAACTAGCTCAAGCTATGTTCGAGGCCAATCAATCATTCAGTCAGACAAATGCTATTACATCGGGTTTGCACTTCCGAGGCTTACTAGATAGATTAGAGCAGTTGGTAAATAAACCACAGGTCTCTTTACCTCCACAGGCTCAACCAACTATTGAAAGAGAAAGCTCATCACCAAAGAAGGTTTATGCTCCTGACTCCATAGATGATGGAGAACCTCTTTCAATTCCACAGCACACTCAAAAGTTCTTGCGAGAAATACAAGAAGAGAAATGGGCCAAGGAGAAGGATGTTGCCCCTCCTATTCTTGAGATTGATGACCTTCACGATCAATTTCCAAAAGACATTCCATCTATCTATGAAGACCAAGTAGAGCAACAAGGAGAAGAAAGGTTAGAATTTGAATCCAATTCTTTACAAAAGTTGCCAGAGTTCACAGGCCCATGGGAATCTGCATCTCTCCAGATCAGAGCTCCCAAATTATTGATAAAAAATGAAGACTCGGTGGTTCCAAGAAACACTGAAGTCATGAAGAACACTAAGGTTCAGTGTCATCTCACTTTAGAAAAGCTGCTCAAAGTAAAACCTGAGTTATGGAAACATGTGGAAAATCAGGTCCCAGAACTCGATTCCAAAATGCCAAAAGCAGACTGTAAAGAGAAAGTACCAGAGATACCTCTAGACAAAATAGGGGACATGTGTGAGGGTGAAGAAGGTAATACTTATCTTCCAATCACCTATCAAAGTTACACAACCAAAGAAATCATAGATTCAGGTGCTGGTGTTGCTATTGTGACCACCTCCTTGTGGAAGCGATGGGGCAAACCCACATTAAGACCAACTAGAATGAAGCTTCAATTGGCAGACGGTCATTTTGAAAAACCTCTAGGATTGTTCGAAGGGATAACTCTAACCACCTATGGTGTAGAGTTTGAACACACATTTGTTATATGTAACTTTGAGAAAAATAATGTCTACAAGATGATCCTAGGAAGGCCCTTCCTACGACAATTGCAAATAGTACAAGATTGGGGAACGAACTCCTTGTACTTACAGCACTTAGGGATGACAACCAAGGTCAATTTGAAGGATTACACCTTCAGAGATGTACCACCCCTACAGTGGAATTCTATCCACAAGGAGCAAAAAGATTCAATCTCTGTGCATTCTAAAAGTTCATCTGATACATCATGGATGCATGAAGATACTCATTTGTGGATGTGTAAGGTCGCAAAGGAAGAGGAAAAACGCTTAAAGGCAAGAGAAAAAGGAACTTTCCCAAGAGATAGACTAGTTACAGACCCAGCCTATACGTCGATGGTCTTTCCAGATGAGGAATTTGAGCCTCATGGTTGGGAAAAAATCTTAACTACCATGGATATTGCTGTCAATGAAGAACAGTGGACACCTCATTGTGATGAGGAGGGATACGATATGTCAGTGTTCATGTGTCAGCCCTTGCTAGAAAAATGTGACCCTAGTGATATCATAGAATAAGAAGAGAATGATGACGATCTAGAGTCCATTGTGATGGATAGTTGCTTTATTTCAAAGAAGCACTATCTAGAGGACATAAGCATATTTACACAAAAAGAAGAAGAACCTCTTACAAGAATCAAAACGGTCAATTCAAAGAATGGAAGTGAGGGTGATCAAGAGAAAAAGAAAAGAAAGTTAGTGAAACAGGAAGAGAAGGAACCAATGTTTGAAGTACCAGAGAATTTCAAGAAGTATGAAATTGAAGACCGAAAGATATTGGTACAAATGCCTAAGAGAGAGGCCACAGCAGGAGAAGCACATGATAACAAAGAAAAGACAAAAAAAATTGTAGTCACCACCGAAGAGAACGAAGAGAGATGTACGTACATAGGAGATGACCTAAGTAAAGAAGAAGAACTAGACTTGGTAGCCTTATTAAGGGAATACAGGGACGTGTTTGCATGGCACTATAGAGACTTGAAGGGAGTAGATCCGAAGATTTGTTCTCATACGATCCCCATGATAGCAGATGCCAAGCCCACCAAACAGAAGCCCTACACATATAATGACACCCATGCTGCTAAAATAAAAGAAGAAATCGATAGATTGATTGAAGCTGGATTTATCTATGAGATTGAACATACAAAATGGATATCCACCATTGTTGTGGTGCCTAAGAAGAATGGAAAGTTGTATGTATGTATTAACCTTAAAAAAGTTAATGCCGCCACGATAAGAGATAGTTATCCGCTTCCAATCACTGAAAATTTATTGGAGCATGTTGCAGTAAAGGAAGTGTATAGCTTCCTTGATGGATTTTCAGGTTACAACCAAGTAGCCATTGCCCCCGAAGATCAACATAAAACAGCTTTTGCCACAGAGTGGGGAATCTTTGCATTTCGTGTGATGCCATTTGGGCTCACCAATGCACCTGCAACATTTCAAAGGCTCATGTGTCATGTCTTCAAAGAGTTCTTGTGAAAGAGTTTGGAAGTATATGTGGATGACTTATGTGCTCATTCCCAAGAAAGAAGATACCACATCTCTGAGCTCAGGCATATCTTCAACAAATGTAGAGAATATCAAGTGTGTCTGAACCCAGAAAAGTTTGTGTTCATGGTATATCAAGGTAAAATCTTAGGTCATATTGTTTCTAAGAATGGAATATCAACAGATGAGGACAAAGTAAAAGCCATAGCGGAGTTGCTGCGGCCAAGGAATGTTAAAGAGGTACAAGCCTTTATGGGCCATTGTGGATATTATTGAAGGTTTATTCACATGTATGCAATTATAGCTAAGCCCCTTTATGCCTTGTTGACAAATTCTGAGTGGAACAACGAATGCGAGAAGTCCTTCAATGAGCTAAAGAGACGCTTGTGCACAGCACCAATACTGACCACTCCTGATTGGAATAAGTCATTCCATGTACATGTGGATGCATCCAATTATGCAATAGGATGTGTCTTGTCACAACCCACAAGTGAAGGCAATCTAGATTTGCCTATAGCATATGCGAGCAGACAACTAAACGCTGTAGAACAAAATTATACAACAACTGAGAGAGAAGGCTTAGGCATGGTATATGCCGTAAAGAAGTTTAGACACTATCTATTGGCCAAAAAAATTAAGTTTTTCACTGATCATCAAGCGTTATTATACTTGGTCAATAAACCTTGCAATACTAGACGCTTAGTAAGATGGTTCCTCTTACTACTGGAATATGACTTTGACGTGGTTGTTAGGAAAGGTAAGACCCACCTCAAAGCGGATCACCTTTCTCACATCACTTCAGGTGACTCACTGCAAGAAGTGTTTGATGACTTGCTTGATGCTTATCTGTTCAATTTAGAAGTTGTTCCTGAATGGGCAAATAAGTTGGTGCGTGTCCTAACCTTAGGACCTGCAAACAAGAATGTGAAGACGAACAAGGAGGAAATTGTACGGTCACAAAGCAATCAAATATTGGTGGGAAGCATGTATAAACAGGACATGCAAGGTGTTCTAGCTTGTGTTGAGGACAATGAACATAGTAGTTGGTTGCAACAAGCCCATGAAGGATTTCTAGGGAATCACTATTCTAAACAATGAACACTGCAAAATCTAAAACATTTAGGAGTGTATTGGCCTAGCATGGACAAAGAAATTCATGAGTGGATCAAGAATTTTCTAGTATGTCAGGTGAGAACCCCAGTGGAGCATGTCACCCTTTACCACGTGTCATTAATTCCTGATTGGAGTGCTCCATTGGTAGAATTCATGAGATCGGGCACATTACCCGAGGAGGATAGTCTAGCAAGAAAACAAAGCATGGAGCAAGAGGCTCAGGACTATGCCTTAGTTGGGGACAACCTATATCGAAGAGGCAAAGATGGTTACTTAAGATTATGTGTTCACGAATCAGACTATTTGAAAATCTTAGAGACTGCCCATAGCATTGTTGCAGGTGGACATTTTGGTTTTGACCAAGTAATTAAGACTATTCTATTCTCAGGACTTTGGTGGCCCACTCTTCATATGGATGCACATACCTATGTGAAGAAATGTGACACATGCCAACGTGCACAATATCCGATTAGAAAAGATGAGATGCCTTTGAGGCCAATGATGGGAGGACGTGCATTCTCAAAGTGGGGTATCGACTTTGTAGGACCTATTAACCCCCAGCTAGAAACTCCCATGCCGAATACATTATTGTAGCCACAGATTACCTTACAAAGTGGGTAGAAGTCAAAGCCACAACAAAGAATGATGCTCAAACAATGGCTAAGTTCTTATTTGAAAACGTGTTCACCAGATATGGATTACCAATAGAGTTAGTTAGTGATAGAGGTACACACTTCTTGAATGAAGTCATTGAAAATCTTCTCCAAATATTCTTGGTGATACATAAGAAGTCTGCCCCCTATCATCCACAGGCTAACGGACAAGCTAAGAGCACAAACAAGATCCTATGTAATGTATTGACAAAATTGGTAAATAATAAGCGCTCTGATTGGGACAAACAACTTCATCATGCTGTTTGGGCCTACCAAGTTGCCTACAAAACGGTACTCAATGCCATGCCATTTCAGATGGTCTTCGGAAAAAATGTTGTGCTACCATTGGACTTTCTAATCCCAACTTTAAAAGTAGCACAAGAGCATGAGTGGAATGGACACGAGTTATCCTCTAGGATCTTTGATCTAGAACGCTTAGGTGAGACAAGGCTACGAGCAGCGGCAGGCATCTATGCTGCAAAGAAACGACAAAAGGCATACATTGATGCACATATCAAAGATAAAAGCTTGAAAGATGGAGACCTAGTGTTGGTTTATACACTGAAGCAACATGCCCGTAAATTGGAAAAAAGAGGATATGGACCCATGATCATTAATAGAATTTCCACTAGCAGTGCAGTTCAATTGGCCACACTAGAAGGTGATATCCTGCCAAACTACATTAGTGGTTGTTGTCAAGCTATATCAAGAACCTCTTATAGAGGATATGCTAAAGAGACTCAACACTGCGAAGAAGCAAAAAGAAGAAGAATTAAGGGTTAGAGAAGAAGCACAGGCAGAGGCTAGAGAACGCATTAGGAGAAATAAGTTAAGACGTCTCGACCTAGATACCAATCATGAGGCCCCAAGATACCACATAGCCATGTGTCAAACATCAAGTGCAATTGCTTCTCAAATAATTGATCGACATCCATTTGTGACCATAGCAGTAGGACAAGGGAAGAAGGCAAGGACTGTGAGAGCATTGATTGACTCAGGTGCAGCAACTAGTGCGGTTAGAGTTTCATACTGCCAAGATCTACAATTGAACATCAATTCCATTGAAGCCACCTTAGAATTAGAAAATTGCATGCTCACAAATCCAGAGGTCACACATTCTCTTAGTTCTTCCGAAACTAATCTTCACAAAGAAAATATTGTGTGTGTCAATAGCCCTACGTTGCAAAAGGACTCAATCTTGGAAGCACACGCTCAAAGGCCAACAAACCTCTCTTCTTCTTCATAGAATAATGCAATCGTAACTCAACCAAAGAGGCAAGTAAAACAGTACACGCACACGACTACATCAAATAGACAAACCAAGTGTAAGACGAAAGAAGCTCACGGCATGAAGCAAATTTGGGTACGAAAAGGAGAACAACCACCAGCTTTGCCACAACCATTTCCATTGAGGCAAGAAAATCATGCTAAAAGAAGTACCAAGAAATGAGGACCAACTCAATCCTACGATCTTCCACAAATTTGGGTACCAAAGCAATCAATGAAGACTGCACATAAGAACGTACAAATTTGGGTGCCAAAGAAATTAGCTGCAGTGCAACAAGGGCGATTGCAAATGTGGGTATCCAAGGCACTCTTACATGCAGAAAACAATATGATCTCCTTCCCGAGAAAAATCTCAACAAAGCAACCATGGAGAAGCAAGAGTCGAAACCATGGACCGAGACCAAAAGAAGATAAATTCATCTCCTCATCGATAATAAAAAGACAACCAAAAAGGGTATGGGTGTTGTTGGCATACAAGTCAGATGAAGAGCATACTAGCGCAACGGAGGAGTCATGCACAATACGGCAACAAGGCCCAATCACTTTTTCCATGGACCATTTACAACTCAAGTGATTTTAATCACTACACAAACATTGTAAATTCCGCTTTTGGTAGAATAGACTCCATTTTGTGCAAGCCGAGGAGTCCTCGAGCTTGAGGAGTATTAGAACTAGCTACATATCAATTTTCATAATTTTTAGACTCTGTTTGAGCCCTCAAATAGGCTCTAGAACCTAATTTTTAACTAGGCCGGACACTAGGTCTGGACAAGACCAAAGCTAGTTAGAAAACTATAAAAAGAGCTAGAGAGCTCATTTTTGGGGTTAGATTGTTTGTGAATTGAGTTTATGTAAGAGACTTTTTGACTAATGCAAAGGACTCCATTGTTCCTCTCCTTGTTCTTGCCTTGTGTGCGCGTGTGTGTGTGTATGTGTGTGTATGCTTGTGTACTTCTCACTCACACACTTGTGCCTTCACTTGCTCATAGTCTTCATACTAGTCCTCACGTCTTCACGGATTGACAATTATGAGGTGAATCTTCTCACGTTGGTACTCACCATTGTGCTAGAGTGACACCAAATTTGGCGCTGTTGCCGGGGAGAGAGCTTCGAGGACGAGCGTGTGATGGTAAGACGTCGAGTTGAGACATTGGAGTTATAGGTAATATCCTTCCTTCTCTTTATTTTTCTTCATTTTGTCCTTACTTTCGCATCACCATCATCATCCCCACCATCTCCCACCTCCATCTCCATCTCCACAAAAAATTTAAGTTTTTGGTCATATTACACTCCCCACCTCATTTCCCTCATTTCATTGTGAGAGAGAGCGAGAGAGAGCTTGCATGCTATCTGTTTTTGGTGTGTTTTTGAGCTTTTATTGTAGGAACTAGCTGTACCACCTTCTCCAGCAGTGTGCGCAGGTACGACAGACTCTGCACAGGTCCCAGGACGACGACCTCTGTCTGTTGCGACAGATAGAAAAACTTAATATTTTGTGAATGCGTGTTTGGCACGGTAACCTACACCATTAGAGCACTCCAAATCACTAGAAGTTTCTCAAAAATTTGCGTTTTTTCAGTCTATCGCGACAGACACCGTCTATCGCGACGGACACTGTCTATCGCGACAGACACCGTCTATCCCGACAGACCACTCTATCGCGACAGACCACTCTATCGCAACAGACACCGTCTATCGCGACAGACCAAATCACGACAGACGACAGACACCGTCTATCGCGACAGACACCGTCTATCGCGACAGACACTCTATCGCGACAGACACCGTCTATCGCGACAGACCACTCTATCGCGCCAGACACCGTCTATCGCGACAGACACCGTCTATCGCGACAGACCACTCTATCGCGATAGACCACTCTATCGCGACAGACCACTCTATCGCGACAGACACCGTCTATCGCGACAGACCACTCTATCGCGACAAACACCGTCTATCGCGATAGACACCGTCTATCGCGACAGACACCTCTATCGCGACAGACCACTCTATCGCGACAGACACCGTCTATCGCGATAGACAGACATTTTCGGCAAAAATTAAGGGGTAAATTTTTTGGAAATTTAGACTAATTTTGGGCAGAAATTTAGACTAATTTTGGAAATTTAGACTTAAACTAAGCGGACGCAGAACATCAAGTACGACCCACGAAAGTGCTCCTGATGACGCTTAATTAAAAACAAGAAAACACATCCAAAGGAACTTAAAAGAAACAAGTGACTGGTACCAAAGAATCAGCAACGTACAAAGGGCATATGAACCTTAGGTCAGGTAGACACCTAGGGAGAGACAGACAAAGTCTTAGATCTTCAGAGGCTAGTGTCAATCATACTGCGAGGTCTTGGTCCCAGCAGTTGAGCCATCATTCGTATTACCCTAGTTCTGAGACTAGCGAGTCTGAGATGTCCCACGGTATGGAGAGCCCTACAGGAAGTTCTGGGGTGCCATATTTACATAGGGTGGAAGGCGTGTTTGGCTGCTACTCGAGTACCTTAGGACCAACCGATTAGGTGCTAGCATCTATGAGGACGGCCTAGGAAGAGCGGTGGTCCAGATTAAAAACCCTGACCAATCCATTGGACTAGAGCGCCCAACTGTCAAGTTTGAAAATGGAGCATACTTGGACAAGGAAGGGACAATATATGTAGTCACCAGTCATCCCGATAGGACAGATGAATTTGGGAATGTGGTCCCGGAAACGGACTTAGGTGACCTAGAGCAAGGAAACATGGGTGGAGAACCTAGAACCCCCCGAGGCAAATCTGTTCTCACGAGGATTATCACACCAGAGTGGATTCCCCAAGATAATAAAAGCATAGATCTCCTCTTGAACCGAGAGACGGATGAAGCCTTTTGGAGATATAGACCTAGTCAGCCGAGTGAGGTAGGAACAATCATGATATATGAGTTCAAAGATCCTGATATTCCAGGAAGAGTGACCTACTTAGATCACTCTTCAGAGAGGATCTTTGGGGTTACAGAAAATGATAGGCATGCTTACACTTGGAAAGGAGAATTTATTTTCCCCCAACCAAGATCGAATGTGTCCTTTGGTCGCCAAGGAGCTGGAACATCTCAAGCTCAGGGGACTCAAAGAGAAAGGAGTCGAGAGAGACCTGAGGTAAGCTTTGCCAACTCTTGGGGAAGAGAAAGAACAAGAATGGAAACGAATAGAGGGGAACCTGAGGGACATAGAGCCCCAGGGAACCGAAGAAATGCCGATGATTTCCCTTTGCCAAGACCAAGAGAGCACACGAGGACCTTGAGACCGACCCAGCTAGTTAAGTCCATGAAAAACTACTTCGATGGCACTGGAGACCCCTACGATCATGTAGCTGAGTTTAAGCAAGTCTTGAGAGCTGAACAAGTTGAAGACCTGTTCACGTAGTACAATGCCTTTGGTTTAACCCTTAGGAACACCGCCCTGACATGGTTTCAGCCACTAAACGAGAGGCAGTTTAGAAGCATAGATCAACTTTTAGAGGCATTCATTATCGAATTCTCTAAAAGTGGCATAAGGCATAATACTTCCTCATTGATATACAACTTCAAGCAGACCCCGCAAGAGACTGTGAGACTTGCACGAAGAAGATTTAGGCAATATCTTGAGCGATGTCCTGGTCCTGAGTTACCCACGGCCGCTAAGCAAGTGGCTTTATTCTTGGATGGATTGCTAAGTACCAAATTGAGATCGTATGTGTACTTGAAGGACCCCCGGACTATAAAAGAATGTGTACGCATGTGCATCGATATTGAGGATAACCTAGGGGAGGAGTTAGAGCTATCCAAAATCTACAAAGATTCAGATAGTACCTCTAGCCTCTCTTCCTCACAATCCACATCAATTGAGGAACTTGCGGAAAAAGTAGCTCAAAAACTAGGTGTCTCTAGTAAACAAATTCCTAGATTTGCCCCAGTAAAGAGGTGCTATACTTGCGGTGGTGACCATATGGCAAACGCATGTCCCATCACGGCTCAACCCCAAGTGAATCCTAGCAGCCAATATTGCACCATAGAGCGAAGGTACACAAATCACTCAGCACAGGACTGCCCATACAATAAGCAAGCGGTTAGGCAAACCTACCCTCAGCCATATCCTCAACAAGGCAGATACCAGAGTCAATATTCACCACAACAGTATATTAGGCCTCAGCAAAATTACCAACCACAATATCAGGCCCAACTGAGACCCCAGCCAGTGCTAGCACAGCAACAACCCGCTCCTACTAATGTGATTCCGGTCAAGTATGCTGCTGTAGAAGAAAACCTGAATAGAGCGATAGTCCCAGTAACACCATTAATCTCAGAAAGTGATCCCAGCGACCATAGCTTTGATTCTACACATGTTGATAGTCCCCAGGCTTACTATATGTAGTCTCCTGAACATGGTGAGTCTTACTATAGTGAGGAACCGAGTGAACCTATTTGGGAGCCTGAATATGCTAATGTCATGTACACAAACCCCAACTCTAGACCTCAACCTAGGCAGATACGACCCCCTTTCCCTAGAGGACCTTGCTTCAGATGTCAGGGTGATCACCTCATACGTGATTGCCCCCTGCCTGCACCTACACAACCCCAATCAGTGACGATCCAAGGCTTTTGCCAGGAGTGTGGAAAGGAACATCTCTTACGAGATTGTCCCAAGAATCCCAGCAATATGCCAAAAATCACTCCGATTAACGTTATTGGGTTAGTGGTCAATTCCACAGGAAGTGTCACTTCCACTGCACCAGTGCAGGTAATCACTAGAGCTCAAGCATTGCAGCAAAACCAAGGGGTAAGCCAGGAAAAGAGCCCAGACGCTAGCGATACTGAGATCCAAAATAAGAAGAGAACAAGATCTTGGAGAGATAGCCGTGAACGTATGAAAAGGCAATGGGCAAAGAAGATGAGTGAACTTGAGGAAAGTCTACGAGAAACCAAGGCCAAAATCATAGAGATCACATCTCAACCGCACTCACACATTCCCACCGCTACCATCCCCATCACCCTCCATCCCTCCACCCTCTAATACACCCCACGTAACCCACCCACCACCCCGAGCAGGATCAGTATTAGCTGATCCCACTCCTGAAGACATAGACATGATGCTTAAAGCATATCAGGCCAGAATCCAAGAAGGGCCAAATGTAACGGATCATGACAAGTGCTACCCTAGAGCTGACCTAGAGATAGAAAGAACCAAGCTTTGCGCGAAAATGGTCGCATTGGCTCAGACTATGTTTGAAGCCAGTCGCCTTTTCAATTACTCGGGCTCAGCCAAGACGCAATTACACTTGGATGGACTTCTAGAGAAGTTAGAGGGCATAATTGCAAGATCTGTCAAGGAAGAAAAAAATCAAGAAAGAGATAAAGCAAGCAAAAACATGACCCATCCCCCACTGAAAGCTTATGTGCCCAATTCCACTGAACCAGACAACCCCCCCTCCCTAGAAAGAATAGAGAAGCTAATTGCACAATCACAAAAGGAACCCGCCCCTCAACACCATGACAAGGCTAGTGAAAGAGCAGGTCTTCCTACCTAGAAAGCCTATGTGCCTGAGGCCTATGTGCCTAACTCTACGGAGCCAAACACCCCCTCTTCTATGAATAGGTTCACTCAAGAATTCCTAAGAGAGATTCAAGAAGAAAAATGGGCTAAGGAAAGTGAAGTCCCTCCTCCAATTGAACTTGTGGATGATGCACATGATCAATTCCCACAAGATATTCCCTCTATCTATGGAGAGCAGGAGAGCACCCCGTCTCAAGAGAGATTAGACTTTGAGTCTAACTCTCTACAGGAATTACCCCACTTCACGGGCCCATGGGAAGCCAAGTCTACTTGTATGAGAACCCCCACAATCATGGTAAGAAACGAAGATTCAGTCATACCTAGGAACACAGAGGTAGTGAAGAACACCAAAGTGTAGTGCAATCTCACTTTCGAAGAGCTGCTCAAGGTTAGACCAGAAGTGTGGAAACATGTAGCCAATCAAGTGCCCGAAGTAGCAAAACCACATTCCCAAGTAGGATCTCAAAGAACAGTGCCAGAAATACCCTTGGACAAGATAGGGGACATGAGCGAGGGAGAAGAAGGAAAAACACCTATCTCCCCATCACTCATCAGGGCTACACAACTAAGGCCATTTTGGACTCAGGTGCAGGAGTTGCAATTGTTACCACGTCCTTATGGAAACGATGGGGTAAGCCAGGTCTCAGGCCAACGAGAATGAAATTGCAGATGGCTGACGGGCACATAGAAAGACCCTTAGCACTACTCGAGGGGATAACTCTCACTACTTGTGGTGTAGAGTTTGAGCATACTTTTGCTATATGTGACTTTAGCAAAAACCAAGCCTACGAGATGATTTTGGGGAGACCATTTATGGGGCAGTTGCAAGTGGTACAGGATTGGGGAACCAATTCCTTGTATTTGCAGCACTTAGGTGTTACAACCAAAGTCAATCTCAAGGATTACTCTCATAGAGATGTCCCTCCTATCCAATGGAACCCCATCCATAGAGCCAAAGATGATACGGAATCGGTGCATTCCCTAGGATCAGGATCCTCATGGATGCATGAAGACACTCACTTATGGATGTGTAAGGTAGCAGTAGAAGAAGAGAAGAGAGAAAAATCTAGGGAGATAGGTGCCAAAGAAACCCATAGATCAATCCAAGACCCAGCCTATGCACCTGTAGTTTTTCCAGACGAAGAATTTGAACCTCACGGCTGGGCAGAAATTCTAGCGACCATGGATGTAGCCATCAATGAAGAACAATGGACACCTCACTGTGATGAGGATGGCTATGACATTTCAGTCTTCTCCATAGAACCGATCATGGGAGAGGCAGTGTTAGAAGAGTGTGAACCTAGCCCTGATGCATTTGAGGATGCAAGTGACTCCGATCTAGAGTCAATCATTATGGACCCACCTTTTGCATCAGATGAAGAATACTTCTATGAAGTAGAATTTCAACCCTAGAGGCATGGAGAGCTTACAAATGATGTAAGGCTAGCCACACATGTAACTCCTAAGGAAGAAGGAAAGAAAAGAAAGAAGAGAGAAGTCACACAAGAAGAGGAAGAGTCTTTGTTTGAGGTCCCGGAAAATTTTAAGAAATATGAGATAGATGATAGAAGAGTCATGATCAGAATGCCTAAGCGAGAGGCACAATCAGGAGAGGCCTATGATAACAAAGAAACCACCAAAAAAATAGTAGTGGCCCTAGAAGAAGGAGAGGAGAGATGCACGTACATAGGCCATGACCTGACAGAGGAAGAAGAGCATGAGTTAATAGCCTTGCTAAGAGAATACAGAGATGTGTTCGCTTGGAGTTACAAGGATTTGAAGGGTGTTGATCCAGACATATGCTCACACACTATCCCCATGACCTCAGATGCTAGACCCTCCAAGCAAAAGCCATACACATACAACGACAACTATGCGGCCAAGATCAAGGAAGAGATAGATAGACTAGTTGAAGCTAGATTTATCTATGAAATTGAGCACATTGAATGGGTATCCCCCATTGTAGTGGTGCCCAAGAAGAACGGCAAATTGCGGGTATGCATTAACTTGAAGAAGGTTAACGCAGCCACGATCAAGGATAATTACCCGCTTCCTATCACTGAGCATCTATTAGAAAGGGTGGCAGGCAAGGAAGTGTACAGCTTTCTAGATGGGTTCTCTGGCTACAATCAGGTGGCCATTGCGCCAGAAGATCAGCATAAAACGGCTTTTGCCACAGAGTGGGGTATATTCGCTTTTAGGGTAATGCCATTCGGGCTTACTAATGCTCCCGCAACCTTCCAAAGGCTGATGTGCCATGTATTTAAGGAGTTCCTGAGGAAGAACTAGAAGTCTATGTTGATGATCTTTGTGCTCATTCCAACATTAAACGAACCCATATTCTTGAACTCAGGCAAATTTTTGACACATGCAGAGAATATCAAGTCTGCTTGAACCCAGAAAAATGTGTTTTCATGGTCAGGCAAGGCAAGATTTTAGGACACATAGTGTCAAAGAATGGCATCTCCACTGACGAAGAGAAGGTGAGGGCTATTGCAGAACTACCTAGGCCAAAGAATGTCAAGTGCAAGCTTTCATGGGGCATTGTGGTTATTACCGACGTTTCATTCACATGTATGCCATCATTGCAAATCCTCTGTACGGACTTCTGACAAACTTTGAGTGGACCGAGGAATATGAGAATTCCTTCAATGAGCTTAAACGGCGATTATGTTTAGCATCAATCTTAACCACACCAGATTGGAATAAGCCTTTCCATGTTCATGTGGATGCATCCAATTATGCCATTGGATGTGTGCTTGCACAACCTACTGGTGAAGGTAATATGGATCTTCCCATTGCCTATGCGAGTAGACAATTGAATGCAGCTGAGTGAAACTATACCACTACCGAACGAGAGGGGTTGGGCATGGTGTATGCGGTTAAAAAGTTTAGACATTATCATTTTCTTGCAAATAAGTTTAAATTTTTTACTGATCATCAAGCTCTACTATACTTGGTAAACAAGCCATGCAACACAGGTAGATTGGTGAGATGGTTCCTCTTACTAATGGAATATGACTTTGAGGTAGTGGTGAGAAAAGGCAAGACTCATTTGAGAGCAGATCATCTCTCTAGGCTCACATCTGGAGAAGCCCCAGAAGGAGTGTTAGATGATCTTCCTGATGCTTACTTGTTTAATTTGGAAGTAATACCTCAGTGGGCTAAGCCATTAGTGCCAATATTGACATACGGGCCTAACCAGCCACTAATAAACACTCAAGGTAGAGAGGTAGTAAAAGCCCAGAAGTACCATATCATGGCAGGAAGCATGTACAAACAGACAGATCAAGGGATCTTGGCTTGTTGTGTAGAAGAGGATGAGTACACTAAATGGTTGCATTTAGCACATGTAGGTGCATTAGAGCAACACTACTCAAAGCAACGAACCTTACAGACACTAAGGAGACTCGGAGTGCATGGGCTGACTATGGAGGCTGATGTCCAAAAGTTGTGCAAGGAATGCCCAATGTGTTGCACTAAACCACCTATGGAACATGCCACTCTTTATCAAGTGTCCATAGTGCCAGATTGGAGTGAACCTCTAGTCTCCTTCTTAAGGACGAAAACATTCCCTCCAGACATGACTCTGGCTAGGCAAAGGAGTTTAGAACAAGAAGCCCAGGATTATTCACTCATTGGTGATAATCTATACAAGCGTGGTAAAGATGGTTACCTAAGACTATGTGTCCATGAGAGTGAATATCTCAAAGTCTTGGATACTGCTCACCAAGGTGTAGTAGGGGGACACTTTGGACTAGATCGGGTAATCAAGGCAATACTATTTGCGGGCTTTTGGTGGCCAACCCTTCACATGGATGCACATACCTATGTGAAACGGTGTGATGTTTGTCAGAGAACTCAGTACACTATACGCAAGGATGAGATGCCACTGAAGCCTATGATGGGCGGACGTGCGTTCTCTAAATGGGGAATAGACTTTGTTGGTCCTATTAATCCCCCAGCTAAGGGTTCACATGCTGAATATATCATCCTGGCCACAGACTATCTAACCAAGTGGGTAGAAGTGAAAGCTACTACAAAAAATGATGCTCAAACAATAGCAAAGTTCTTATTTGAAAATGTATTCACGCGGTACGGATTGCCAATAGAGTTGGTGAGTGATAGAGGCACACACTTCTTGAATGAAGTCATAGAAAACCTTCTCCAAGAATTCTTGGTGATACATAAGAAATCGGCCCCCTATCATCCACAAGCTAATGGCCAGGCTGAGAGCACTAATAAGATCTTATGCCATGTGCTGACTAAACTAGTGAACAATAAACGCTCTGATTGGGACAAACAGCTACACCATGCTGTTTGGGCATACCGGGTTGCCTATAAAACGGTACTTCAGGCCACCCCCTTTCAGATGGTATTTGGCCAAAATGTTGTGCTACCTCTGGACTTTTTGATACCTACATTGAAGGTAGCACAAGAGCATGACTGGACAAGCCATGAACTCTCCTCTCGAATCTTTGATCTTGAACGTCTAGGCGAAACACGATTGAGAGCTGCAACAGGAATCTATGCAGCGAAGAAGAGGCAAAAGGCATATTTTGATACACATGTGAAGGATAAAGGCTTGAAAGCAGGTGACCTAGTCCTAGTCTACACATTGAAGCAGCATGCACGGAAATTAGAGAAAAGAGGTTACGGGCCAATGATTATCAATAGAATCTCCACAAGTGGTGCAGTTCAACTAGCCACTTTAGAGGGCGATATTCTACCAAGTTACATAAGTGGATGTAGAGTCAAGTTATATCAGGAACCCCTCACTGAAGAGATGCTAAATCGACTCAACACTGCCAAGAAACGTAAAGAAGAAGAGAAACAAATTAGAGAAGAAGCACAGTCAGAAGCTTTAGAACGCATCCGACGAATGAAATTGAGGAGACAAGGCAGAGACCCACCTATGCTTGACACTCAAGAATCTGTAGGCTATCCTATGGCCATGTGCGAGACTTCAGGTGGGCATTCCCATAGAATAATCGACCGACGGCCTTTTGTAACCCTAGGAGTAGGACAAGGAAAGGGTGCAAAGACTGTAAGAGCTTTGATTGACTCAGGTGCATCCACTAGTGCTATCAAGTTGTCTTACTGTCAAGAATTGAAATTAACTGTCGATCCTATAGAAGCATATCTCATAGGATTGGGAGGTGTGGAAACCCCTTGCATGGGCGAGGTGGATCTTCCCATCTCCATTCAAGACGAAGTGATGACGGTCAAAGTACTAGTGTGTCAAGATGAGGACCTCACTGAGACTCTTGTCTTGGGTCAGGACTGGATCTATGATCATGCAGTCAACCTCAACCTAAGAAGTGGACTTCTTCAGGTATGGGTAGATCATAGCCGAATTACAGTTGAATTGGAAAATGAGGCACTCAAGGAACTAGGCAAGGCACAAACTCCTAGTCCTTCCAGGGGCGCACATGAAGTTGACAATGCTATTTTTGTCCAAAACTGTATGATGCAGAAAGAGGCTTGTCTCAACAACGGAGCTAGGGAGAGGACGGAACTCCCTTCTTTTCCAAAGACCGGAAGGTTGCAACAACCAATGGCAAATCAAATACAAAAGAAGCAGAACACTACCGATACTGGATGCCAAAAAAAGGAGCAAAGCAGATTGTTTCAGCCATGGAAACAAGTATGGAGGCGAAAAGGCGAATACCCTGTTCAGACCAGGCCGACCCCACGGCCAAAACCTCTTATTAGTAGTCAACAACACAACACTAATAAGAAGTCCTTAATTAATTCTTCTGCAAAAGTGAAGTCTATTTGGGTACCCAAGAAGTCAATGAAGGCCAGCCCACAATCACGACAAATCTGGGTGCCTAAGGCTTGCTTGCGGGCTCAAATAGCTACACCAAGGCCGCAACCGGTACAACATGTTTCAATCACTCGAACATCTGAGGCCCAATCTTACACATCACGCACGGACACATATTCTTCCATGAGCACTAGTAGAATCACTTGTAAATGGGTCCCTAAAAAGCCTCATCTCCAAGCAGATACCCCTATCAAACTCTTCAGAGTCTCCACAAAATCAAGATCAAAGCCCATCCACCGCATTTGGCAACCTAAAACTTGTAATAAACCGCCGGACCCCAGTTGTAAATCCATGACCCACCTACTAACTACATCACTCTCACACTACATCATTCCACTTAGTTCTTAGGTCCAACCAATTCCTAACTACACACACAAGCACCGAGCACTTATTAACCTACTAATCTCTCCCGAACCTCATGATAATGTTGTAATGGGGACAAAAATTGTTCTAACTTGTCCTTTACAATGTTAACACATATTTCTATATTCTCACAGAATCAAGAGGCAAGAAGTAACATGGCAGGAGTGACAGGTCCGAGCTCACAAGTAGGAATACTTACTGCAGGAATTGATGTGGATAGTCTACCTGTGGATGTGCCACCAACTGAACGACCTGTGGAGCTGCAACACCTTCAGCAGATCCCAGTACCCGATCCACCCACAGGGATCATAGAAAGAGTCCATGCCAATTCTCATTGGTTCAATGGCATGCCAGGTCCATTAGGAGAGGCCAAGTATATATGGGAGTCTAAGTGCGAGTATGACAGATCATGGGTTCGATTCCAATTTTTCTCCAAGGAATTTGAGACTCTACAGAACACCGAGGATCTCCAGACCATATGGCAACGTGCAGGGCTAGCAGAATACTTTGAAGCACCACTACCTAAACCGGATCTCCTCCGATGTTATTATTTGGTCTCCACATTACAAGCTAATGAAGACAAGGACAAACCAGGATCATTTGTTCTTCCTTCCTTGCTGGGCAACAACGAGTTAAAGAGGTTTGAACTTACCGTGGAGTTGGTGAGCTCTGCTTTGAATATGCACGGCACACATGTACCTTCTGAGAAGGATGCTCTCGTTCCTACTAACATGAAGGATAGGAAACTACTGAAGTTTAAAGACATGGTAGCACTTACACCAAACGTGTCCATCCCTCTCCGCATGTGCATGCAACATTTTGCTTTCCCCGGCCAAGACCGCTTCACACAACCACACAAAAGAATCTGGTTTGCTCTCTACTTAGCGGAGACAGGTGCGTTACCAATTAAGCTACCTGTATGGATTATAGATCAATTGTATGAAGCAAATAAAAGGTCTTCTAGGAAATTAGTGGTGAACGGTTGCTGTGCAATCACACGCATTATTTACCGGTGCCTAGCATACGATGTTCCCATTGAACGTGCCTTAACTTGGGCACAATTACAAATGTTTAAGAAGCTCAAGACGTCCACACATCAATCCAAGCACATGAGGGGTGCGATCCCTTGTGTCCAGACAAGGGAAGTTCTGACTACTCCTGAAGTATCGCCACGAGGGGAGGCCACTGTACCTCCCTTTACCATTAGGATACCCAGGTCTGGATCTGAAACTACGACACAAGCTACCCCTTCAGCTCCTCCTGCTCCATCTGAATTTGAATTTGCTACAACTGGAGATGCTGAAGGAATGGATCCGCAGGACTTCGAAGCATTCTTACAAAGTACACAACTCTTTGATGTAGAGTATTATTCAGATGCAGAAGAACAAGGCACATCTTCACAAAGAAGAAGAAAATCTATAGACGACCGCCATGTACATTGGAGTGACGCCCAGCAAGGTCAACAACAAGGACACCTAGAAGAAGAAGGAGCATATGAAGAGGAGACCACTGAAGCCCCAGCCTATACAGCAGAACTCCGAAGGCTGTATCAAATTATGGAACGAGTGCGATCGCAACAACTGCTCACCGAACAGAGCAGTAGAGTACTCATGACTCAGCTGTTGGAAGAAGCAGGAGTTGACTCAGAATATAGTGAAGGTCTCTTATTGGTGGTAGAAACATATGGGGTAGTAGAAGCAGTGCGGACCGCCATTAGGAGGTCCCCAGTTCAATATGATCCACGAAGATTCCAGACACGACCACGCTCATGTAAGAATATCCAGATTCCCATTACAACGGCAGAAGGGCCAAATATTACATCCAAACCCATCAGGACAACCTCCCAAGCAACAAAAATTGTTAGCCAAGAGCACCCAGTCACCCATGAGGAATCCACCGAGCCACTACCACCCACAACCCCACCATCGCCTCCTAGAGCAGAAACCGTGGAAATCACCTCGACCACTCAACCCACCGAACCAACCTTCATCTTCCGTACTCCCATCTCTAGTTCAACCCTATTCTCCACCTCTGATAACCCAATCTATGAAGCAACCCCCATCACTACACAATATACCGAATCGCTCATAGAGCCTGCCCTAGGACAACCATCCCCCATGCCCTCAGCCATAGGTCATCCTGACCCTAGATCCATATTCAGGGGTTTCCCTGCTACCACGCAACCCTTCATGCCCTCCTCAACTCTACAACCTCAACCCCCGACCTCCATCTCTCCACTTCTCCAATCCCTCCATAACTTCCTTGCTAGAACTTTTCAACCCAGGTCTCAACCATTCCCTTTATTTTCAGCTCCCCACCCCACTTCTCATCTATTCACCACTTTCACACACACACCACCTACCATTCCAATGTATATGGTAGACCCCACACTCGCACCCACTCCTGAAAGTATGGACATTTCACCACCCACGGCACCTCCCCCTCCCCCCACGCTTCCACCTCCTCCCATTCCCCCTCCACCAATTTCACCCACACACACGTCTTCAATAGACACATCATTCACTCTTCCCCTTCCCCAATTCCCTTCCCATGCATCTTCCATTGTAAACACCACCCCCTCATCTATAGGCAATGCATTGGACACCATGCTAGCTTGTATATCAAACTTGAGGAAAGATTACAATCAGCTCCAGCAACAGAATGAACGCCTGCAAGAGCACTCGGAGACACTACAACACCGCCTTGCTGCACTAGAGGAGGAAAATGCTCGCCTCCACACACAATTCCAAACTCTCCAAGAGGCTCATAGCATATTGGAGGTACAGTTGCAGAACACAGATAAGGAAGCAATACAAGTGGTAGAAGGTCACCTACGGACACAGCTGGAACGCAATTCAAAGCTTCAGCAAAATATGGCCCTACTCAAGTGACATCTTGCTGCCGCTCATGAAGAGAATCGACGCCTGCAATTACAAAATCAAGAGAACCTAGAAGCAGCTATCGAAAGCACACCTGGGGCACCCATCAGCCCATCAAAGTTTCAAGCAGTGACCCCCGACAATATCAAGATCATATTGGAAGACTATGCCATGCTGCTTGAAGCACATGACCTGCTATCAGAGGAACTGGGTCAAGTGAAGCAGAAACACCAAAAAGAAACAACAGCAGCCTCTCAAACCACCTCCTCCGTGGCTTCACTTCTCACAGACTCAGAGGCCTTAAAAGATCTCCAGAAACAGGTCACCGAATTGCAAGCACGTCTACTACAATATGAGAGACCACCTTCCCCTCTAGAGGCTCCCACCGACGAAGTAGTACAAATTTCTGTGGAATAGACATTTGAAGAAGAATACGACCCACAACCCTTCCCAGGAGGCCAACAAACGGAAGAAGCTTAGGACACATTCGAGGCACCACGGCCTCCATGGCTACGTCAAGTGGAGGAAATCGGGAGTTCTCACGAAGAGCGCACAGTAGTGCAAAATCAGGCCATGAGGGTCATAGAGGAAACTGTGCTACAATCTGCTTACTTCAAGAACCTGTCATCGAGACGCCTTATCCTCTCATCTGAACTCCAATACAGGCCTTATTATATTATCCTGGCTGATTATAATGCAGAAATACAGAGAGTCACGGGTCAGATTCCTACCTTTGCTACCCAATTTCAACCCGAAGACCTTCCTCTAGAGGCACAAAAAGGCAAAATTCGTCAACCCACCTGGCGGCAGAAACTTCTAGAGACATATCCAGAAATGCTACACACATGGAACAACGCGCCTTTACATCTCCTATACAATCCATGCTACGGTCCAGTTCCACGTCGCAAGTCTTGGAAGGCATTCAATATCAAAGTGCAGAACAACGCGCAATGCAAGGAATGGCTAAACTACCCGTACATTGCGCCACCACAGGGACCACCGTCGGTAGCATACATGATGGGAACAATTCGCCATTGGATGCCGCGATTGAAGCCCATGCCAGATGTAGCAGCTCAAATGATGCTTAAAATTTTAGATATGATGCAGGTAGTCCTGAAAACTTTTAGAAATGCAGCCGCACCACAGGTACGTCTCCCGGGGTTTACCAATGGAAATTATGATTTGGTGTATGACATGAGCACCACCCCCCGTATTCGTGTGGCTTACGCCTGGCATGCACGCATCAAATACCTCCCTGCATGTTACAAACAGACCTTCGAAGAAATGTTCAGATCAGGTTTCTGGGAGTATCACTCGGAGATCTTCGCACCGAAGCCAACACACCTGCTCCATCTCTTTGCTTGTGAACAAGCAATGTACTCTGAGTACTACACCACCCCACAACCAGAGGTCCCTGGCGCAATAAATTGGGATGCATTGGAAGCTGATCTAGCAAGAGGCTTAAGGATAGGAGAACACAAACTTGCCACCAATGTCATCCAATACTATATCGACCACCCGATAGAACAGAGGTCTGTCAGGGGCGACAGACGCTAGGAAGGGGGGCGTGTTGGCATACAAGTCAGATGAAGAGCATACTAGCACAACGGAGGAGTCATGCACAATATGGCAACAAGGCCCAATCATTTTTTCCATGGACCATTTACAACTCAAGTGATTTTAATCACTACACAAACATTGTAAATTCCATTTTTGGTAGAATAGACTCCATTTTGTGCAAGCCGAGGAGTCCTTGAGCTTGAGGAGTATTAGAACTAGCTACATATCAATTTTCATAATTTTTAGACTCTGTTTGAGCCCTCAAATAGGCTCTAGAACCTAATTTTTAAGTAGGCCGGACACTAGGTCTGGACAAGACCAAAGCTAGTTAGAAAACTATAAAAAGAGCTAGAGAGCTCATTTTTGGGGTTAGATTGTTTGTGAATTGATCTTATGTAAGAGACTTTTTGACTAATGCAAAGGACTCCATTGTTCCTCTCCTTGTTCTTGCCTTGTGTGCGCGTGTGTGTGTATGTGTGTGTATGCTTGTGTACTTCTCACTCACACACTTGTGCCTTCACTTGCTCATAGTCTTCATACTAGTCCTCACGTCTTCACGGATTGACAATTATGAGGTGAATCTTCTCACGTTGGTACTCACCATTGTGCTAGAGTGACAGGTATGGAAGCCAAAAGTACCACAAGCTTCCACATAGCCAAAGAGCCAACCACTCTAGATACCAAAATTCAGAAACCACCCAAAGATACACAAGACAGAGCTTATGTCTATAGCACCAAATACTATCCTAAAATGGATCCCTATAAGAAGGATTACATCATTTCAAGATACACGGACTACCTCCAACAGAGACTACATCAACATCCACCAAGAACATTGAAAGCCTCGACATGCAACAACCATGTGCCTTTGGCATAACCTTGTCTTTTGCACCATTCAGGTCATGCATTTCCAAAGTATGCATCAATATAGGGCCACATTACATGGCCGTGCATAGACACAATTAAGGATCCCAGGCACATGCGACACATCTGACATATGTAAAATATTTTATTGATGCTAATACCTTTTTTCTTGTTTTACTCCATTTTTCAACAAAAAAAAGAAGAAGAAGAAGAAGAAGCGGAAGAAGACGAGAGAAATAATAGGATTGTGCATTTGAAGAATCCCCCAGGTGAACCATCAACAAGGATAGCCATCAACAACAAAAGACAAGCTAATGGTCAATCACCATGTTGGAAGCACCACATGAAGAGTTGAAGATCGACCGACCTTTTACCATGGTAAGAATTGCCTACTTGGGCAACAACACAACCATGATAGATTAGGAAACCTCTTCATCGGCATCCCCTTGAGCACTTAGCTCAAGATCCAACTTCTTGCACCATAATTCTTCCAATGCATTTCCCAAGTATGCATGCATAGGGCTACATTACAAGGCCGCGCACAAGGCACATTCTTCTTCAAATCCATGCACTAATGCACTTACCCATTAGTCATTATGGGTCACGAATACTTGGCATGACAACACGAAAAGCCATCTTTGGAAGAACCAAAGGACATCACGGTGCCAACAACAAGACCCAGGAAGAAATCCACCATGAGAGTTGCTCAGAATCAACATTGACAACCTCTTTTGAGTAGCTCACAATTTTTGAAAGCTCACAAAGACACCATCAAGCTGGAATACAAGGAAGAAGTCCATACAAAGGTAGCAATGACAAAATGACGAACCAGAAAAGTACCCAAGCTACAATTGGAAGATGGACCACTCTTGTGGATACATGATGGAGAGTCTCTACACACTACATGGAACAACCACTACAACATGGGTCTGTCTGGGACGACAGACTCTAGAGGGGGGGAGTGTTGACAATCAAGGTCACACACAAGCAGTGAAGCGCATCAATGAAGTGGACACACAAGAAGAAGGATCATGTAGGGAGCTCCAAGAAGCACATGTCAAATTTTCAGAAGAAATCCCTATAAATATAGTGACTTTTGTCACTAAAAACCATTGTAAATACCATTTTCCATTTTTACGACTCCATTTTGTTCAAGCCAAGGAGTCCTCAAGCTTGAGGAGTATTAGAAGTATCATCCTACCAATTTTCATAATTTTTAGATTCCATTTGAGTCCCCAAATAAGCCTTGGAACCTAATTTTTAGCTAGGCCAGACACTAGGTCTGGACAGGGCCAAAGCTACTCAAAAAACTTTAAAAAGGGCTAGAGAGCTCATTTTTGGGGGGAGCTTATTGTAGATTTGAGCTTTGTAAGAGATTTCTTTTGTAATCGAAGTCCTTCCATTGTTCCACTCTTTGCTCTTACCTTGTGCGCGTGTGTGTGTATGTGTGTGCATCCTTCTGTGCTTTCACTCACGTACTTGTGCACTTCACTTGCTCTTGGTCTTCATACCGGTCCTCACATCTCCATGGATTGACATTTACGAGGTGAAGCTCCTCACATTGGTACTTGCCATTGTGCTAGAGTAGCAGCAGGTTGTTGGATGCTTGATTTACTTATGCATTACTTGGCCAAATATTCAGTTTGTTGTCTCACAGATGAGAAAGTTTATGCGTTGCCTAGGAGTCAAGCATTGGCAAGCGGTTAAGCGCATCTTTCACTACTTGAGTGGTACCCGGCTACTTGGGTTGTTTTATCCCAAGGGGGGATGATTACCGCCAGATTTGCATGCTTTTTCTTACTCTGATTGTGCTGGTTGCTATGACACTCGTGTGTCCACCAATGGTTTTTGCTTCATGCTTGGTAGGTGTTGAGAGCAGTATGGGCACCCAGGGACTGACTAGACAAGGAAGCCATCGGAGAGAGTCAGAGCGAGGTGAAGGATTAAGTAGACAAAGCCGTCGACGCAAATCTGGCAGATAGGCCCTTCAAATTTTCCCAAATCAACATCTTTATAACAGTGATTCTTATCACTAACAATCATTGTAAATACCATTTCATATTTTTGTAGCTCCATTTTGTGCAAGCCAAGGAGTCCTTGAGCTTGAGGAGCCTTAGAAGTACCTACATATCAATTTTCGTATTTTTTAGACTCCGTTTAAGCCCTCAAATTGGCCCTGGAACCTAATTTTTAACTAGGCCGGACACTAGGTCTGGACAGGGCCAAAACCTAGTCAAAAACTATAAATAGAGCTAGAGAGCTCATTTTTGAGGTGACATTGTAATTGAAATGAACTTGTAAGAGCTTTTTGAAAGTAATCGAAGAACTCCATTGCTTCTCACTCTTTGTCTTGCCGTGTGTGCGCGTGTGTGTGTATGTGTGTATGCTTGTGTGCTTCTCACTCACGCACTTGTGCCTCAACTTGCTCGAGGTCTTCATACCATCCTCACATCTTCCCGGATTGACATTAAAGGAGGTGCTACTCATCACTGAGCAACACCAAATTTTGGCGCCGTTGCCGGGGATCGAGCTTTGAGGACGAGCGTGTGATGGTAAGACGTAGATTTGGGACGTTGGCATTGTAGGTAACTTCTTCACTTTTCCTTTTTTTCCTTTTCCTTACCTCATCACCATCATCATCATCACCATCTCCCACCTCCATCTCCATCATCGCAAAAATTTCAGTTTTTTACTATATCTCCTTCCTCCTTTCATTTCCCTCATTTCATTTGTGAGAGAGAGCGAGAGAGCGAACTGTTGTGTGCTATTTTCTGCATGCTTTTGGAGTTTCTTGCAGGTTTCAGCATCATCATCCCCTCTAGCACGTCGTGCAGGTACGAAAATGTGCAGAACTGTCTCGCAGTCACCGACTTTTGTCGATCGCGATTGACAGAAATTTTCACCTTTTGGTAAATCTGAGTGCACCACAGTAGACTAGAGACCCTGCACACCACATTTCCACAAAATTTTTTGAAAAATTTGCAAAATTTTTGTCCATCGCGATTGACAGCTCTGTCCGTCGCGATTGACTGCCTGTCCATCGCGTTCGACACCCGTCCGTCGCGATTGACTGCCTGTCCATCGCGATCGACACCCGTCCGTCGCGATTGATTGCCTGTCCGTCGCGATCGACACCCATCCGTCGCGATTGACTGCTTGTCCATCGCGATTGATTGTCTGTCCATCACGATTGACTGCCTGTCCATCGCGATTGACTCCTGTCCATCGTGATTGACTGCCTGTCCATCACGATTGACTGCCCTATCCATCGCGATTGACAGCCAATTTTAGCCAATTTTTTAGGGTTTTTAATTTAAAGAGTTTGGCTAATTTTGGGCATGAACATTTTACTCTAGAGCACATAAGGAGGCCATAGGAAAACAACTGGGGAAAAACCTGTTGCACAGTGATCCTGTTTGAACCCTGTTTTAACCCTAGAACCCTGAACGGTCATAACTTTTTCATACGAAATCCATTTTTTGAGCTTTAGGGCTTGTTGGAAAGCTCGTGGCATATACTACACGCCCTCAACTGTTTTTTATAAAGAGAATGCGTTGATTTTCAGATAGGGTATTTTGAAGTTGACCATACCCAGGGGGATCAAAGTCAGGGGTCTTAAGAATTGTTCTCCTAAAAATCACTATGCAAATTAGTATTTGTGCTACAGGAATGAAAATCATTGGTTCTGTCTTTGAAATTTAAATCTTAAAGCTAACTTTGGAACTCTTACAGATCTATTGAGAGCATCGAAAGGCATTCTAAGCAAGTGTAAGTGCAAGCTTGGGAACACACTTCCTGGGCATTCAAGGGCTACCAAGCAGGAAACAAAAGGTTGGAAATTTTCAACCCCCTCTGTCAATTCCTAGCTTATGCTAAGAACAACTAGTGGTAGGAGTGGACCAAGACGGCATTAGGTACTTATCAAGTTGAAGAATACCTAAACATTCAAGTTCAAGTTGACGACATAATCTTTGTACGATCGATAACCTTGAAGGAAAGAATCTAACGTGGAACGATCAACTTACACTGCGAAAATTAACTCAAATATTCCTGACGACGTGATTTCTGACAAGAGCATAAACACGGTAACCACTAAAAAGAATCAAGTAACTGATACAAAAGAACTCAGCAACGAGGTTGTACTTGGGCAAATTTGGGTGATTCAATTAGGCTTATGAACCTTAGATCAGGGCGACATCTTGGGAGAGAAAAACAAAGTCTTAGGTCTTCAGAGGCTAGTGTCAACCACACTGCTAGGTCTTGGGCCCAGCAGTTGAGCCACCACTCATACTACCCTAGCTCTGAGACAAGTGAATCAGAGATGTCTCAAGGCATGGATGGACCTACGGGAAGTTCAGGAGTGCCATACTTGCACATCCCAAGCTCATGGAATTCAAAGAGACAGAAGTAGAGATAGGCCAGAAGTAAGCTTTGCTAACCCAGGGGGCAGAGAAAGAACGCGGATGGAAACAAATAGGATGGAACCTGAGATACATAGAGCTCACAGGAATCAAAGAAATGCGGATGAGTTCTCTCTACCATGACCTAGAGAGCACACAAGGGCTTTGAGGCCAACTCAGCTAGTTAAGTCCATGAAAAATTACTTTGATGGCACAGGAGACCCATACGATCATGTGGCCGAGTTTAGGCAAGTCTTGAGAGCAGAACAAGTGGAGGACCTATTCACACAATATAATGCCTTTGGTCTAACCCTTAGGAACACAGCCCTTACGTGGTTCCAACCATTGAATGAGAGACAGTTTAGGAGCATAGACCAACTCCTAGAGGCTTTCATTATTGAATTCTCTAAGAGTGGCATAAGGCATAATACCTCCTCATTGATTCACAGCTTCAAGCAAACCCCTCAAGAGACTGTGAGACTTGCTGGAAGAAGATTTAGGCAATATCTTGAAAGATGCCCTGTTTCGGAGCTCCCCACACCAGCTAAGCAAGTGGCTTTATTCTTGGATGGATTGCTAAGTACAAAGTTAAGATCCTATGTGTACTTGAAGGACCCTAGGACCATAGAAGAGTGTGTACGCATGTGCATTGACATCGAGGACAACCTAGGGGAGGAGTTAGAGCTTTCCAAAATCTACAAAGATTCTGATAGTGCCTCTAGCCTCTCTTCCACGCAATCCACATCAATTGAGGAACTTGTAGAGAAAGTAGCTCAGAAATTAGGTGTCACTAGCAAACAGATCCCAAGGTTTGCCCCTGGGAAAAGATGTTATACTTGTGGTGGCGACCACATGGTGAATGTATGTCCCATTATGGCTCAACACCAAGTAAATCCTAGTAGCCAGTACTGCACCATAGAACGGAGGTACACCAATCACACCGCGCAAGATTGCCCCTACAATAAGCAAACCGTTAGGCAAACCTACCCTCAGCCATACCCTCAACAAGGCAGATACCAGAACCAATACCCACCACAACAGTATGCTAGGCCTCAACAAACCTACCAACCACAATACCAAGCCCAGCAAAGGCCTCAGCCTGTGTTAGCACAACAACCCCCTGCCCCAGCTAATGTGATCCCAGTAAAATATGAAGCTACAGAAGAGAACCTGAATAGAGCTATAGTCCCTGTAACACCAGTGCTTTCAGAAAGCGATCCCAGTGACCATAGCTTCGATTCGACACATGTTGATAGTCCCCAGGCTTACTACATGCAATCTCCTGAACATGGTGAGTCTTACTATAGTGAAGAGCCAAATGAACCTAGTTGGGAATCAGATTACACAAATGTCATGTATGCAAACCCCAACCCTAGACCCCTACCTAGGCAAGTAAGACCCCCATTCCCTAGAGGACCATGCTATAGATGTTAGGGAGATCATCTCATTCGTGATTGTCCCTTGCCTCCACCTACACAACCCCAGTCAGTAACGATCCAAGGCTATTGTCTAGAGTGTGGAAAGGAGCATCTCTTGCGAGACTGCCCTAAAAATCCTAATAATATGCCAAAAATCACTCCTATTAACGTTATTGGGTTAGTGGTAGACTCCATAGGAAGTGTGACGTCCACCGCACCAGTACAGGTAGTGACTAGAGCTCAAGCATTGCAGCAAAACCAAGGGGTAGGTCAGGATAAGAGCCCAGATGTTAGTGAAACTGAGAGCATAACCAAGAAAAGGACTAGAGCTTGGCGAGATAGTCGTGAAAGAATGAAAAGGAAATGGGCAAAAAAGATGAGTGAACTCAAGGAAAGCCTCAAAGAAACAAAGGCCAGGATAACTGAACTCACATCTCAAACTCCCTCTCACACTACTCCACCTCCAGCAGCCCCAACTCCATCGGACCCGCCACCTTCCAGGCCGCCTCAACTAATACCACCACCCCCTAGAGTAGGATCAGTCCTAGCAGATCCCACTCCCGAGGACCTTAATATGATGCTTAAAGCCTATCAGGCCAGAATCCAAGAAGGGCCAAACGTAACTGATCATGAAAAGTGTTACCCTAGAGCAGAACTAGAGCTAGAACGAACCAAAATTTGTGCTAAGATGGTGGAATTGGCTCAGACCATGTTTGAAGCCAGTCGCCTATTTAACATCTCTAGTTCAGCAAAGACACAATTGCACTTTGATGGACTATTAGAAAGAATAGAGAAGCTGATTGCACAATCAGAAAAGGAACCCGCCTCTCAACATAAGAACAAGGCAAGTGAAGGAGCAAGTCTTCCTGCCCAGGAAGCCTATGTGCCTGAAGCCTATGTGCCTAACTCTACGGAGCGAGACACATCGTCTTCTATGAATCGATTCACACCAGAATTCCTACGAGAGATTCAAGAAGAAAATGGGCTAAAGAAAGTGAAGTCCCTCCTCCCATTGAACTTGTGGATGACGCACATGACCAATTCCCACAAGACATCCCATCCATTTATGAGGAGCAGGAGAGCACCCAATCTCAGGAAAGATTAGAATTTGAGTCTAATTCTTTACAAGAATTACCCCACTTCATAGGCCCATGGGAAGCTAAATCTACTTGTATGAGAGCACCCACGGTCATGGTAAGAAACGAAGACTCGATCATACCTAGGAACACAGAGGTAGTGAAAAACACTAAAGTGCAGTGCAATCTCAAGTTAGAAGAGCTACTCAAGGTTAGACCTGAATTATGGAAACATGTAGCCAAACAAGTACTAGAGATAGCAAAACCTCGTTCACAGGTAGGATCCCAGAGAACGGTGCCAGAAATACCCTTGGATAAGATAGGAGACATGTGTGAAGGTGAAGAAGGGAACACCTATCTTCCCATTACCTACCAGGGACACACCACCAAGGCAATTTTGGACTCAGGTGCAGGAGTTGCAATTGCCACCACTTCCCTATGGAAGCGTTGGGGAAAACCAGCACTCAGGCCCACAAGGATGAAATTGCAAATGGCTGATGGTCACATAGAGAGACCCTTAGGCTTGTTAGAGGGAATAACTCTCACTACTTGTGGTGTTGAGTTTGAGCACACTTTCGCCATATGTGACTCTAGCAAGAACCATGCCTATGAGATGATTCTGGGACGACCTTTTATGCGACAGTTGCAAGTGGTACAGGATTGGGAACCAATTCTTTGTACCTACAACACTTAGGTGTTACGACCAAAGTGAATCTCAAAGATTACTCTCATAGAGACATTCCCCCTATCCAATGGAATCCCATCCATAGAGCCAAAGATGATACGGAATCCGTGCATTCCATAGGATCAGGATCCTCATGGATGCATGAAGACACCCACTTATGGATGTGCAAAGTAGTAGTAGAAGAGGAGAAAAGAGAAAAGGCCAGAGATATAGGTGCAAAAGAAACCTATAGATCAATCCAAGACCCAGCCTATGCACCTGTAGTATTTCCTGACGAAGAATTTGAACCCCACGGCTGGGCAGAAATCCTAGCAACAATGGATGTAGCCATCAACGAAGAACAATGGACACCCCACTGTGATGAGGATGGCTATGACATTTCAGTCTTCTCCATAGAGCCAATCATGGGAGAGGCAGTATTAGAAGAATGCGAACCTAACCCTGATGCATTTGAGGATGCGAGTGACTCCGATCTAGAGTCAATCATTATGGACCCACCTTTTGCATCAGATGAAGAATACTTCCATGAAGTAGAATTTCAACCCCAGAGGTATGGAGAGCTTACAAGTGATGTAAGACTAGCCACACATGTGACCCTAAAGGAAGAAGGAAAGAAAAGAAAGAAGAGAGAAGTCACACCAGAAGAGGAAGAATCTTTGTTTGAGGTCCCAGAAAATTTTAAGAAGTATGAGATAGATGGCAGGAGAGTCATGATCAGAATGCCTAAACGAGAGGTGCAATCCGGGGAGGCCTATGATAACAAAGAAACCACCAAGAAAATAGTGGTAGCCATAGAGGAAGGAGAAGAGAGATGCACTTACATCGGACACGACCTGACGGAAGAAGAAGAGCAAGAATTGATAGCCTTGCTAAGAGAATACAGAGATGTGTTCGCTTGGAGTTACAAGGACTTGAAAGGTGTGGACCCTGACATATGCTCACACACCATCCCCATGACCTCAGATGCCAAACCCTCTAAGCAAAAGCCATATACATACAATGATAATTACGCTGCCAAGATCAAGGAAGAGATAGATAGACTGGTCGAAGCTGGATTCATCTATGAAATTGAGCACACTGAATGGGTATCCCCCATTGTAGTGGTGCCCAAAAAGAATGGTAAATTACGTGTATGCATTAACTTAAAGAAGGTCAATGCAGCCACAATCCGAGATAACTATCCGCTTCCCATCACAGAACATCTCTTAGAAAGAGTAGCAGGCAAGGAAGTGTACAGCTTCCTTGATGGATTTTCGGGCTACAATCAAGTAGCCATAGCTCCAGAGGATCAGCATAAGACAGCTTTTGCCACTGAATGGGGCATATTTGCCTTTAGAGTAATGCCATTTGGGCTTACCAATGCACCAGCTACCTTCCAGAGGCTGATGTGCCATGTATTTAAGGAGTTCCTGAGGAAGAATTTAGAAGTCTATGTTGATGATCTTTGTGCTCATTCCAACATCATACAAACCCATATCCCTGAACTCAGACAAATCTTTGACAAATGTAGAGAATATCAAGTCTGCCTGAACCCAGAAAAGTGCGTCTTTATGGTCAGGCAAGGCAAGATTCTAGGACACATAGTGTCAAAGAATGGCATATCCACTGATGAAGAGAAAGTGAGAGCCATATCCGAGTTACCTAGGCCAAAGAATGTCAAGGAAGTACAGGCTTTCATGGGGCATTGTGGTTACTACCGCCAGTTCATTCACATGTATGCTATCATTGCAAAGCCCATGTACAGACTTCTGACTAACTTTGAGTGGACTGATGAATGAGAGAATTCCTTCCAAGAGCTTAAACGAAGATTATGTTCGGCACCAATCTTAACCTCACCAGATTGGAATAAGCCCTTCCATGTTCATGTGGATGCATCCAATTATGCCATTGGGTGTGTGCTTGCTCAACCTACTGGTGAAGGTAATATGGATCTTCCCATTGCCTATGCGAGTAGACAATTGAATGCAGCTGAACGAAATTACACCACTACGGAGAGAGAAGGCTTAGGCATGGTATATGCAGTTAAGAAATTTAGACACTATTTGCTTGCCAACAAGTTCAAATTTCTTACTGACCACCAAGCATTGTTATATCTCGTGAACAAGCCATGCAATACAGGAAGATTAGTAAGATGGTTTCTCTTACTAATGGAATATGACTTTGAGGTAGTGGTGAGAAAAGGGAGGACTCATTTGAGAGCAGACCATCTCTCGAGGCTCACATCTGGAGAAGCCCCACAAGGAGTGTCAGATGACCTTCCTGATGCTTACTTGTTTAATTTGGAAGTGGTGCCGTAGTGGGCTAAGTCATTAGTGCCAGTATTGATGTACGGGCCTAATCACCCAGTAATAGCCACACAGGATAGACAGGTAGTAAAAGCCCAAAAGTACCACATCATGGCTGGAAGTATGTACAAGCACACAGATCAAGGGATCTTGGCTTGTTGTGTGGAAGAGGATGAATACGCTAAATGGTTGCAATTAGCACATGTAGGTGCATTAGAGCAACACTATTCAAAGCAACGAACCCTACAGACACTCAAGAGACTCGGAGTGCATTGGCCGACTATGGAAGCTGATGTCCAAAAGTTGTACAAGGAATGCCCAATCTGCTGCACTAAACCACCTGTGGAACATGCCACTCTTTATCAAGTGTCCATAGTGCCGGATTGGAGTGAACCACTAGTATCCTTCTTGAGGACGAAAACATTCCCTCCAGACATGACTCTGGCTAGGCAAAGGAGTTTAGAACAAGAAGCCCAAGATTACTCACTCATTGGTGATAATCTATACAAACGTGGTAAAGACGGTTACCTGAGACTATGTGTCCATGGAAGTGAATATCTCAAGATCTTGGAAACCGCTCACCAAGGTGTAGCAGGAGGACACTTTGGACCAGATCGGGTGATCAAGGCAATACTATTTGCGGGCTTCTGGTGGCCGACCCTTCACATGGATGCACATACCTATGTGAAACAATGTGATGTCTGTCAGAGAACTCAATATCCTATACGTAAAGATGAGATGCCATTGAAACCTATGATGGGTGGACGTGCATTTTCTAAGTGGGGAATAGACTTCGTAGGTCCT
Organism: Ceratopteris richardii; assembly: GCA_020310875.1. Lineage (NCBI taxonomy): Eukaryota > Viridiplantae > Streptophyta > Polypodiopsida > Polypodiales > Pteridaceae > Ceratopteris > Ceratopteris richardii. The sequence goes on along the minus strand of CM035424.1, from coordinate 142,384,373 downwards.
ATTAGTCCCCCAGCTAAGGGTTCCCATGCAGAATATATCATTGTTGTGACATACTATCTAACAAAGTGGATGGAGGTAAAGGCCACAACGAAGAACGATGCTCGAACAACAGCTAAGTTTTTATTTGAGAATGTGTTCACTAGATACGGGCTACCTATAGAGCTAGTTAGTGATAGAGGCACTCACTTCTTGAATGAAGTTATTGAAAATCTGCTCCAAGAATTCTTGGTAGTACATAAGAAGTCTGCCCCCTATCACCCTCAAGCAAATGGCCAGGCTGAGAGCACCAACAAGATCTTATGCAATGTACAGACAAAATTAGTGAACAATAAACGCTCTGATTGGGACAAACAGCTACACCATGCTGTTTGGGCATACCGAGTCGCCTACAAGACGGTGCTCCAAGCCACCCCCTTTCAGATGGTGTTTGGCCAGAATGCAGTGCTACCATTGGACTTCCTAATACCTACACTGAAAGTAGCACAAGAGCATGAATGGACGGGTCATGAACTCTCCTCTAGACTTTTTGACCTTGAACGATTAGGAGAAACAAGACTGAGAGCGGCTGCAGGGATATATGCAGCTAAGAAACGACAGAAGGCATACTTTGATGCCCACGTTAAGGATAAAGGTTTGAAGGCAGGCGACCTAGTACTATTATACACGTTGAAACAACATGCGAGGAAACTGGAGAAGAGAGGCTACGGACCCATGATCATTAATAGAATCTCAACGAGTGGGGCGGTACAACTAGCCACCTTAGAAGGTGATATTCTTCCGAGCTACATAAGCGGATGGAGGGTCAAGCTGTATCAGGAACCTCTCACAGAGGAAATGCTAAGTCGACTCAATACTGCTGAGAAACGCAAAGAAGAAGAAAAGTGAATTCGAGAAGAAGCTCAAGCAGAAGCCTTAGAGCGCATACGGAGAATGAAATTAAGAAGACAAGGTAGAGAGCAACCTGTGCCAGATGCATATGAAGATCAAGGATATCACGTGGCTATGTGTGAAGTTTCAGGCATCAGCTCCCATAGGATAATTGTCTTACTGTAAGAGCCTTGATTGACTCAGGTCCAGCCACTAGTGCTGTTAAATTGTCTTACTGTCAAGAGTTTCAATTAACTGTCAATCCTATAGAAGCATATCTCATAGGATTGGGAGGTGTGGAAACCCCTTGCATGGGCGAGGTGGATCTTCCCATCTACATTCAAGACGAAGTAATGACAGTCAAAGTACTAGTGTGTCAAGATGAGGACCTCACTGAGCCTCTGGTCTTGGGTCAGAACTGGATCTATGATCATGCGGTCAACCTAAACCTAAGAAGTGGACTTCTTCAGGTATGGGTAAATCATAGTCGAATTACAGTTGAATTGGAAAATGAGGCACTCAAGGAACTAGGTAAGGCACGAACTCCTGGTCCTTCCAGGGGTGCACATGAAGTTGACAATGCTATTCTTGTCCAAAAATGTATGATGCAGAAAGAGGATTGTCTCAACAACGGAGTCAAGGATAAGAAGGCACTTCCTTCTGTTCCAAAGGCCAGAGGGATGCAGCAACCAAAGGCAGATCGAATACAGAAGGAGAAGAACACTACCTATACTGGAGGCCAAAAAAAGGAGCAAGGTAGATTGTTTCAGCCGATGAAACAAGTATGGAGGCGAAAAGGCGAGCACCCTGTTCCGACCAGGCCAACACCACGGCCTAAACCCCTTATTAGTAATCAACAACTCGACACTAATAAGAAGTCCTTCATACATTCTTCTACGAAAGTAAAGTCTATTTGGGTACCCAAGAAGTCAATGAAGGCAAGCCCACAATCACGACAAATCTGGGTGCCTAAGGCTTGCTTGCGGGCTCAAATAGCTACACCAAGGCCAAACCCTGTACAACATGTTTCACTCACTCAAACATCTGAGGCCCACTCTTACACATCACGCACGAACACGTATTCTTCCATGAGCACAAGTAGAATCACTTGCAAATGGGTCCCTAAAAGCCCCATTTTTCAAGTAAATACCCCTATCACACTCTCCAGAGTCTCCACAAAGTCAAGATCAAAACATATCCATTGCATTTGGCAACCTAAAACTTGGAATAAACCCCCCGACCCCAGTTGTAAATCCATGTCCACCTACTAACTACGTCACTCTCACACCACATCATTCCGCTTAGTTCTTAGGTCTACTCAATTCCTAACTACACACACAAGCAACGAGCACTTATTAACCTACTAATCTCTCCCGGACCTCATGTTAATGTTGTAACGGGGACACGGTGTCATTTTTGTGTCCATTGCAATGTTAACATTTATTCATATATTCTCACAGAACCGGCTGCGAATTTTTCAACATGGCTGAAGCAGCAGGAACTAGCTCTCAAACAGAAACGAGCCAGCAAGTGGTGGACTTAGACAGTTTACCCGTTTTGCCTGAAACAAATGAAAGACCATAAGAATTGCAGGCCATCAAAATCATACCTATAGCGGACCCTCCTAGTGGCCATACCATGCCCGTAGGAAAAGCTTCCCACTGGTTTAGTGAAGTGGCAGGACCCTTGGGAGAGGGAACATACCTATGGGAATCAGAGTTGGACTTCAATGGGAAGCAAGGTAAATACCATTTCTTTACAAGAGAATTCGAGAAGTTACAAAATGCAGAAGGTCTACGTTCGGTATGGGAGAAGGCAGGATTGAATGCATATTTCAGCGCACGGCTCCCAAAGCCTGACTTCATGCGATGCTACTATCTCATCAACACCTTGACCCCAAACAAGAACCCAAAAGGTGCAAGCTCATTTCTGATCCCATCTCTAACAAAAGGAAATGAGCTCAAGAGGTTTAGGTTATCCAACAACTTGGTGAGAGAGGCCCTAGATATGCGCGGAATGCATATTCCTACAGAGAAGGAAACCCTAGTGCCGGATTACATGAAGAATCGAAGCCTCACCAAACTCAAGGACATGGTGTCCATGACGCCTAATGTTGCAATACACCTTCGCATGTGCATGCAACACTTTGCTTTTCCTGCCCAAGATAGATTCACCATGCCGCCCAAAAAGATTTGGTTTAGTTTGTATCTGGCAGAGACACAGAGCCTCACCATCAACTTGCCCCAGTGGATAATTGATCAGATACACCTAGCTCACAAACGATGGCCGCGGAAACAGATTTTATATGGATGTTGTGCTCTGACGAGAATAATTTATAGGTGTTTGGCTTATGACATCCCTATTCAACGGGCCCTAATGTGGAATCGTGTAGAGCGGTTTAGAGGCAGGACATCCACTGGACCCCCTTCTAAGAAGATGAGAGGTATTGTCCAAGTCCCTTGTGCTCAACCACGTGGAGCCACCCTAACACCAGACGTCACCCCTCCACCCCAAAGAGTCCGACCATTCACACTCCGACTTCCAAGACGCAGCACCGATGGTTCTACCTTGATATTCCCTCCCATCCCAACCAATCTTGAATTTCCCAGTGGTGCACCTTTGGAAGAACTCACGAATGAAGATTTCGAACAATTATTACAAGATGTAGAGCTGGAGGCAAAAGAGGCACAACAAGTGGAGAATGTGCAAGCACAGGCAACAACCTCCCAAGTACCTGTCACCACAGTTGAAGTGGAGGAAGAGAATGAGGAAGATGAAGAACAGGAGGAAGATGAGGAGGATTGTGATCAAGAGCATCATGATGAGCAACAAGAAGTGCCAAAAATTGTAGGTGCACCTGCATATACAGCTCAACTACAAAGGTTATACGACACAGTCAAAGCAGTGCAAGAACGGCATCAACTCTCTCTTGTGTCAGGTCAAGCTTTGATGCAAGAAATGCTATCAGATGATGGGGTGGATCAACATTTCATTGACACCCTCAAATTAGTGTCAGAGTCTTTAGGAGTTCCGGAGGCTATCCACACTGCAGTCCGCCAGTCCGTGAGGTATGACAAACGCAGAGTTGACACATTACCACGAGCAGGTAAGACTATCAGGATACCTGTCACAGAACAAGAAGTACCCATTGAAACCACAGCTACACCCACCACCACCATTGACCTCTCTGCTGAAACCTTCGTTCAGACATCACCCATCTCACCCCAGCATCCCCCATCACCACCTTCTCCACCCCCACCACCACCTCCCACCATGGAAGAAACGACAGTCATCACCTCTACCTTCACTCATAACCCATCCTCATTCACATCATTCTCATTTCGAGAACCCACCTCACAAGACACCCTCTTCTCCTTCGTCACCAATCCCTTGTACGCTTCAACCCTTCTATCCTCCGAACCCATAACTGGCCATCCCATAATCCCAAATGTGGTTGGAAACCCGGCTCCCACAGAAGGCACCCTGTGTTTCCCAGCCTATCCCCCAATACGGGTACCTCCATTCCATGACCATCATTTCCCATCTGGCCCCTACACCTCTTTCCACCTGACCTCACCACCCCAATACCCGCCCTTTGTGGAGCAGTTTATCCGCTCTCCAATGTTTCAGAGGCACATTTCCCCGATGTTCGCAACGACATCAATTTACACGAACACCACACTCACTTCACCTACCTTACCCACCTACATGGTAGCCCCTGTACACACCACTCTGTCTGACCCAATGGACATTTCACCCACCACAGCACCTCTCCCCACGATTCCACCATCTCCCCCTCCCTTACCCCCCACCTCGCCACTCACCACATCATTGGCACACACAACATTCACTACCTCCCTCCCCAATCCCACCTCCCCTGCATTCCAAACTTTTTCCCTTGCATCTCATAATGCAAATAGCACGTTCAATACATAACTTCAGTGTGCACATCAACTACACCAAGAATACCATCAATTGGAAGACCGCATTGCTGCCCTCCAGGCAGAATCTCAGCGTCTGCAAGCGAGAGTCACCACTCTTGAAGCTGATTACCAAACGCTCCTAACAGAGCATACCACCTTACAGCAGGCTCACTCTGAATTGGAATCAAAGACATCGATAGTAGATGATCAAGCAGTCAAGGAACTAGAAACAGTGCTCCAAGCGCAAATGATATCTAATGCTACACTCAGACGCAACCTTGGGCTATTAAGGAAGCATATGGCAGCAACATTAGAAGAGAACAAGAGGCTTCAACAAAAAAATCAAGACAACTTTGAAGCGGCTATGGAAGGAACGACAGGAGCAACCATTAGCCCTACCAAGTATAGAGCGGTCCCATCGGAAGACATTCGTATCTTACTTGAGGAGCATGCAAATTTCTTGGAGTCATATGAAAATTTAGAGACTGAATGTGCAGACCTAAAGAAATAGATAGCCAGTGCCCCCACAGCTCAACAGGAGCCGATAGTCTTGCAACACTCTCCAGAAGAATTAGAGACGCTCAGGAAACAGGTGACCGAACTCCAAGCACGTCTCTTACCATATGAAAGGCCACCCTCGCCAACTGAAGAACCAGAACCTGAAACAGTGGTGGAAATCCCCGTTGATGACAGCTATGAAGAGCCATATGAGCCGATGCCAACACCTGGTGGTCGAACTACAGAGGAAAGACAAGACACTTTAGAAATTCAAGTTCCAAATTCGGTCAAAAGGGTCGAGAAAGTGGGTAAGACACATGATGATCGTGTGGCCGTGCAAATGCAATCTCTCACAAATCTGGAAGAAACTGTCCTTCGGTCTTCTTACTTTCAAAACCTATCCCATCAACGGTTAATCACAACATCAGAGTCACAATACATGCCTTATTTTGTCTTGCTACATGATTATAATGCAGAAGTCAAAAGATATACAGGGAAGGAGCCCACATTCGCCACTCAATTTGAGCTAGGGGATTTACCGACAGATGCACGTGCTGGCTCGATCTTCCAACCTAATTGGCGTGCACGTCTACTAACCGATTACCCAGAGATGATGAGCACCTAGGCAACCATGCCACTATATATCAAGTATAATCCATGCTATTGCCCAGTGGTACGTCGCAGATCCTGGCAAGCATTTGCAATCAAGGTACGCAACAATAAAGAATGCTCGGCTTGGGTTAACTATCCATATTTTGCTCCGCCTCGAGGGACCCCAACCGTAGCCTATATGATATCAACAATTCGACACTGGTCTACTCGTCTAAATAATGTACCCGACATAGCTGCAAAAATGTGTATGAAAATATTCGAGCTCATGACCATTCTCTTCAAAACCTTTCGGAAGGTACAAGCTCCATACATCTCTGCCCCTGGATTCTCTCAAGGTAACAAGGATTTAGTCTACGACATGAGCCAGACCCCCTCGGTCACTATAATCTTTGCTTGGCATGCACGAATAAAGTACTTACCCGCATGCTTCAAGCAGAGATTTGAGGAAATGTTCTCTACGGGATTCTGGGAATATCATTCAGAAATTTTCATCCCCAGACCCACACATTTGCTACATCTATTCGCAGTCGAACAAGCGATCCATGCAGATCAGTTACGTCTGCCACATCCGGACATTCCAGGACCAATTGATTGGGATCATATGATGACAGACTTGGCCAGAGGACTACGCATACAAGAACATCAGCTTGCCACTCAGGTTGTGGAATATTACATCCAACACTCCCAGCAACAAGGGTCTGTCAGGGACGACAGACGCGAGAGAGGGGGGGGTGTTGAGAGCAGTATGGGCACCCAGGGACTGACTAGACAAGGAAGCCAGCGGAGAGAGTCAAAGCGAGGTGAAGGATTAAGTAGACAAAGCAGTTGACGCAAATCTGGCAGATAGGCCCTTCAAATTTTCCCAAATCAACATCTTTATAACAATGATTCTTATCACTAACAATCATTGTAAATACCATTTCATATTTTTGTAGCTCCATTTTGTGCAAGCCAAGGAGTCCTTGAGCTTGAGGAGCCTTAGAAGTACCTACATATCAATTTTCGTATTTTTTAGACTCCGTTTAAGCCCTCAAATTGGCCCTAGAACCTAATTTTTAACTAGGTCGGACACTAGGTCTGGACAGGGCCAAAACCTAGTCAAAAACTATAAATAGAGCTAGAGAGCTCATTTTTGAGGTGACATTATAATTGAAATGAACTTGTAAGAGCTTTTTGAAAGTAATTGAAGAACTCCATTACTTCTCACTCTTTGTCTTGTCGTGTGTGCGCGTGTGTGTGTATGTGTGTGCATGCTTGTGTGCTTCTCACTCACGCACTTGTGCCTCCACTTGCTCGAGGTCTTCATACCATCCTCACGTCTTCCCGGATTGACATTAAAGGAGGTGCTACTCATCACTGAGCTACAGTAGCTCATGTATATCTTGGTTGGGTAAGAAGCAGTCTACGGTGGCCACTTCCAGTTGTGAGGTTGAGTATAGGGTAGCTTTCACAGCATTTGTTGAGTGTGTGTGGCTCAGATGCCTTATGGCTGATTTGGGTGTTGGTCAGTCTGCTGCCACCACCATCTTTGCTGACACTCAGAGCGCATTGACAGTTGTGAGGAACCCTGTGTTCCATGCTCGCACTAAGAACATTGAGGTGCATTATCATTATGTCAGGGAGAGGTTCTCTGCTGGGGAGATCAGCTTTGCATATGTGCCCATGCAGGAGAACATTGCAGACCTTTTCATGAAGGCTCTGCCTAGGGAGAAGTTTGAAACTTTCTGCAAAGCTTTGGGTTTACTTCCTTTTGTGGATGGATTCCACATAGCTTGGCACTTCCTTATACATGAGTGCCAGTTCCTTGTTCACGGCATCACTTCCAGGGGGGGGTCTGTTGATATATTTAGGTAGTGATGTGTGTGAACATCATGTTCATCTATTCATGATCTTAGAAGCTATTTAAATCAACTCAAGGAGACAAATTGTGCATAAACATTAATTTTGTATGATATGGACAAACAAATAAGATCTATTATGGTATACTCATGTCTCTAGACTTATATTTTTTATCTTTAAGAATTAAGAACCATATTGAGACTATTATATATTAAGATAGGGTGCTTAAAGGAATGAGTGCTAAGTCTTGTGTATATCATTTTTATTAGTATTTTTTATTCACTTATTTATCCCTCTAAAACATAACTTAACTATTTCATTGACGGAATCTTTAATATGAAAGCTTTATATAAGTGGATTAGTGATCTTCATTAATGTTTGCTATTTTCTTTTTAAAATAATCAAGTAGGGTCCCTTTGAATTGCACTACCACTTTTTCTCTTTGATTATTAATGCAACCATGATACACCTCCTCCACATCCATTCCCTTGTCTCCTTGTGTTCTAGCATGTATAAGAGTTTGAAAATTTTATCTAACATGTATACTTGCATACTAACATGTACCAAAATGATCTTTTTTTGTATACATGTGTTAAAATCAAATATATAAATACCATAAGTTAATGAAATCTTTAGGTCGCTTTGGCAGAGTGGTTAAGGTGTGTGCCTGCTAAGTACATGGGGTTCCCCTGCGAGAGTTCGAATCTCTCAGGCGAAACAACCAATAGTTTTGTGTTAGTGTTGTTTACAGGAAAACAATATAACTTGTTTATTGTTATGAGACCCCATCATGCATGCGTTTTGAAATGTAAATAATTCAAAGCATGCAATAAATGAGCATTACAAGGAGGTTGGTTAAGTCTCATCCTATTGGTGGAAGTATGGACTCACATTAATTTCTTTATTTCCATCAAAACATGGGAATTCAAGAGTGAACAAATGGTGGGGCAATGAGGGAGAACCAATAGGCAAATTTATCAAGAGGTTTCCAAACTTTGCACCATTTCTACACTCTCAATATTCTAGAGCACCTCATCTTTGATTGCATTCCACACACCACAAAAGGTTGGCTATAATTTGAACCTTGTGGTTATACTCTAGGAGAATATCCCTTGTTCTATGCTTCACGAATCTATGCCTTCTTTGAAGAACATTTTCATACTCCAAAATGGTGTATAGAATAATCATTTCAACATATGTTTGTGTGTGTTTCCTTGAGCCATATGATCGATCTATGTAGATCATGGTTACGCTCTTCTCATTATCACCTCATAACATGCTTGAGTAGACCATGAAGAGTTAAAATTGATAAATTAAAGTTTCCAATACCTTCATAATTATAAGAGGACCATGATTTCTATAATGAAGTTTAGTGTCGTAGAGTTGCAAGGAAATGAAAAGTCTCACTTATTTGCTTCAAGGGGGTGTCTCGAAACGCATAAAGATAGAGATAGAATTACCTACTTGGTCAAGGCTACATAGATCACACATTGCAAGCGGTAAGCATAAGGAAAATTTGAAAACGGATGCTCACTTTACCTCTTATCAAAATTTAGCCTTCCTTCTTGCATACTCATTTACATGTAAGATAAATGCAAAATCTCTCTTATGGAAAGATCTTCTACTATGTGAATCCTATGATATATACATATGTTGATATCTTTGAATGTAGTGTTCATTCCATACCTCCAACACATCCTTCCAACCATAGGCAAGCCTTCAAAGAACATATTCAAGATGATGATACCATATTCAAGTCATAGCAAGCATTCAAAGAACACAAAAAACGCACCCAAAAAGAAAAAATAAAATCAAGATGATGATACTTTTATCAAGTGAAATAAGCATCTACATAATAAGAAAGAGGTTGGGCTAGTTTTAGTTACTAATAATGAGCTACTTAACTTATTCTAGGAATTTTTATAGAATTAGAATGAGCTCAAAGACTCATTTCCATTAAAAATTTCTCTTCTTAGCTATTAGCTACAAATACATCATGGTCATCTAGTGAGATTAAAAGAGAAAGACTTCTATGTGGGCATCTTGTAATCTTCTTCTCCTTAATTCTTACCGACTCCTCATATTTCTATGTAGATACTGTGGTTTTTATTACCCAAAACCCCCCATGTCACTTTCTCTCATCTTTTTGATACAATGAAAGAGGAAGATTTATTTGGCATATTTATCTTCATAATTTGTGGCATCCTTAAATTCCTCTTCTTGTGATTGTTGTGCCAGTTACATGAGGAGTTGATTCCACTAGATACCTTTGGAATTGTTTGGCATGTGTACCATGCTTGATTCCATTTAATTGACTTTGCATGCCACCAACCTTTCCATGAGTGTGGATGTGATTGCATAGAGTATTTTAGAATTTTCTTCAAAGAAATTTGTGTAAGGATCCTCAAAATTTTGCATGTATTGACTTTTTAAGTATTCTAGTCTTGAAAAGTATGCAAAGAGGGTGCACGACATTGCATTTTCTCTTAGATCATATATTAAATGAGAAATGCCAAGTTTTGACTCTTCCTTCTTCAAGTAAGGTGTCATTGTGTTTCGAAAAGCTTTCAAGAAGTTTTCCATCATATCTTAAACCGGGAAAAACATTACACATGTAAGATCAAGGAACTTCCAAAATTTCAAGGCTATGGTGGAAAACCAAATAGGAATACATATAAAAAAAATCAATAGTTTTCTAAAAAATCATGGAATTCAAAGGCACTTTTCATGTAGAACAAAATGGCATTGTTGAATGAAAAAATAGAAATATTGTAGAAATAGCAAGGATCTTGATGATTGAGAAAAATATGCCTCATTGTTATTGGGTAGAAGTTGTGTACACTAGTGTATACATCATGAATAGAAATCTGACTATTGTTGTACATCAAGTTACACCTGAAGAGAAGTTTACAAGTAAAAAGCCAAACTTATCGCATATGAAAGTATTTGACTATATATGTACATGTTCCATATGATTTGAGCATTAAACTTGATCCAAACATAGAAATTGTATCTTCATTGGGTATTCCCTTAAGCAAAAGGGATATAAATGTTACAACCCACTCACACGATAGGTGAAGGTAAGTAGAGATGTGGTGTTTTGAAATGTCAAGCTTTTATGTAGATGCCAAAGAAGGACTTAATCTTGACTCAAATGACAAAGGAAATGCTAAAAAGTCAAGTGCAGAATCTCAAGTTTTGAGTGGACGTGATATGTCAACAACCAATAGTTCCAACTCAAACCCGTGGAGTGGAAGATTGTATGAAAAAATCAGCCCAATAAATCAATCAACAACTTCCAAGAAAGTTAAAGGACAGGTTTTTGATGGTAATAAAACATTTACAGCTTTTAAAGACATTGATGGAGAATCAAGGAGTTTGGAAAAGAGCCTTGACGAGAAACTTGGATTTCCCTCTATGAAGACTCCAAGAGTAATAAAAGCATATGCATATGATACAATAGGAAGAAGCGACCCAAGAGGAAGAAGGTCTAGGAGGATGTGAAATTTAGTGTAATGATTAACGTATGATAGTTACATGGCTCGTCATTGTGCCTACATGACCAAGGTAATACAAAATGCTAAACCTTCTTGTTTTGAAGATGCAATTGGAAATGCAGACCGAGAAAAAAGTATGGATAAGGAGATGGATTCACTTTATGGAAATAAAACATGGAAGCTAGCTCCATTGTCATGAGGAAAGAAACCCAAAGGTTTTAAGTGGGTTTAGAAGATAAAGCACAATGTTGATGGTAGCATAAACATGTATAAATCACAATTGGAAGCAAAAGGATATGCACATACATATGGCATTGATTATGAGGAAGTTTTCAGCCCTAAAGATAAAATGGATACTGTTAGAGCACTTATTGCATTGGCTATAGCAAAATGATGGAATCTGCATCAGATGGATGTGAAGAATGCGTTCTTCCATGGTAAGTTGCAAGAAGAAGTAAACATCCAGAATACATTTCTAGGTTGAAAAAGGCTTTGTATGGGCATAAACAAGCCCCTCTTGCTTGGCATGGAAGGATTGCATATTATTTAATCTCCATTGGATTTTCTATATGTGATGCAAATCACTCTTTATATGCAAGGAAAGGTGATGATGGAATCATGATTGTGGTTATTTATGTTTATGACTTGATTGTAGGTGGTGATAATGAAAAAAACATTGAAGAGTTAAAGCAACTCCTTATGCAAGAATTTGACATGAAAGATCTTGGTGTACTATGCTACTTTTTGCACATTGTGTCACATAATCCTAGCAAAAGTTGGAAGGTGTTTTTGACATTTTTTCTACGTTCATATGTTTGGGGTAAGGCAAAAAGAGATGGTCAAGGATCCATGATTAAGATCTCATTATATAGGACTTTTGTGTCTTTTCTTCATCTTCTAGAGGTGGATTGCAAGAGTGGCTCATAACAAAGCAAGATTAAGTCCTTTGTACTAGAACAAGGAGAATGAGCATCATATTCTATAATTAAAGAGGTACATCAAACACTCATGACTCTACTTCCCTTGACCTATCATTATACAATTGAACTTGATTTCATTTTCCTTCAAGGGCTCAAGGGGTTAGGAGAAAGTATAGTGATTACAATGAACAAGGCGTTGAAACTTGAACGAAAGGAAAATGTAATGCATTACATTAGATGCAAAGAGTGTTGACAAAGTGCAATAGAAATAGAGGTTGTATTTTCATACAAACTTGCTTCCATCTACACAAAAGAGACAAAAGAGAAGATAAAAGCATATGGGGGAGAAGAAACGTTCCCTTTGGTGTTTCCCAAAGCTTTAGCTAGATATCCTTAACATCACCAAGAATCATTTTCTTTCTTTCTGGCAAGACTTCATTTGATTGGTGATCTAGCAATCGATATGAATATATATCAATTCCCATTCTAACTAGACTTCAAGGTATTTTTGTTGTGAGAAAATGCCTTGTAGTTCTATGTTGATCATTTCCTCTTCCATCTTGGAAGTGGAAATGTGCCAAAGAGCCACCATCAAAGTGCCAACCTCGTATTTAGAAGATTCACCATCAAAGTGTGAACATCATCTTGAGAAAAGACATGATCAAGGTGTATTTCCACTCAGGCTTCACACAAATATCCATATTTATGTCACACAAATATCCATATTTATGTCCATCTGCATAAACTGTGTTTCCTTTTGTCTTAAAACCATGGCTATTACTTGAACGTTCTGGTTATACCCTAGGAAAATATCCCTTGTTCTATGATTCATGAAATTATGCCCTCTTTCAAGAACATTTTCATCCTTAAAAATGGTGTATAGAATAATAATTTCAACATATGTCTATATGTTTTTCCTTGAGCCTGACCTCTATGTGTAGATCATGGTTGTTCTCTTCTCATATTCACCTCATAACATGCTTGAGTAGACCAGGAAGGGTTAAAATTCATAAGTTAAAGTTTCCAATATCTTCATAATAATAAGAGGACCATGATGTCTATAAGAAATATTGGTGTCGTAAAGTTGTAAGGAAATGAAAAGTCTCACTTATTTGCTTCAAGGGGGTGTCTCGAAACTCATAAAGATATAAATAGAATTACCATAGATAAGAAAAACGAAAAAACGCATGCTCACCTTAGCACTTATCAAACTATTAAATATTTGTATATGCCATATACTTTAGTACGTGAGCCCTCCTCCTTGCACATTCTTGCATCGAAGATGAAAATTATTCTCAAAAACATGTAAATAAAATACAAAATCTCTCCTATGGAAAGATATTATACTCTGTGTATCCTACGGAATATACATATGTTGACATCTTTGAATGTAGTGTTCATTCCATACATCCAACACATCCTTCCATCCATAGATTCAAGGCATACCAAGCATTCAAAGAACACAAAAACTCACCCAAAGAAAAAGGAAAGGTAGGATGATGATATTTTTTTCAAGAGGTTTGTCACTCTAGCACAATAGAAAGCACCAACGTGAGGAGCTTCACCTCGTAATTCTCAATCTGTGGAGATGTTAGGCTGATATGAAGATCAAGAGCAAATGATGCATATGAAGAAGATGGTGAGAAATGCAAAGAGCATACACACACTAGGAAAGTCGTGATGGAGATCAATGGAAGGCAAGAAAAGTACTCATACTCATATTCATCATCAACTACTTACAATAGCTCTTCTAGCTCTAGCTCATAGGTTCACTCATCAACTAATAGCCACAACAACCTCAAAATGAGCTCCCTAGCTCTATTTGTAGTTTTTTGCCTAGTTTTGATCGGTTTCACATCTAGTGACCATCATAGTTAAAAAATAGGTTCTACCTAGCTCGAGGACTCCTCGGCTTGCACAAAATGGAGTCACACTCACGAGAATTGGATATATGTACATATATTAAATAGTTTTAGTGATGAAAATCATTGTTGCCATGATGAAATCTTCTGAGGAGTTTAGGTGCTTGCTCTTCTTCTATCATGAGAGCTGGTAGTCGCACCTTTGCCTTGAACACTCCCCTCCTCATTTCTGTCATCCCTGACAGAACCTGATTGGGCGTTAGTAATATAGTTTGTGAGCAGGTTAGTAGCCAAGGTATGTTCTGTAATGCGAAGTCCCGAATAAGGTCACGTTCGAGTTTCTCCTAATCAATGGGTTGGGGCTCTTCTGGAGGGGGCGCATGTAATGTTCGAAATACATAATTCGTCCACAGGCAAACAAGTGTAGTAAATGTGTTGGACAACTGGTAAACACTTCTGAGTGATATTCCCAAAAGTTGTTGGTGAACATATCTTCAAACGTCTACTTGTAGCAGGCGGGCATATACTTCAATCTACAGTGCCAAGCATAGCATACCTTGATGGACGATGTCGTTCTTCATATCATAAACTAGGTCTAAGTTCCCATATTCAAAGCCTGGTGTAGTTATAGTGGGAGCCTTGACCCGTCGAAAAATCTTGAATACTATCTGCATTATATCAAAAATCTTTACAATCATTTGAGCAGCAATATCGATCATCTTGTGTAGACGTGGTAACCAATGTCGAATGGTGGTCATCATATAGCCGACAATCAGAGTATTATTCGTGGGAGGTGCAAGATATGGATAATTGAGCCAATCTCTGCATTGACGTTTATTTAGAACCTTAATAGCAAATGCCTTCCAAGTACGTCCACAGAATCGGTCCATAACATGGGTTGTACTTCAAGTGCGTCGGTGAACGCATCCATGTACGCATCATTTTTGCGTACCTTTGTAGTAAGTCTGCGCGCGAGGTGGGTTGATATATGTGGCCTTGCTCTGCTTTCGATGGAACATCTTTAGGCTCGAATTGTGTAGCATGCGTGGGACGCTTTTGAGTCACGCTCTCAACTTGAAAATTATATTCTTCTAACAAAAGGGAATATGGCTTATACTGTAATTCACTCGGCATGATATGTCTGCGAGGTGTGATAGCAGCAAAATAGGGTGACTCCAAAATAACTTCTTTGAGATTTGCCATCGCATGGAGTTGCACATTCACTCATGCAGAGTGTGTCTTTCCCAATTCTTTGATTGTCTTTAAGCAAGCAAGCGGAGGTAATTCATATGTGTCCTGGCCTTTGCGAGATGATCGTCCGCCAACAATAGGTAAAGGTACATATTCATCTTCAAATGTTTCCTCCAACTAAGAGGTGTATCCGGATTGTCCAATGTCGCTTCAAAATTCTCACGATTTTGTTGTTGTAAACGTTGATTTTCCTCTTTCATATCATTAAGGTGTCATTGCAAGAGTGCCATATTGCATGATAGTTGAGCATTGCACATCAGGTAAACATCAAGCTGTGATTCCACCTCTTTGACTCGTTCCTGTACTTGAGCTTCGAAAGTCTATTGTTGCTGCTGATGTTCCGTTTCCAAATTTTGATACTTTGTATTAAGTTCCTAATTATGCAGAGTTAGTGTATCTAAGCGTGCCTATAAATCCTATGTAGTTCGTTGTAGGGCAGAATGTTGTTGCCGGAGCGATGAGTATTCTACATTGATTTGTTGAAGACACTATATCATTTGCTAGATAGCAACATCAACAGTGGATGACGACGATGATGCAATAGATGGAAACAAGGCATGCAGTGTGGTTGATAATGCAGTGGGAGTGGGTGTAGGGGTGGGGATGGTGGATGTTGTGGCAAGTGATGGAAGAGATGTGCGGATGGGTGACATGTGAAGTGTGTTACGTGATGTGGTGGATGCATGTGATTGTGCGTCTAGGAAAGCAGTGGATGAGATATCCATGCCACTAGTCGAACCTTCGGTGATCGCAATATGAAAGAGGGATGTCAGTGCGATTGTGCATGGTGGTGGGTGCAATTGTGTGGTGAGAGGTGAGTGAGGTGGTGTACTTGGTGGCCATAATATGGGTACTTGTGGACGAAGTTCCTAAAATGGTCGTGCCAATGGAAAAGGTGTAGATCGGGGGTGCAAAAAGGATGTGAAAGAAGAATAGGAGGTTGGTTGTGTAGAGACGGTAAAGGAGTATAATGGATTAGCAGTATATGAGGGGAAGTGAGGGGGCAGAGAAATGATGGGTGGTGTCATAATAGGTGGAATGGAAACAAGGGGAATAGGAGCAACAATCGGAATTGGGTTGGATTCAGGGGGCCAAACTAAAATGGGGGAGGGAATATGAACATCGAGGCTATCGACAATGTCAGTGGGGGGTAGAGTTGGTTTCACTTGAGAAGGGAGCGTTTCAACAAGGTTATATACATTGGGAATGTCTTCAATCTCAGTTAAGTCAATAGTGCAGGAGCCCACAGGGGGTGCAAATGTGATGGGATTGGTGGGGACATGAATATACATACCTGATCATTTAACAATGCGAACCCAGCGAGGGTCAAATCAGGGTAGGGGCCTTCCTTAGTAGATATCATAATGCTTGCAATGCATCCATAGATTTAACCGATTCATGCATCACAGAGATAAAGGTTTCTTGGAATCTACCGCTAACGATTTCCTATTGCAAGATGGCTTCACTTTGTTCTTCTGTTAATCTGGTTCTTGCCCAAACTTTGTTCATATTATTGTAGAGCCTTCGAATGGTGATGGTGTAGGTTGCTGCTTCGGTTATCTCTTCTTCATAGGTGTTGGTTTCTCCTTGAGCATCAGTATGTGCCTCCGATTGGTGTGCTTCTTCATCACTGGCTTTGGTGTCAGTGTCTCCATCATCGATTACTATACGATCGTCCTCTTCCGAATCGGCATTGTCTCCCTCTAAGGGTGTAGTGGGGTAATCGAGGCGTTTGAATTCTTGAGAAACAACGTGGGTATCAGAAAATTGAAAATCACTAGGCAATACATCAGGGATCTCAAAGTAAAACATAGTGTGGATGTCTTCCGTGCCCAAACTAGTGATAGGAAAAGTGAAAGAATCAGAGACAAACGTGGAAGTTGCCATGGTTGTTTCAGTTGTAGTGGGGGTTGTAGCCTATGTGGTGGTCAGGGCAGTGGTCTCTGTGTTGCTCTAGCACAATGGTAAGTACCACGTTAAGAAGCTTCACCTCCTTAATTGTCAATCCGCGGAAGAGATAGGAGTGATATGAAGATCGTGAATGTGAGATGAAGTGAGAGTGAAGGTGAGAAGCATAGAAATGCACACACACATACACACACACTACGAAGAGACAAGCAAGACACAATGGAAGGTGAGAAATCAACTCTATTACTCAAGAACACTATTACAAGCTCAAAAGAACTCTTAAGCTCAAACAAGCTACAACTAATCAACCTCAAAAATGAGCTCTCTAGCTCTTTTTATAGTTTCTAGACTAGTTTTGACCGGTTTCACATCTAGTGACCGGCATAGTTAAAAATTAGGTCCTAGATGCTATTTGGAAGGGTAAACGGTGTCTAAAAATAACGAAAATTGATATGCTTGTTCTACCTAAGCTCCTCAAGCTCGAGGACTCCTCGGCTTGCACAAAATGGAGCTAGAATTTAAGAAAAGGGTTTTTCTATGTTACATATGTTACATTAGTCATGAAAATCACTATTGGATGTTTTTGGAAAGTATTTGGAAACATAATTCGTTAAAAAAAAGATTCGACTGGCTTCCTGCTCCATCCTTACATGCTTCCGCGTCGTCTGTGCCTCTGGCTGCTTCCAACACCCCCCTCCCTCTCGCTTCTGTCGTCCCTGACAGAACCTTGTTGTGAGGTCTGCCGGATATAGTTCTGTAGGAGGTCTTGAGCGAGGGTGTGCTCGGAGATACGAATGCCTCGGGCCAGGTCGGCCTCGAGTTTCTCCCAGTCTATTGGTTGCGGTTCTTCCGGTGGCGGGAGCTGATAGTGTGTGGAATAGACCATTCGTTCACAGGCAAATAATTGTAACAAATGTGTAGGCCTGCTTATGAATACCTCTGAATGGTATTCCCAGAAGCCGGTTGTGAACATCTCTTCGAACGTCTGCTTGTAGCACGCCGGTAGGTACTTTATTCTGCAATGCCAGGCATAACACACCCGTAGCGATGGTGTTGTACTCATATCATATACTAGATCAAAATTGCCATGCTCAAAGCCCGGGGTGTTGACATGTGGTGCCTTGACGCGTCGGAAGACTTTAAAAATCATTTGCATCATGTCAAAGATTTTGACAGTCATATGCGCCGCGATATCATCCATGTGCTTTAGTCTAGGGAGCCAGTGGCGAATTGTAGCCATCATGTAGCCTACAGTTGGTAACTCAATGGGTGGCTTGAAATAGGGGTAATTCAACCAGTCTTGGCACTGCTTATTGTTTTGTACCTTAATAGCAAAGGCAGTCCAAGAGCGGCGTCGTGGTACTGGTCCCCAACACGGGTTATACTTCAAATGCAAAGGTGCCTTTACCCATGTACTCATCATTTCTGGATACTTCTGTAGTAAATCTTTGCGCCATTCTGGTTGATAGATCACTCCTTGCTGCGCATCAAGTGGTAGATCGGCCTCCTCGAATTGCGTTGCATGCGATGGTTTCTTACCTGTTACTTTCTCAATGGCTAACTGGTATTCAGCCATTAACATAAAATACGGCTTATACTGTAGCTCATGCCCAGATATGTATCGTCGTGGGGCCAAATGAGCAAAGAATGGAGACTGTAAAATTCTTTCCTCTATCATCGCCATGGCATGTAATTGTGCCTCTACTCTAGCTGAGTGTGTTGTCCCAAGTTCTTCAATAGTCTTCATCCACGCGGGGGTCGGGAGTTCGTAAGTCATCTGGCCTTCGGCCGTGACGCATCCGCCTGGGATGGGTTGTGGCTCGTATGCCTCTTCAAACGTTTCCTCCACCGGGATGGTGACAGTTTCTTCCTCCGCTGGTAGCTCCGGGGGGGAATCTGGCCTTGGTGGTGCTTCATATACTGCAATCCTTGATTCAAGGTTTGATACCTAGGCCCGTAATGCGTTGAGTTCCTCTAAGATGTCAGGAGAGGGGTCCACAGGTGCTGGTACGTCTTGGTGTGTCGGTGCTCGTAACTGGAGTAATTTATGATCTTCTTTGAGTTACTGTAACTCCTCGTTCATGCGGTCGTATTCATCTAGCAGTCTTATGTGATCTTCTAGCAGCATCCTCATCGAGTCTGAGGGAATGGCTTTGAACCTGCTAGGACTGAGTGGTTGGTCTGGGTGGTCGAGTGCTGCTTCTAAGTTCTCTCGGTTCTGATCCTGTAAACGCTGATTTTCTTCCTTGGCGGCTGCTAGGTGCCTTCGAAGTAAGCCCATGTTTCGTGTTAGCGTTGCATTGCGGACGGTTTGGGCTCTTAATAAGTTATCTAGGTCAACAGTGGCTTCTTTAGCGTTTTCTTCGCTTTCCAGTTCCAATTTGTGATAAGCCTCGCGTAATTCCTGGTATCGGGTGTTCAGAGAGGCATTCTCAATAGACAATAAATTGAGCTGCGACTGTAAGTCATTGGTTGTCCTCTGCAGCTGGTGGTAATTATTGTCAAGAGATGTGAACTCATCTCTTACTTGCGTCATACACATGAGCATCTGTCGAAATGCATTATCTACAGTGGGTGATAGTATTAATGAGGTGCTAACTGAAGATGCAGTGGGTGTAGATGCAACGGGAATGGGGAATGGGGGTGGGAAGGTGGATGTTGTGGTGATTGTGGAAAATTGGGAGGTGCCTAAATATGTTTGTGCTGTGAGTGAAGTGAGTGATGGTGCAGTGGGTGGTGAGATGTCCATGTCATTGGACGTGTCCAGTGCGGTGACTATGAATATGGGTGTTACTGTGGGTGCTGGTGCTGGTGTAAATACGGGATTTACAAAGGTTGAGGAATAATTTACAGGGGGGCTGGCTGGAGCAGCTAGGTGGAAAGGGGAACTAGGGGTTACAGTGGGTCGGGGAGGTGAGACGGGGGAGAAGGTTAATGGCGGTGGGAATGGGAAAAGGGGTCGTGGAGTTGTGGGGGAGGATTGAAAAGTCGGATGGAGGAATGGGTTGAATGGAAAGGTGGATGTGTGAGGGGGTATACTAGGTCTAATGGGTGCAGGAATGGTGGGCTGAGTGTTCGTAAAGACGATTTCTGCTACGCCACCGGCGAGTGAAGATGTTGGTCTGGGGGAAGGAGGGTGAAGAGGGGAGGCTGGATGGATAGGCGGTGATGGGGGAGCGGTTGGGGAGGTCGGTACTTGAGTGACTACTGAGGTATATACAGTTTAGCGTGGGGTGGGGAATCTACAAGGATGGTTTCTGCTGCCAACGAACTTTCGTGGACGAGGCGCGCCTCCCTGGCTTGTTCTGAAGACTGTGCTCCTGTTGGTACACGAATGTATTCGCCAGGCTTTGAAAGTAGTCGTACCCTGCGGGGGTCAAACTGCGGTAGTGGCTTTCGTTGCAAGTACCTGAGCGCTTCGTTGGAGCCTACTGATTTGACTAACTCGCAGAATCCTTTGATGTATGCGTCTTCTAATCCGCCTGTGACAAGTTCCTGTTCTATTATGGCTTGACTTTCTTCCTCGGTCATTTTTTTGCGTGCCCAAACTTTTTCCATAGTTCTATACAGCTTTTTAATGGCCAGTGTGTAAGCTGCTGCTTCGTAAGTTTCATCTTCATGGGTACTTGTATCACCATGTGTGTCCGTTTGTTGGCCTTGGCCATCTGTCTGCTCATGCTCTTGGGATTCGTGAGTGCCCTGGCTGGCTTCGTCATCACCTTCGTCATCATCTGTGGCTGTTCTTTCATCATCAGAGCTGGACACGATCTGTCCTTGTGGCTGATCCCTGGGTGTGGTAGGGTAGCTAGGTCTTTCATATTCTTGAGAAAAGAATTGTCCTTCTGAAAACTGGAACTCATTGGAGAATGCATCAGGCATCTCAAAATCAAAAGTTTGGTCCAGTGGCTCTGCTTGTCCGGCTTCCAAATGGAGTATTGGAAAAGAGAAAGCTTCCGCACCAATAGTGGTGGGAAGTTCAGCTGCTGTGGTGATAGGTTCTGTGATTGTGGCTGCTTGGGGTTCAACAGTACTGGTGGCGCCCTCCGGCGTAACTGGTCTTGATAACCGTATACGAATTGGTGGTACTGTGGGAGTGGCTGTTGTTGGTGACTGCTCTGGAGATGGTTGTGGCGAGGGTGATTCTGGGACTTGTAGGCATGGGATAGTGCCTCTCATCGGCTTTCCGGCTCTGCCTTTGCTAGACTTCCTAGCCTGCTTAGTGGTGCCTTTGAATGCTTTCAGTTCATCACTTGTCATGGCACGCTCAATCGGTAAGTCATATGCCAAGCACATATATATGATCCGGGTGAGTGCGCAGCATCCATTGATGACTTTCTTTCGTTCCCATCTATGTTGGGCCAAATAGAGCTGATCAATTACCCAGCTTGCAAGGTCTACTGTTTGAGGGCCAGTACATGCTAAGTATAAACCAAACCAGATTCTCTTGTGGGGCATGGTAAAACGATCCTGAGCTGGGAAAGCAAAATGCTGCATGCATATCCGTAATGGCTTAGAAAGCTCAGGTGTTATAGCAGAAATTTCCTCCCACTTAGTTACGTCACCATGTTTCATCTGCTCGGGGACTAGCCGTTCTCTCTCCGTCGGAGTGTGTGTTCAATGGATTTTGAGAGCTGCCCGAATTAAATCTTTGGACAAATAAAACCTCTTGAAGGGAGGGTCATTTACCAAGGATGGTAACATGAATGTTCTGGGTAGATCCTTGTTCTCTGAAGCCGTTAAGGTGGTTACCAAGTAAAAACATCTGTAAAAATCAGGTTTAGGCAGAGGGTCACTAAAGTATTCTGTAAATCCCGCTCGTGCCCAAACGTGCGTTAAATCTTGTGTATTCTGCAGTCCTTCAAATTCTCTTGAAAAGAACTGGTACTTGGTCCATGTGTGCAAATAAAATGCCAAATTGGCCTCAAATATGAAATTAGCATCTGCTAAGGGTCCTGCTAGGCCTTGAAACCAGTGAGAATTACGATGAATCTTCTCAGTGTATCCTCTAGGAGGATCGTCTATTGGCATGGGTCCTGGAAAGCCTTGAAACTCTGGTGGTTGCACCGTCGGATAAGATTCCGCGAGTAATTCTCCAATATGAGCCATTGGTGTGCTTGGGCCAGCTTCTGGTGGTCCTGCTTCGGTTTGCATGATGACTGACGAGTAAATGGAAAAGATCTGCTACAAAAGATTAACACATTAGTATGGAAATTAATTATGATCCCAATAAAGTGAGACCGCAATCCCTTTCCATAACCGATGTGTAACCCGTGTAGCCAAGTGTCGTGCAATGATTGATGCAATGATCTTTTTGTAGAGCTAATGCAGGTCTCTAGACACCTACATGGTCAGATTATGCATACATTTCTTGATGAGCTTTTATCATGCATGATGTGGGGTTATGGTGTGTGAATTTATACAAGGTTTGGTTGAGGGTGAATTATTACAAGGGTGGAGTTTAAACGGGATGGAAAAATTGTTAGATAATGGGGTACAAGAAGATGTCTGGATACGTTTCGGTATCCATTTCTTAAGAGTCCTTGGGTAGGTGGTGTGGTTCTGCTGAGGTACAGAAAGTGGTATCGGGTTTGGTGGTATTGAAGGATGAAAAGATTTCTGAGGGGTATATATTACATGGCTAGAGGGTTGGGCTATAATACATTGTTTGGGTACCCAGATCTGCATGGGTGTGGGTCTATGGATAAGGTATTTCTTGGCGATCCAAATCTGTCGAGTATTGGTACTTGTAGAAGAAGATCGAGGGGACTTTGAATGCTGACTCTGCTTGTTTTGAAACTTTGTCCTGTTCTTGTCTGCAGTGTTCCCAATAGTTTGTGGTTGCTGTCCTTTTGGCACCCATATTTGTCTTGTGCCACTTGTTCTGTGATTTTGATACTGCTGTTGTCTTTGCCTTATCTGGTGGGGTCGTCGGTCTTGGTTCCTCTGTTGTGGTTGACTCCTTCGTGGTTGGGTTTGAGAGGTCCATTGGACGCTCTGCTTTGGAAAAGAAGGGAGATCCAATACTTGCATGACCTGCCCATTAGGAAGTGATTCGTTCTTTATCTTTAATCGAGGCCAGTCCACAGCAAGTTTGGAAGGATGAGCACCGCAGGGTGTTGTGCTCATTTGGCTGCTGATGCAACCCACCTGACCGATGATTGTGTCCATCTGCCCTAGCGGTTGGGTAGCTGCCCCTTCTAGTTTGCAGGAAGCCCCAGGGAAGATCTCCTGTCGTCTTTCTGATTGACAATTGTCTATAGCCAAGCCCGAGTGGGGTGGTGTAGACGTAACGTGATTGATCTGACCCAAGATCTTCCGGTCTTCCATCGCATGTATTTCATAGGGTCCAGACGGAATGCCATTAGGGAAGTCAAGCGGTATCACTCGCTTCTGTTCTAAGGTTCCAATCTGTAAGGAACTTTGTCTAAGATTTAGGTCCACTGAGTGATCGTATAGCCAATCTTGGCCAAGGATTAGGGGTTCTATCAAGTCGTCATCATGGCACACTAGTAGCTTCGCTGTCATGGTCACATCCTTAATGAGGATAGGAAGGTCCACCTCACCCATGCAAGGGGTTTCCATGCCTCCTAGCCCTATGAGGTATGCCTCAATTGGCCGCATTTCTATTCCTGAATCCTTATAGTGGGACCATCTAATCGCACTAGTCGCAGCACCTGAGTCAATTAAAGCCCTGAGCTCTTGGCAAGGGTTGTCGTGCTCTAGCCTAACTGTAATGAATGGTCTCCTGTCCACTATACTAGGATGAGTGGTTGACTTTACTTGACACATGGCCATGGGATATCTGGGTGTAGTTTCCAGATGGTTATAATGTTCTCTCCCTAGTCCTTGTCTTCTTAGCTTCATGCGCTTAATGCGTTCGATAGCTTCTGCCTGAGCTTCAACTCGTATTCTATTTTCTTCCTCCTTACGCTTCTTTGCCAACGTGAGTCGTCTAAGCATATCCTCCGTAAGAGGTTCCTGATATAACCTGACTCTACAGCCACTAATATAATTAGGCATTATGTTTCCTTCTAAGGTGGCTAACTGTACTGCTCCACTTGTCGAGAGTCTGTTAATGATCATAGGTCCATAACCTCGCTTTTCTAACTTCTGTGCGTGTTGTTTCAGCATATATACTAGAACTAAATCTCCTTCTTTTAGGCCTTTATCTTTCACATGTGCATCAAAATATGCTTTCTGTCGCTTCTTCGCTGCATATATTCCTGCTGCTGCCTTTAGCCTGGTTTCTCCTAATCGTTCCAAGTCCATTATTCTTGTTGATAATTCATGGCCGGTCCACTGATGTTCTTGTGCAACCTTAAGGGTCGGTATCAAGAAGTCCAAAGGAAGCACAGCATTCTGACCAAAAACCATCTGAAAGGGAGTGGCATTGAGTACGGTCTTGTAGGCCACTCGATATGCCCAAACAGCGTGGTGTAACTGTTTGTCCCAATCTGAACGTTTGTTGTTCACGAGTTTTGTCAGTACGTTACAAAGGATCTTATTAGTGCTTTCAGCCTGACCATTGGCCTGAGGATGATATGGTGCGGATTTCTTGTGAATCACCATAAAATCCTGTAACAAATATTCAATGACATGGTTTAGAAAGTGAGTTCCGCGATCGCTCACTAACTCAATAGGCAGTCCATATCTTGTAAAGACATTTTCAAATAAGAATTTTGCAGTTGTGTGTGCATCATTCTTTTTTGTGGCTTTTGCCTCTACCCATTTCGTAAGATAATCTGTGGCAACAATAATGTATTCAGCATGCGTACCTTTTGCAGGGGGGTTAATGGGTCCTACAAAGTCTATACCCCACTTAGAAAATGCACGTCCGCCCATCATGGGTTTCAATGGCATTTCATCTCTGCGAGTAGGAAACTGAGTTCTTTGGCACACATCACATCTCTTAACATAGGTATGAGCATCCATGTGAAGAGTGGGTCACCATAATCCTGCAAAGAGGATGGCTTTGATTATCCTATCGGGTCCAAAATGACCTCCTGCAACACCTTGGTGTGCAGTCTCTAGTATGCTCAGATAATCGCTTTCATGAACACATTGTCTTAGATATCCATCTCGTCCTCTTTTGTATAGATTATTGCCAATAAGTGAATAGTCTTGAGCTTCCTGCTCCAGACTGCGTTGTCGAGCTAAGGTCATTCCTTGAGGGAAGGTGTTCGTCCTCAAGTATGTCACTAAAGGTTCACTCCAGTCTGGTGTGAGAGACACATGATATAACGTAGCATGCTCTACTGGTGGTCTTTCACAACAAACATGGCATTCTTTACACAACTTGTAGACATCTGCTTCCATTGAAGGCCAATATACTCCTAGTCTATGCAGAGTCTGTAATGTTTGATGTTTCGAATGATGTTGCTTTAATGCACCTACGTGTGCTAATTGCAACCAATTCGCATGTTCTGATTCATCTACACAACAAGCAAGAATCTTTTGATTATCCTGTTTATATATGCTTCCTGCTAAGATTTGGTATCTCTGAGACTTGGTAATCTCTCCTTCTTTGATCTTTATCCTAGGGTTCTTGGGTCCGTATGTCAGGATAGGGACTATAGACTTAGCCCATTCTAGTACTATCTCAAGATTAAACAAATATGCATCTGGTAGATCATCCATTACTCCTTGAGGAGCTTCTCCTGATGTTAATCTTGAAAGGTGGTCAGCTCTAAGATGTGTCTTTCCTTTTCTGACTACCACTTCAAAATCGTACTCCATGAGTAATAGAAACCAACGTATTAGTCGTCCCGTGTTACATGGTTTGTTGACTAGGTACAATAGGGCTTGATGATCTGTAAAGAACTTGAATTTGTTGGCCAACAAGTAGTGCCTAAACTTCTTTACTGCGTAGATCATCCCTAATCCTTCTCGTTCCGTCGTGGTGTAATTTCTTTCTACTACGTTCAATTGTCTGCTCGCGTAAGCTATGGGGGGATCTATGTTACCTTCACTCGTGGGTTGTGCTAACACACATCCTATGGCGTAATTGGATGCATCCACATGCACATGGAATGGCTTACTCCAATCTGGGGTAGTCAATATAGGTGTTGAGCACAAGCGTCGTTTAAGTTCGTTGAATGAACTCTCACATTCTTCTGTCCATTCAAAATTGGTTAAAAGAGAGTACAATGGCTTGGCTATGATTGCATACATGTGTATGAATCTCCTATAATAACCGCAATGGCCCATAAATGCTTGTACCTCTTTCACATTAGTTGGTCTAGGTAATTCTGCAATTACCTTCACCTTTTCTTCATCCGTAGAGATTCCATTTTTTGACAAAATGTGTCCTAGAATTTTGCCTTGTCTGACCATGAAAACGCATTTTTCTGGGTTCAAACAAACGTGATATTCTCGACATTTGTCAAATATTTGTCTTAACTCTGGGATATGCGTCTGTCTTACATTAGAATGAGCACATATGTCATCGACATAAACTTCCAAACTCTTGCGTAAGAATTCCTTAAAAACATGACACATGAGTCGCTGGAAAGTGGCGGGTGCATTTGTTAAGCCAAATGGCATTACACGAAATGCAAATATGCCCCATTCAGTGGCAAAAGCCATCTTGTGTTGATCTTCTGGAGCAATGGCTACTTGATTATAGCCTGAAAATCCATCAAGAAAGCTGTAGACTTCCTTGCCCGCAACTCTTTCCAATAGATGTTCTGTGATAGGAAGAGGATAACTGTCTCTAATTGTGGCGGCATTAACTTTTTTAAGGTTAATACACACACGCAATTTTCCATTCTTCTTGGGCACTACCACAATGGGGGATACCCATTCGGTATGCTCAATTTCGTAAATGAATCCTGCTTCTATCAAGCGATCTATCTCCTCTTTAATCTTCGCAGCGTAGTTATCATTGTATGTGTATGGTTTCTGTTTTGTCGGTTTAGCATCTGGAGTCATGGGGATTCTATGAGAACATGTATCTGGGTCTACTCCTTTTAGGTCTTTGTAACTCCAAGCGAACACATCTCTATATTCGCGCAATAGGGCAACTAATTCTTCTTCTTCTTCAGCTGTCAAATCATGCCCTATGTATGTACATTTTTCTTCTTCTCCTTCTATGGCTACTATTATTTTTTTGGTTTTCTCTCGGTTATCATATACTTGTCCGTCATTCGCCTTTCTATTAGGCATTCGTACCATGATTCTTCTATCTTTGATTTCATATTTCTTGAAATTCTCCGGTACTTCAAATAAGGATTCTTCTTTTTCTGACATGGTTTCTTTCTTCTTTCTTTTCTTGCCTCCACTTTTGTTAGTCACTTGAGTGGCTATCCTCACATCATTCATAACTTCCTCGTGTATCTGAGGGTGAGTCTCTACTTCGTAGAAATATTCTTCCTCTGATGCAAAGGGTGGGTCCATGATAATTGACTCTAAATCGAAATCGCTTGCATCCTCAAATGCATCAGTGTTAGGTTCACACTCTTCTAAAATTGCATCGCACATGATTGGCTCTATCGTGAAAACTGAAATGTCATAGCCATCCTCGTCACAGTGGGGTGTCCATTGTTCTTCATTGATGGCTACATCCATGGTTGCTAGGATTTCTGCCCAACCATGGGGTTCAAACTCTTCGTCAGGGAATACTACAGGTGCGTAAGCTGGATCTTGAAGGGTTCGTGGATGTTGTTCTGCACCTAAGGTCCTTGCTTCTAATCTTTCTTCCTCTTGTTGTGCAACTTTACACATCCATAAATGAGTGTCCTCGTGCAACCAAGAAGGATCTGATTCTAATGAGTGCACGGATTCCGTCTCTACTTGTGTCTTATGGATGGTATTCCATTGTATTGGGGGTACGTCTCTATGTGAATAGTCTTTAAGATTGACTTTGGTAATCACTCCTAAATGTTGCAAGTACAACGAATTAGTTCCCCAATCTTGTACAATTTGCAACTGACGCATGAATGGTCGTCCCAATATCATCTCATAAGCATGATTTTTACTAAAATCACAAATGGCAAAGGTATGCTCAAATTCTACACCACAAGTGGTGAGAGATATGCCTTCTAGTAAGCCTAATGGTTTTTCTATGTGACCATCAGCCATTTGCAATTTCATCCTTGTGGGCCTGAGTGCGGGCTTACCCCAACGTTTCCATAAAGCGGTGGTAGCTATGGCTACTCCGGCTCCTGAATCTAAGATGGCTTTCGTGGTGTAGCCCTGATGGGTTATTGGAAGATAAGTGTTACCCTCCTCTCCTTCGCTTACATCTCCGATCTTTTCTACTGGTATCTCTGGTACCTTATTATGTGATCCTATCTGTGAGGGAGTAGTAGCAAGCTCGGGGAATTGATTTGCTACATGTTTCCACAATTCGGGTTTTACCTTTAACAACTCCTCTAGAGTGAGATTACATTGTACCTTAGTGTTCTTGATCACTTCTGTGTTTCTAGGGATTACTGATTCTTCATTCCTCACTATTATCGTGGGTGCTCTCATACTAATAGACTTTGCTTCCCAAGGTCCTGTGAACTGAGGTAATTCTTGTAAAGAATTAGATTCAAAGCCTGTGTGTTCACTCAGTTGTTCTTCCTCTACATCATCGTAAATAGAGGGGATGTCTTGGGGAAATTGCTCCTGCAAACCATCTATTTCTTGAATAGGAGGATGAGTTCCTTGTTCCTTTCTCCATTTCTCTTCTTGGATTTCTCTCAAAAATTCATGTGAGTACCTATGTATAGAAGACACATTGTCTTGACTTTCTGTATTGGGTACTTGAGACAGGGATGGTGCATTCCTTTCCTGTGTCTCTGGGACAATAGGGTTCCTATGCTGATCCTTTTTCTCTTTGCTCTCTATCAAGTATTCTAGCCTCTCCATTAGTCCTTGAAAGTGTAACTCCGGTTTTGCCATGTTATTCCAATTAAGATATCTAGAGGCTTCGAACAAAGCTTGTGCTAATTCTACCATCTTCATGCAAAGTTTAGTTCTCTCAATTTCTAGATCAGCTCGAGGGTAGTTCTTACTCATTTCAGCTACTTGAGGTCCCTCTTTTAATCTAGCCTGATATGCACGAAACATCATGTCTAGATTTTCCGGTATGGGTTCCGCTAAAACTGATCTTGATTTCTGAGCTGGATTCTCTTGATTCAATTCCTGCGAGGTCAATTCTTGGATTTTGGCTCTAGATTCCTTTAAACTTCCTTCCAACTCAGTTATCTTTTTACTCCATTTTCTCTTAATTCTTTCTCTAGAATCTTTCCAAGATTTTGTCTTTTTACTGCTAGATTCTGCAACTTCACTGGTTCCAGCTACTTTCTCTTGATTAAGCTGTTGGTTCTGTAAGAGCGCCTGGGCTCTAGTGATAGCTTGGATAGGCACGTAGGTAGGATTGGATCCGTCTGCGTTATTTACAATACCTATCACGTTGATTGGTGTCACATTCGAAGCATTAACTGGGTTCTTAGGACAATCTTTGATTATGTGCTCTTTGCCACAATCGGCACAAAAGCCTTGGATGCTATAGTACTGTGATTGCCCTGCTATTGGGGGATGTGGACAATCCTTTATGAAATGGTCTCCTTGGCACCTAAAGCATGGTCCTCTAGGGCCCTGTGGTCTCTGTTGTCTCAATTGGGGCCGTGGATTTGGGTTTGTGTACATCACATGAGCGTAGTCGGGCTCCCAACTAGGTTCCACTGGTGGACTATCATAATGATATGTCTCCACATGTTCTGGTGACTCCGTGTAATATGCGGGTGGACTATCTACATGCGTAGAGTCAAAACTGTTTGAGTTTGGGTCACTCTCTGTGATCAAAGGTGAAGAAGGCACTAAGGCCCTACTTAGGTTCTCTTCTGCAGCAGCATATTTGACTGAGATGACATTCGGTGGTGGTGGTGGCTGCTGAGCTAAGACAGGTTGAGGTCTATGTTGAGCCTGGTATGGGTGGTTCTGAGGAGGCCTATAGTAATAAGGCTGAGCATTGTAATGGCCTTGATACCTACCTGGCTGCTGGTATGCTTGCGGGTAGTTCTGTCTCACGGTCTGTTTGTTGTATGGGTAGTCCTGAGCCGTATGATTTGTGTATCTTCTCTCAATTGTACAATATTGGCCACTAGGGTTGGCTTGTGGTTGTGGTGCATTGGGGCACACATTTGCCATATGATCACCACCACAGGTGTAACAACGCTTGTTCATTAGTACCCTAGGTTTACTAGAAACTCCTAGTTTCTGGGCCACTTTCTCTGCTAGGTCCTCTATTGAGCTAGACAATTTTGTGGATGCTAGAGATGAACAGTCTGAGTCCTTATAGACCTTTGAAAGTTCCAACTCGTCTCCTAAGTTGTCTTCAATGTCTATACAAATTCTTACACATTGCTCTAGCGTTCTGGGTTCTTTTAGGTACACATAGGAGCATAGTTTAGAGCTCAACAAGCCATCTAGGAACAATGACACTTGCTTGGCTTGTGAGGGTAGCTCTTGCATTGGACATCGTTCAACATATTGTCTAAACCTACGTCCTGCGAGTCTAACTGTTTCTTGAGGAGTCTGTTTGAAGCTATGAATCAACGAAGACGTGTCATGTCTAATCCCACTTTTAGAGAATTCAGTGATGAATGACTCTAAAAAGTGATGGATGTCCCTAAATTGCCTTTGTTGCAATGGTTGGAACCAAGTTAAAGCTGTATTCTTTAACGTTAGTCCAAATGCGTTGTATTGCGTGAACATGTCTTCGACTTGTTCTGCTCTTAGTACTTGCTTGAATTCTGCAACATGGTCATAGGGATTTCTTGTCCCATCAAAATAATTTTTCATGGATTTCACTAACTGAGTGGGTCTCAATATTCTTGCGTGTTCACGTGGTCTAGGTAGAGGAAAATCATCTCTACCACCTGGTATTCCATGATCTCTTTGTCTATCTGCTCTATTAGTGTCTGTGGTTGTTCTATCTCTCCCTACAGGATGAGTGAAGCTTACTTCGGGTCTTTCTTTATTCTTTTCTCTTTGATTTCCGTGGGCTGATGATGTTCCTGCCCCTTGTTGACTTGTATTCATGTTCATTCTAGATGGAGGGAATACCAATTCACCTCTCCATGTGTATGTGTTTTTAGCGTGGTCAGGCACCACAAAGACTCTTTCTGAAGTCTCATCCAGGTATACAACCTTTCCAGGTGTATCCGGGTCCTTGAACTCGTATATCGTGATGATACCTACCTCACTAAGTAGTTCTGTCTTGTATCTCCAAAAGGCTTCATTAGTTTCTTTATTTACAAACAACTCTATGCTTCTGTTGTCCTGAGGGATCCATTCCGGGATTAGTACTCGTGTCAGTACAGATTTCCCTCTAGGTGTTCTAGGCTCTTCTAATGGTTCTTTTCCTTGAGATTTAGTTTCCGTCTCTAGCTGAATCACGCCAAACTCATTGGTATTGTTTGGCTGTGTACTTAAGATGTACATTGTTCCTTCCTTGTCTATGTACGCGTCTCTCTCGAATTTCACCACTGGACGTTCCAATCCAATGGGTTGATTGAGGTTGTGCATTTGCACCACTTGCCTTCGCAAACCATCCTCATAGATGCGAGCACCTAATCGGTTGGTTCGGAGAAACTCTAGTTGAGTCCTATAGGGTCCTTCTGGTTTTTCTAAATAGGCTACATTTGACCCTACTTCTGGTCTTTCTGTGCTAAATGCCATTTCTGATCCGCTGGTGTCTGAGCTCTCGTAGGGGTAATTACTATTCAATTGCTGAGCCCACGATCGAGCAGTAGTTCTTACACTTGCCTCTGATGATCTAAGGCTTCGTCGGTCTGACTTACCTATATGTTTGCCCGATCTGAGGTTCATTAATTTTCTTCCTGGCACACTCAGTACACGCTCAGATCGTCAATGATTCTTTGTTATTACTGTCTTGATTCTTTTTAGATTTCTTTAGATTCTTGTCTTAATGTATGCGTCAGGAATTCGACTTTCCGTGGCACTTTGAGTTCTTGTTCCGTCAGACTTATGTTCTTTCCTTTAGGTTTTCGTGTCACACCTTTACTTTGGGCTTGGACTTGATAAATTTAATTCTCTTGAACTTGAGGCGTTCCTATCGTCTTAAATCCATAATGCTACCATTTATCCTAAGCTAAGAATTGACTGAGGGGGTTGAGTAATCTTCCAACCTCGAGTTCTGGTTGTTCTGATGCCCAAGAAGCCGCGCTTCCCAAGCTTTATGCCCTTCACTGCCCTGCTTTGGTTGCCTTTGATTGCCCTTGCTAGACCTTTTCCAAGCTTTCCTGATGCACTGGAGCTCTGTACCTACAAGAAAACTCAAGAAAACAAAAGTACACACAAGCACAAAAGCTCTCTCTCACTCTCTCGCATGCACAAATGAGGGGAAATGAGGAGAATGGGTGGATATGGTGAATTTTCTGATTTTTTTGGAGATGAAGATGATGATGCGGTGATGAAGATGGAGTGTGGGGGAGGTGAAAAACAACAAAAACTAAGTAAAAACAACAACAAAAACTGAAATTTTTACCTTCCAACACCACTTCTTGCTATACTCTTACCATCACACATTTGTCCTAGACTCGATCCCCGGCAACGGCGCCAAATTTGGTGTTGCTCTAGCACAATGGTAAGTACCACGTTAAGAAGCTTCACCTCCTTAATTGTCAATCCGCGGAAGAGATAGGAGTGATATGAAGATCATGAATGTGAGATGAAGTGAGAGTGAAGGTGAGAAGCATAGAAATGCACACACACATACACACACACTACGAAGAGACAAGCAAGACACAATGGAAGGTGAGAAATCAACTCTATTACTCAAGAACACTATTACAAGCTCAAAAGAACTCTTAAGCTCAAACAAGCTACAACTAATCAACCTCAAAAATGAGCTCTCTAGCTCTTTTTATAGTTTCTAGACTAGTTTTGACCGGTTTCACATCTAGTGATCGGCATAGTTAAAAATTAGGTCCTAGATGCTATTTGGAAGGGTAAACGGTGTCTAAAAATAACGAAAATTGATACGCTTGTTCTACCTAAGCTCCTCAAGCTCGAGGACTCCTCGGCTTGCACAAAATGGAGCTAGAATTTAAGAAAATGGTTTTTCTATGTTACATATGTTACATTAGTGATGAAAATCACTATTGGATGTTTTTGGAAAGTATTTGGAAACATAATTCGTTAAAAAAAAGATTCGACTGGCTTCCTGCTCCATCGTTACATGCTTCCGCGTCGTTTGTGCCTCTGGCTGCTTCCAACACTCTGCCTGTGAAACCTCACGGAGTGTAGTAGATCAAGTCAGGCAAACTAAGAGCGGTGGAACACTTGGTTGTGATTGAGCGGGAGGTCTTTGAGGAGATGTTTCAGGCGTGGGCTAAGGTGATGGTACCTGCAAGCAAGGGATCGTGCCACACATGCGCTTGAATCTACGGGAGTTGGGAGGTCTCGTGGTCTTCTTGGAGCCTTTATATTGTTGCAATTGCACATCTGGGAGGGCTCTTTCTATAGCAATGTCATAAGCCAAACACATGTATATGATGTGTGTAAGAGCACAGCATCCATGAATGACCTTTTTCTTCTCCCACTGATGATCAGCCAATAGAAGTTGATCCTAAATATAAGTAGCAATATCAATGGTCTGAGGCCCTCTGGTCGCAAGATACAAACCAAAAAAAAGATGCTTGTGCGGAATCATGAATCGTTCTTGTGCAAGGAAAGCAAAGTGTTGTAGACAGATTCTTAGCGGAGTGTTCAACTGAGGGGTGATGGCAGAGATGGCGAGCCATTTATCCATGTCGCTTCTCTTCATTGGTTCTAGGATGAGGTGCTCCTTCTCTGTGGGCATATGGTTGCTGTGAATCTTCAATGCGGACTTGATTAAGTCCAAAGATAATGTAAACTTCTTAAAGGTTGGATGATTCACCAAAGATGGTAATACTAAGTCAGGTCCAATTCCTTGCGCACTTTCTCTTTAATAGAAGCTACTAAATAATAACACAGATAAAAATCTGATTTCGGGAGGGGTGCACTAAAGTAATTTGCAAATCCTGCCCTCTGCCATATAGGTTGAAGATCTTCACTATCCTGGAGGTTCTGAAATTCTTGTGAGAAGAATTGGTAATGTCTCCACACATTTGCACTATAAGTTCGGTTAGCTTCATATATGAATTCAGCATCTCCCAGGGGTCCTGCCAGCCCTTGGAACCAGCGTGCCTTGCTTCTTACTCTTTCTATTTTTCCTTGAGGAGGGTCTTCAATGGGTATAGGTCTCATGAACCCTTGGAACTCCGTCGAGATAGACTTAGGCAAGATCTCAAATGGAAGAGCTGAGGAATCCACAATAGGTCGCTCGAGTGTTGCGCTGGTAGAACCTTCTGTGCATGATGAAAGCTAGTGTTGCAGATCTAAGTTGAAGTGAAGAGGAAAACACATTAGTCATGGAAAAGAATTAAGATCCCAAGAAGATGAGACCTCCATTCCTTTCCACCACCAACATGCTTCCTATGCAGTGTGTGATTTTAATGATGTGATAAGTGAATTGTGAGAAGTGCATGCTTTGACTGTGAGTGGGAGTGTGTGAGATGCATGGCTTTACAATTGATTTCAAATGAGTACTACCTACAGAGTTAGTGTATGTTACAAAGATAGTGGTTTTCGTGGTTAATAAGCGGTTTAATTTCACAAAGTCGATGGTCAAGGTGAATTGGGTCGAGAGTACCTGTGACTACTGAAGGCTTGGGGATCCATTACAATATCACCCGGGGGGTTATAAGAGATGAGGTGGAATTCACAAAAGAAGGTGCATAAGGTTTCCTAGTAGTCTCAGAAAAGATCTTTTTAGAATTGACTAAGGTTAAAGCATGAACTAGGCACTTTTTTGGTACCCAGAGCTGGCAAGATTTGGATTGGGATATCACCAAGGAGTTGGGCACCCAAATTTTTTGAATGCATTTCTTTTATTGAAATTGAGAGGGCTGCCAAAGATATGGAGTGTTTGACTCACTGGGTACGGTCACCTTGCATATCCACCTCGGTTGAGGGTATGCTTGAGTGAACTGTCTAACGAACTGCACTGATGTGTTGCACTGATGAGTACATGGATGATGTAACCATGCGGCTTGTCAAGTGTGAGATATCATATCCACACGCTGTTTTGGAAAAGAAGGGAGATCCACTCCACTCTTGCCTAGAAATCATGATTGCGGACATTCATTTGAAGATTGAGTCTTACACCATCATAGTTGTTGAACTTCTGTCTATCTACCCAATTTTCGCTTGTAAATGGATGGTAATTTCTGTGTGAGTTCGGTAGGGGCTGCTGACTCGCAAAAGGTCAGGGGGACTTCTGTCACATCCAACACCTCTCTGTGTCGACATTGGTTGGGTAGTTCATGATACTATCCTGCAAGTTCCAACTGACGCACACTTCTTTGAAGATTTAAATTCATCGAGTAATGGTATAACTATTCCTGTCCTAAGATCATAGGTTCTATTAGATCGTCGTCATGACAAACCAACAATTTTACTATCAAGGCCATGTTTTCTATGGAGATGGGTAGCTTGACCTTGCCTATGCAAGGGGTTTGTAATCCACCTAGTCCGATGAGATAGGCTTCAAGAGGCTTAATCTCATATTCCCTACAAAGAGAGAGTCGAATTGCATTCGTGACTGCACCAGAGTCAATTAAAGCTTTACACTACATGCACATGGGTTCCTGTCCTAGAGTGATATTAATGAACGGTCTCCTATCAATGATATTGGGGACATCTCTTCCTCTCAATTGGCACATAGCTACAAGATATCGTGGGGCATCCACCGATTTAGGTTTTCTACTTAGTCCTCTCCTTCGTAATCTCATATGCTTATGTGTTCCAGCGCTTCTGCTTGGGCTTCAGCTCTGACTCTTTCTTCTTCCTTTCGCTTCTTGGCAAGAGTTAGTCATTTAAGCATGCATGTCGTTAAAGGTTCCTAGTATAGCTTAACTTGGCATCTACTAATATAATTAGGCAACACCGTTGGTCGATATCCTATTAATGATCATGGGTCTGTAACCTCGTTTTTCTAACTTGCGAGCATGTTGTTTCAAGGTGTAAACTAGAACCAAATCTCCTACTCGTAATCCCTTGTCCTTAATATGAGCATCAAAGTAGGATTTTTGTCTCTTCTTAGCGGCGTGAATTCCTGCTGCTGCTCACAGTCTTGTCTCTCCCAAACATTCTAAGTCAAGTATTCTTGAGGAAAGCTCATGGCCCATCCATTCATACTCCTGAGTGATTTTGAGTGTGGGTATCAAAAAGTCTAAAGGCAGCATTGCATTCTGAACAAACACCATTTGGAAGGGTGTAGCATTAAGCACTGTTTTATAGGCTACATGATAAGCCCACAAGGCATGGTGTAATTGTTGATCCCAATCCGAATGTTGATTGTTCACAATTTTGGTGAGAATGTTGCACAAAATTTTATTAGTACTCTCAGCCTGTCCATTAGCTTCGAGATGGTACGATGCCGATTTCTTGTGTACCACCATAAAGTCTTGTAATAGATATTCAATAACCTTGTTTAAGAAGTGAGTACCCCTATTGCTTACAATCTTGATGGGAAGTCCATATCTTTTGAAGACATTCTCAAACAAGAACTTAGCAGTGGTGTGTGCATTGTTTTTCTTGGTGGCCTTAGCTTCTACCCATTTAGTAAGATAGTCAGTGGTAACTATGATGTACTCAACATGGGAATTCCTTGCAGGGGGATTAATAGGTCCTACAAAATCTATTCCCCACTTTGAGAATGCGCGCCCTCCCATCATGGGTCGTAGGGGCATCTCATCCCTGCATATGGGATATTGAATCCTTTGACATACATCACATTGTTTTACGTAGGTTTGGGCATCCATATGCAAAGTGGGCCACCATAATCCTGAAAATAATATGGCCTTGATAACACGATCAAGTCCAAAATGGCCTCCTGTTGCACCTCGTGTGTAGCTTCTAATAGATTAAGATATTCGCTTTCATGCACACATGTCCTTAGATAACCATCTCGTCCTCGCTTATATAAATTATCACCAACGAGTTTGTATTCTAAGGCCTCTTGTTCTAGGCCACGTCTTTGTGCTATCGTCATGTCTTTTGGAAATGTGTTTGTCCTTAAGTAAGTAACTAAAGGTTCACTCCAGTCTGGCATTAGGGTCACCTGGTATAAAGTAGCATGTTCTATTGGGGGTTTAGTATCGCACTTTGAACATTCGTCACACACTCGTCGGACATCTTTTTCCATTGACAGCCAATACACACCTAACCTCTTTAAGTTTGATAGCGTCACTTTTCTAGAATGGTGTTGCTCCAATGCACCTACATGTGCTACTTGCAACCAATTGTTAGCTATAGAACATGCAAGGATATTGTGATGGTTTTGCCTATAGATGCTTCCTGCGAGAAGTTGATATCTCTACGCTCTCACTACCTCTTTCTCTTGGGTTTTTACTCAAGGGTTCTTAAGTCTGTATGTCAATACTAGAACTAATGACTTGGCCCATTGAGGAACAATCTCAACATTGAAGAGATATGCATCTGGTAGCTCATCTGCTACCCCCAGTAGCTGCTTCTCCTGAAGTTATCCTAGAGAGATGGTCTGCTCTTAAGTGTGTTTTTTCCTTTTTGACTACTACTTCCAAATCATACTCCATCAAGAGTAAAAACCAACGTATTAATCTACCGGTGTTGCATGGTTTGTTGACCAAATACAAAAGATCTTGGTGGTCAGTGAAGAATTTAAAATTATTTGCCAATAAATAATGGCAAAACTTCTTCACTGCATAGACCATTCCTAGTCCTTCCCTCTCAGTAGTGGTGTAGTTTCTCTTTGCAGTGTTCAACTGCGTGCTGGCGTATGCAATTGGTAAATCGATATTTCCCTCCTTTGTGGGTTGTGCCAACACACATCCTAAGGAGTGATTAGAAGCATCTACGTGTACATGAAAAGGTTTGTTCCAATTAGGCATTGCTAGAATAGGTGCAAAACACAATCGTCTGTAGAGTGGTTTAGCAATGATTGCATACATATGTATGAATCATCTGTAATACCCATAATGGCCCATAAATGCTTGTACTTCCTTGATGTTCTTTGGCCTGGGTAGTTTATTAATTACGCGTACTTTACCTTCATCTGTGGAGATTCCATTCTTTGAAACTATATGACCGAGTATCTTGCCTTGTCTGACCATAAAAACACACTTCTCTTGGTTTAAACAGATATTCCCTACACTTGTCGAAGATGTGTT